>JAMXBD010000333.1:0-600000 GCA_024138025.1 Combretum micranthum | reverse complement strand
AATTTTGTTTGTTCAAAGATTAATTTGACTTCGATATCTAGACATACATTGTGGATAGATTTTGGTGCCAAAAGCCTAATAATGGTGAAAGATACATCTATGTTGGAGATGCCAAATCTATTGAGACTATTACAAATAACTAGTTATTATCTAGATACAAAAGAGACTTATGATGTACCTTTTTCGAGCAGAATTTTATTTCTATTGCCGCATTAGACAAACGAGCTATACTCGTTCACTTAGCAATAGTCAATTCAATCTCTTTTATGATTCAAAACTATCTAAGACAAGTTCCTTTGTCTGATAGTGATAATCTATATGTGCTAGATATTATTACCTCATGTAATGAATCCTTACACATTGGTACATTAGGCTTAAAGCGTATATTAACTAAGAAGAATTCAGGTTGATTGTGATACAAGAGATTAAGTTACATCTCTAAAAGTAGAATGGAAAGACTTGTGTTTAATTGTATTATCGATCCCCTTTATTTTGCAGATTTTGATATCTGCATTGATTGTATAAAGGGAAACAAACAAATGTTAAGAGATTGGGTGTTAATGGGGTTACAGAAGTTTTAGAACTAATGCATGTAGATAGTTGTGGACCATTCCTTATGGCTAAGACTACAAAGGAGTCAAGTCAAGACAATAAGATTATTAAGTTCTCTAAATAAAGTTTTGATGATAAAAAAAAAATTTAAAGATTATTTAACAAGTGTGTTATTGAGTATAGGTTAAATAGATAGAAATTTGTTCATAACCTCTAATATTTGAAAATACAAGTAGAATATGTCAACAAAAGTTTTCATAAAAGTTTCAAATAAAGATAGAAAGAGTTAAAAGTTTAAATAGATGGATATTCATGTGTTTTGGGATAACTTATTTGAGCTATCATAGTTTTTAGAAAGAGAATCATAAGTTATATCTTTTTTAAGAAAAAAAAAATGAAAGTATTCATAACTTATGTTAGAAACTTATCAGAATAAAATTCTATATCAAATAAAAGTTATTTCAGATGTTACTACTAAACACAAAATATATAATAATAGAGTTAGAAGCAATTTAGAATCTTCATTGATCTGAAACTAAATTTTCCATATTCATGCTAAAGCTTAAAAAGGTTGGATTTTTTATGCTTACGAAGATCCAACTCCACTTGTCAAACATATTTGGGTAATATGTTTGTTCCACAGAAGTTGGATTGAATATCATTGGGATTTTATCAACATCAAATTGATTATTAATACTTAGAGGAATTTTTCCAACAGATTTATTTATATTGATTTACAAGGATAAATTCAAGATATTTTGTTGAAGACTTATTTAAAGAAGATTAGACGAGGAGGAGTAAGGATTTGATGTTTGCAGATAAAATTTATGCTCCCTCAAATCATGGGATATCTCAAGAACCTTATCCATAGAAGACTTATCTTCAAGTGCTTTTATTCGAGAAAACCTTACATATTTTATCCTGTATCCAAGCCTCATTATCGTGTATTCATAATTCAAATTTACAACGGATATTTCACCAAATTAGAAGACGATAGCATTTAGATTATTGATTTTTTTTTTCAATAGAGAAGGATCGGTTTTAAATTTCAAATTAAATATTTCCACATCACCAAGATAATATTGAAGTAAGATATTTTTGCAAAATATTCTATTGAATTACAATCGTGGGATAAAAGAGAAAGCAATCAAAATCAAGAAAAACACATTAACAATCAACTCGTGCTATTTGCTGAAAGATCTCAATGCTTGCATCTAATCCCTCCTTAGTTATAAATTATTCAAAACATTCTTGTAGCGAATATTACTTTACCTTTGTATTCAATTTCCTTCATAGCTATGAAAGATAGTTGCGAGTTTATTATCATCGTAGTAAGTAAATAAGTGGTGTAGCTAGATAGACTCAGTAGTAAGACTTTACAAAGTTGTTGGTTCAGCTGTACTCTCAGCTTTTTTTTTTTATTGATATAGTGGAATGTATTCGATAAAGACAACGGATCCTAGAGCCGGAAGAGAAGACTAACCCATAAGGTGAAACCTCTATATATCACTGCTTAATATTCTTTCCCTTACTCTTTTAAATTCTTCACATTTATTTTGTTGCTTATTTTAATTTGTTTCATGCCATTACTTTGCAAAATTAAGAAAGACATACAAAACTGTTTGAATTGAAAAAGTTTAAATTTTAACACAATCAATTCACCACCTCCCCTCTTCCCCCCTAATTGTGTACTGAGACCTATAATAATACTAAGCTTGAATTTCAATTTGACTCAAAATTTCAAGCTCGAGCTCAATCTAAGTTTAACATAACTTAAAAGCTTGAATTTTAATCAAAGTAACATTTATAATCTCGAGCTTAACTTGATTAAGATTGATTTATTAAAATATATTTTTTTATTCTAATAATAATAATAATAATAATAATATAATAATAATAATAATAATGCCTAAACTTCATTCTTTAATCAAAATTTATGCTTGACTCGAGCTCAATAAAGCTCAATTAGGCTCGCAAGCTTAAGCAAGTTGAATCAAGTGACAATCAAGAATAAATATCCATTACGCAGGATTAATGATTTATTAGATTAGTCGAGAGATGCAGCTGTATTTTTAAAGATTGACTTGAGGTCTGGATATCATCAACTCAAAATCAAACTGCAAGACATTTCCAAAATTGCTTTCCGTATGCGATATGGACGTTTTGAGTTTTTAGTCATGCCATTTGGTTTGACAAATGCTCCTAGATTATTTAGATCAATTTGTTATTATCTTCATCAATGATATATTGGTGTATTCAAGAAATATGGAGGAACATGAGAAGCATTTAAGACTTGTCTTGCAAAGGTTAAGATAAAAGAAGTTGTATGCTAAATTTATCAAGTGTAAGTTTTGGTTGAAGGAAATTGCATTTTTAGGGCATATCATTGCAGAGGAAGGGATATCTGTAAATCCAGAAAAGGTTAGAGCTGTATTAGAATGGCCAAGACCTACAAATGTTACTAAAGTACGAAGTTTTCTAGGTTTAGCAACTTATTACAAAAGATTTGTTCAAGGGTTTTCTAAGATCGCTTCTTCCATGACAAGATTGATTTGGAAAAATGTTAAATTCTTTTGGGACGAGGAATGTGAAAGAAGTTTCCTATAATTGAAAGAAAGACTAGTAACGGCTCCGGTGTTGGCATTACCGATTGGTGAAAATGAATTTGTAATTTACAACGATGCCTCGATCCAAGGATTGGTTTGTGTTCTCATGCAAGATGGTAGAGTTATCACTTATGCTTCTAGACTGTTAAAGCCCAATGAGAAAAATTATCTAGTTCATGATTTAGAATTTACAGCTGTAATTTTGGCTTTAAAGTTATGGAGACATCATTTATTTAGGGAGAAATGTAAAATCTACACCGATCATAAAAGTCTAAAGTACATCTTCACACAGGAAGAGTTGAATATGAGACAAAGAAGATGGCTTGAATTAATTAAAGATTATGATGTAGAAATTTTTTACTATCCGGGTAAAGCCAATGTAGTTACAGATGCTCTGAGTCGAAAGAAAAAGATGAATATAGAAAAGAACTTCGAAGGCTTGATATTAAAGTAACATCCGAAAAAGTGGAAGTTACGCTTGCGAGTTTAAGTTTATAGCCTTCTATTCTGGAGCAGATTAAATAAAGTAAAAAAGAAGACTCAGAAGTAGAAAAATTGACGAGTGCCATAAAGAATGAAAAGAGAAAAGAATTGAGGATAGATAACCATGGATACATCCAATATGGAAATCGCTTATGGGTAGCGAAAGCAAATGAGTTAAGAAAAGAGGTAATGAAAGAAGCTCAAAGGTCAGCCTACTCAATACATCCAGGTAACGTAGTTGTCAAACTCGCGAGTCAACTCGTATGTTTCTACAAGTTTACAAGTTGATGATGAGATTTCAATTCAACTCACATACAAAATCGTTTTCTGAGTAAACTTGTAAGTAGAATCATAGAATCATAAGTAGAGTTGGTAGAACTGGTGGTAGAATCGTAGTAAATCTAAAGTTGTAGTTTTACACTTTTTTTTTTTCCAATTTGAACTTTTAAAATGCAATCAATTTAATATATTTAAATTTTGGGTTTTTGGGATTGGTTCTTGATATTATCTTAATCTAACTTAATTTTAGTTTTTTTAATATTTTTTTCCTTTCATCTCCTTTTTTTTGTATTTTTCAAAGAGTTATTTTCTTTTAGGTTATATACTCTGATATATTTTGAACACTTTGAATGAAAATCAAACAAATATATATATAGTACTATATTTTTTTCCCTTTTTTATAATTTTCTATATATAATTTACTTGCCATAAATGCAATGATTTTTTATGCAAATATATAGTGAACGTGAAAATGTTCATTACTGCACAAAACTAGCTGCTCACACATGATAATTTAAATGATTTGCAATACATCTTAAAAATTGTAGATTATGAATCATCATTAAATAAAAATAATTATTTTAATTATAAAATTGCATTAAAAATATTAATGACATATGTGAATTATGATTGATAAAACTTAAATTTTGGTTGTATGTAACTAATTTAATACTAAATTCTTCATTTTCATAATTTATTTAAAGTTTTGTTAGTTTAATAAGTACATCGATGGTTTTTGTAAGCAAATTTATATTAGTTGTAGAATTTTACGATTCTAAGTTTCGATTTTACGGACCCCTTAGTGACTCTAAATAGAAACTCGAGTTTGACAATCATGCCAGATAGTGCAAAAATATACAAAGACTTAAAGAAACATTACTAGTGGGAAGGTATGAAGAGAGATATTGCAAATTTTATAGCAAAGTGCCTAATTTATCAACAAATCAAAATTGAACACCAGAGACCTAGATGTAAGTTGCAAGCATTGTCAATTCCAGAGTGGAAATGGGATGATATTACAATGGATTTAGTAAGTGCAATACCCAAGACCATGGCAAAAAATGAAGTAATATGGGTTATTGTAGATAGATTGACTAAATCAGTACATTTTATACCATTGAGAGTCGAATGCTTAATGCTCAATAGAGAGAATGGCACAAATCTATATTTGGGAAATAGACAAGCTCCATGGTATACCGATATTGATCACATCAGATATGGACACTTGATTTGTAAGTCGCTTTTGGAAAAGTTTACATGAAGCGCTTGGCACAAAACTTCAGTTTAGTACGGCTTTTCATCCTCAACTGATGGACAATCTGAGAGAATAGTACAAATCCTAGAAGATATGCTTAGAGTTTGTGCGTTGGACTTTGGAAGAAATTGGGACGAACATTTGCCATTGATCAAGTTTGCGTACAACAATAGTTATCAATCAACGATAAAAATGACGCTTTATGAAGCTCTATATGAAAGAAAATGTAGATCTCCTTTGCACTAGAACAAAATAGGTGAAAGAGCTTTAATTGCCCCTGATTTGGTGTAACAGGCGATAAACAAAGTTTAGGTGATTAAACAACGCCGATGTTAGAAGAAGACCTTTAGAGTTTAAAAGTGGCGATCATGTTTTCCTTAAAGTGTCTCCAATAAACGAAATTTTCATATTTGGAGTAAAAGGCAAATTGAACTCGAGATATATAGGACCGTTCGAAATTTGGGAAAGAATTGAACCATTGGTTGATTGGTTAGCTTTACCTCCAAATTTATCAAAAATACACAACATTTTTCATGTTTCACAATTGAGGAAGTGTATATCAAATACGATACGGTTATTAATACAAATCAACGGGAAATTCATTCAGACTTAACTACTATTGAGAGACCCATCAAGGTTTTGGGTAAAATGAATAAGGTTTTGAGAAACAAGACAATTTCTATGGCTAAAGTTCAATGGAGCAATCAAACATAATGAAAAGCCGTTTGGGAAGTTGAAAGTACTCTGAGACAGAAGTATCTTAAGTTGTTTGAGCAGAAATTCAAGCTAAGTTTCGAGGATGAAACTTTTTAAAGGAGGGAAGAATGAAATAACAAAAACTTTGAAATGCTAAATTAATTTGCTTTTATATGATTAATTGATGATTTGTAGTTTAAATTATTATAGTTAAGTTAGTGTAATTAATTTGATGGTATGAAAAATTCTTGTAATTAAGGTATTAGTAAAATTTTAGAAATATATTTGTTTGTGGAATTGTATTAAATTGACATGTATGTGTGTTTAATGAGATCCTTAGCAAATTCTGAAGCTCAAATGATAAACCCAAGACCAATTAAATTAATAAACCAAGCCCACATGACCATGGCCCAAGCCCATTTTTTTTAGCATATTCTAAAGAATTCTAAAGTGTCCAAAAGTAAAAAAAGAAGAAGAAGAAAAAAAAGTAAACAAATATCATCATCCACAACATACCCTATTTTCATCGTATTCCTCTCTCTCTTTCTTGCATTTTCCAAGCTCAAACTAATACAAATTTCATTCATTAAAATTCCTTTTGAGCCATCACGAGATAGATCCAAGGTTAGGAAGTAGGATACAAGAGCTAAAAAGTAAGAATCAAGCTAAGGAAGTAGGGAAAGACAACTTGCTCTCTAGAGATATCTCTAAAAGTAAGTAAAAGTTGATTTCTTGTTTGTCTTGCTTATTCATGATTTTAATTGATGTTAATGTTAGAAAGGAATAGGACTTCAATGTTTTATATAAATTAGAGGTATGTTATTGTGTAGGTTGAAATAGGTATGTAAATAGATTTATGTACCTAGGTGTTTGACAAAATGATATATGAAACTTATGATGGGTTGGTGCATGTATTGATGTTGAAAGTGATAAATAAGTAAAACTTAAATGACTTGAGTAGTAATAAAGCTCAATAAGAATGGATGATGAGATTATGTTTTCTTGAGTTAAGTTGTTGTGTATCTATCTATCTATATATATTTATATATATATATATGTAGAATAGACTCATGTAAGCAAGTGACCATGATGATGCTTAGTACTGTGTTTAAATACTAGCTTTGGCAAGTTTTTACAATCACATAAGAGTTTATTAAAGAGTTAAGAGACGTAAGATTTTAAAAATTTCGAAACAAGTATTATAAGGTAATTGCCCTATTCATAACAGTCGTGATAGAGGCCGTTGTTAAGGTCGTTATCTTGTCGGATGAATTTTCAAAGCTTGATCACGGCCGTTACAAAGCTAGTGATCTCCTCTGGTGTTTTCAAAAGCTTAAAACCACCTAGATTACGACTGTTATGAAGATCGTTATTTTCTCTATGAAGTTCCTAAAGGTAGATTACAATCGTAATGACACCCGTTATCTTTTCGGATTGTTTTTGAAGAAATTTTATAAAGCTTGATACGAACGTAATGGATATAATGGTCTATATCACGACCGTAATGAGGGGCATGATCTCCTAATACGGGAGTGATAAGGCCAATTATGTTTATTGCCGCCTAAGTTCATGGGCATGATGATGCCCGTAATCCTTATTATGGCCTAGGTCATGGGTGTGACAGACCCTCTGGTACTGTTCATATATAAAAAAATAACAATAAATAAATAAATCCTTAATGATGATAGATAAATAATAAATGAAATATGCAATTGTGCTTATATGAGTTAAATATGAGATGATTTGAATCTTGTTTAAGTATAATGATTCTTTAATGAGTTAATATTTTAATGTAAATAAGAAGTTTAATATGAAATGATTTTTTTTACAGACTCATATACTCAATTGAGTTTAAAAACAGGTCTATTGTCAAATAGATCAAGTATGTAATAGCTTGTTTAATTATTGTTAAGCTAGGCCTGCTCTATATGGATTTAACTAAAGATGAATTAAATTGGATTGAAATTGGTTGTGCTTTTCATCGTTGAATTTGGTCTGAGGAGCGACATCATTGTCATGATGCAATACATGGTAGCTAAGTGCTTAAACCACATAGTCATGATGCCATGACTTTTCTTTTACCATGATGCAATGGTGATGCATGGGTAGCTAAGTGGGTAATCGATAGATGAATACTATCATTTAACGTTTGCTTATTCTTAAAAGGAAATAATATAATTTAGTTCACGTGTATGCGACCGGTTGAACTAGCTGATATTATGGATTAAGTTAAGTAAAGTTGTGTAACAATTATTAACCTTAGATGAGATTATTACTCTGTTTTGTAAGTACAGGAGTTATAGGTCTTCAGACAGCCTATAACAACCCCTTGAGCAGTTGCTGTTACTTAGAGCCCCCAGATTCCCAATATTGTAATCAGAGTCTGAATACTCCAATGATAATTGACTTACCTAACCAAAGATAATCAAATTATTGTTGGTCGCATTACATTTAGCCTAAGTGTACTTTGCATTTCGTATTTGTTTTGTGTCATTGTGTATTGGGCCTCTGGCTCATGATACTACCTTGTAGTGATGTTGATGATGATCGCTGTGATGATATGGGATATGAGATCAATTAGGAAGCCTTCTTAGACGAGTGGGACAGCTATGAAACCCCATGCATGAACCAAGTTGTTATGTTTAAGTTTTCTTAAAAACTAAAAGAAATGTATTTTTGTTATTGGCTTGTTGTGAAAGCCTTGGTTTATAAAATAAGATTCTAAGTTTGTTTCTTATGCTTTGTTCATAAACAAGTTTTGTGTCTTTTGAGGTTTCATTGGTTTGACGCTAAAGATATTATAAGTTAAGTAAAGTTGACCTACTCATGTATTGAGTAATTTTATATTCAAGTTTTATAATTTTATTGTAGGTTTAAACAAACAGTCAATACATTCATCTTCCTTATAGACAATTTTACGTATAATACTTGAGTATTTTATATTACTTAGGAGTTGTACGTGGTTGGGCCATTTGGAATGCCTAATTGTGGGGATTAGGTAGGCCGGATCCTCACAGAGTGGTATATGAGTGTTTGTTTATATGACTGCTTATTTAAGTGTGATGGTTTAAGAGTGACTTGACCTTCGATGCAGTAAGATAAGCCTGTAATAAGTTTAAGTTTTGTTTGAATGATATGTTTTGTTTGATTGTTTGTTTTATTGCGATTGGGTTGAATTTAATTAGACTAGAAATGCATAGTTTAATATATGTCATGCATATATTGTATGTTTGCATAAAGATGGACAGATCACGAAGATAAACTAGACAACAGACAGATAGAGAAGATATGCCTCCTCCTCCACAATTCACTACTCTAGCATCCACTTTATCATCTATTCTATCTTCAACTACTACTACATCTCCTGCTTTGGCGTCTATAGCTCAAGTACCATAACCGCCTCAAATGCCACCTTTCCCTCAAATGCCGCAGATGCCAATGGGAGATCCCAACACCATGTGTACAATGTTTAGAGATATGTTTCTATCATGGAGCAATATCAACGGATGATGCACCAACAGCAATAGCAGTTTATGAGGCAATATACTCCTTAGGCTATGGGACAAGGAGGAAATGTACTGATAAATGAGCGGAAGTGAAACTATAATATTTTGTAAGTTGGTGCCAGATTTTGATCGGAATGTTTTAGACCCAACCACTGCTGATCATTAGATAGGGGAATTAGAGAAGGCCTTTACAACTTATGAAGTCTCCGAGAATAGGAAGGTTAATTTGACAACTTATATGCTTAAAAGAGATGCCTCCAACTGGTGGAAGTTAGCGAGTAAGAATTTGGAAGACCAATTACTTGGGTAAGGTTTAAGGAAGCTTTATTTTTACAATATTTTCAACTACAGTTAGAGAGCAGATGATTTCCGACCAGTTGAACTTTAGATAAGAAAACAATAAAGTTGAAGAATATTATGCAGAATTTGTAGATTGCTTAGATTTACTGGTGAAGGTTTTAATAGTGAAGGAATGAAAGTTCAAAAATTCCAAAATGGCTTGATATGGAAATTAAATGAGAGGTTAAAATGTTTTAACTTCCTACTTTAGTAGATGCGGTGAACAGATCTCTCTTCCTTCTCATCATAAACTCTTCCTTGTATCTTTGGTGTGGTCTTACTCTTCTTAACCACAGATCTACTCGAACTTTCAGTCCCGAATCTCTTACTACCACCATCATATCAACTGCTCCTCTGTTGCAGCATCAATTTTGCTTTAAGAGCCATGTTTTTATCCTTATTCAAACCCCGAAGACCGTGGACTCCAATTTTATCCCAAATCTATAGTTTTAACCCATTAAGGTATCTAACCATTTGCCGACTCTCACTCTCCCTTAGGTCATTCCTCTCCGCTAACCATAAATTTTGCGGTATATTCATGTATGGTTCTCTGCCCTTGGCGACACCGTTGATATTGTTGAAAAATGATCTGTTCATAATCATGAGGTAGGAAATCCCGCTACATCAACTGCTTCATTCTATACCAGGTTCTCACTAGTTGTCTACCCTCATGGTATCTCCTATTCTGGAGCCTCTCCCGCCATGCCGACACATGCCCTTTCAATCGATAGATTACCAACCTAACCTTACGCTCTTCAGGAATATTCATATAATCAAAAAATCTATCTACTTCAGCCAACCAATCTAAAAATTCCTCAGTGTTAAGATTACTTTAAAGCCATGGATATTTATCTTTTGGTGAAAATCACTACTCCTTCATCGTACCCATAGTAGCCCATTCGGTATTCGCTACCACCAATTCTACCTCTCTTCCTTGGTTGTCTTTTTTCACATAACTCATCATCCTCCTCTTCATAATCACCATAGTAAGAATGTAATCCTCAATTTGCAGCAACAGGTCGATAATAGGCTCGTCGTGAGTATACACTGTCCTTGGTTGTCTCCTATAACTGTTCCTATTCCTATTAACATCAGATCGATCAATTAGGTCCTCAAAGTGCTGTTTAATATGTTGGAATCTCTAATCCCTGCTATCTAATACCTCCCTTCGAACCTCTGACTCGATTTGCATGACTTCCGCATCCTGAACACCTACAGGAATACGACCATTGCGAATACTATAGCTAGTTGCCATCTTTATAGGAACCCTCCTTGCTCTAATACTAATTTGATGCAGTGTGAAAGCGTAAAACATAAAATCAACTCACCGGATGATTTTTAAAACACAAACAACAATTGCAAATAAGCAATCTTGAAGAGAAAATTATCTCAATAAGATATCAAAAGTACATAAAATATCAGTTCTAATTTCAAAAGACAAGTCTAACAACCTATTTATATTATTACATGAGGAATTCTAAAAAACAATATCCTAAAAAGAAAAATAATAAATACAAATAATTCGTAACATGAGTTAACTAGTAAAAAAAAGCTAGCAGCTATAATTAATGTCGGCAGTTTTAAAACTCGAAAGATGAAACTATTAGAATTGTAGGTTGGTGGCTTATATTCAAAGCCTGCGGTGTAAGACTTCTAGGCCGACGACTTAGACCAATCAAAGGTGGCAATGAACTATGCATTGGGTCAGCTTTAAGATTGTGTCCCGCATCAATTATAATACTTGACATTGCTCAAGAAGCATATCCATAACAATACTCATATTCAAGAAACTCTAGAAACAACAATCTTGAAACCCTCAAGAACTAGTGTCATTTTGAAGATCCATTAGAGGAAGAAAAAGTGCAATTGGATGATATTGTTGTATTTTTCCAAGAACATGAGGATGGTACTAAAATGATAGAAGAAGATCCAATCAACTTTCGTTAAACCATAAAGGTGTTGATCCTCAAAAGCGGATAGACGCTATAAAGGAAGAGATGGAGTCCATAAAAAATAATGATGCTCGAGACCTTATAACATTGCATAAAGGTGTAAGACCATTGGTTTTATCAAGCCTGGATTTTGATTTTCAGTTTAACTTCCTTTAATCCGATTCATACTAAATCCTAACCAATTTAATACAAACCCTTAACTAGGAATTATACAATACTTCTAAATTTTTAAAAATTTGGAGTCGCCACCTAATGAAAGTTAAGAAAAAAATTATGATTAATGGGTAGGTATTAGTCATAATTTTGTTACTGATCTTTGAAAAGTCATTTGAAAAAACAGAACTATAGATTACTTATGTCTAGGGGCTATCATATTATAACCTAAACGATGACCATTTTTTGAACTTTCCAATTATAAATTGCTTCCTATCATATTTGAACTCTCATGTGTTATTTACAATTAAATATCTACCGAGTATGAGATTTAAAGAATCATATAAACTTATCAAATTTTAAAAGATAATTTAATTATTATTTTATAAAGACAACATAATTTACATGTTGTAAAAAGGATATTCACAATGTTGTATCAAATTTCACAAAATAAAAAAATAATATTTTACATTTTTTATGTTGCTCATTAAGTACGTACCCACTATTTGGGATTAGACAACATATGGTTCTTTTGATATTGATGAAAATTTTAATCTTTTAGTTAATTTTAGTAATTTGAAATATTATCTCTTTAAGTTCATCAATTTTTAGTAATTAAAAAGAAAAAAATTATGCTGGCCTTAAGTCTATCGATTTAAGTTTTGACAACTTTATGAAAACAAATTTCTTTAATTGACAAAAATTTTCAAGGAATCAATATTACATATCACATGGTTTACATATGATTAGAAATACAATACTAAACACACTGGTTCAATGAGATGCTATTATAGCATGATCAATATTTATATGTGGAATATTACAACGCAAATAATATCATGACAAGGATTTTTATCTAATTTCTTGAACACATATATATATGGTAGTAAGAATAAACATTTACAAATCTCCTTGTTGAAAAACTTAACTAAAGCAATATTATCACAAAACTTCAATTGTTATCTTCCAATCAATTTACATGTCATCCTAAGGTATTCAAAATATCATTCTCATGATAAAGTTACAAGAAAGATCAATTCTACTTCACATATTATTCATATTTCCATTTCTTCATTATTTACTACAATTTAATTATTGAATTGTCATCATTGATACAAAAATTCAAATTTAACAAGATCATATATTATACACCAATTATTCCTTTTTTTTTCCTTTTTTATTTTCTTTTATTATTCCTTTTGCAACTATCAATATAAACAAACACAAAAAATTATCACTAAAAATTATTTGTTACACTAATTTTATCTATACTATTAAAGCAAAACCACCCCATTTGATGTCTTTAGTGTAAATATTTTTAGTATAAATATTTTTAATACAATTTTTTTAGTATATGGGTGTAACATATTTTTGTATCCCCGAAATCATGAAATTAAATAAGGTTTGGATAGAATTAAATAGTGGTTGAATAGACATAGACTTTTCCTTTTTTAGCATATGGGCATAAAGTATTTTTAGTATATCATTAAATTAAATGGGGTTTGAATAGAATTAAATAGGGGTAGAATAGACATAGTTTTTGCTTTTTTAGCCTAAGCATGTATCTTTATATACCGATGTAAATATTTTTAATATAATATTTTTAGCATATGGGCATAAAATAATTTTTGTATCTCTGAAATCATGAAATTAAATAGGGGTTGAATAAACATAGTCTTTTTTGTTTTTAGTATATGAGCGTAAAATATTTTTGGTATCCCTGAAATCATGAAATTAAATAGGGTTTGAGTAGAATTAAATAGGAATTGAATAGATATAGTTTTTTTTTTTCCTTTTTTAGCCTAAGCATGCATCTTTATATACCAATCTAAAGCTCCGATACCATATTTAATGATGTTCCGTCACGTTTAATTAATAATGTTCTCGAATATATGATGCTAGCTTAAGATTCAACGTGAATTGCTTGAAAGGCAATCACCACAAAAAATCAACTCTATGTAGCACTATCACGAGGAATATTGATGGCATCAATAAAAATTTTGGTTAAGAAAAGAAATCTACCCAGGGTGTGTGGGACATACATGAGGAATGTTGTATATAAAAATGTATTGTTATTTTGAAGGTATTTTTAACATGTTATGTTATATTTTCACATATTGAGAACATTGTTGGATATACATGTATTGCATCAGAATGATCACTAACTATTTACTACTCTTTATATAGGTTCCAAATCAAATTAGTCAATATTCTAAAAAGTTATTGTTTTATTTGCACATGAATCGCGGGTGCATTATTTGCTTTTTATATAAAAAAGAAACCATTAATTACATTTATCTTAAATTTCCAATTTAGACTTAACACAACACTCAACGTACCTTTACTAACCCATTTTTTTATTTTCAATAAAAAAATATTTTAATTTGGTTATTTATTAATATATATATTATATATTATTGTTGTTGTTGTTGTATTATATTTAAAGTAAAAAAAAAAAGAAAAAACAAACAGATGTATGACTTACTTGCACAGGAACTAACACTGACGGTAAAGCATGATAAAGGATCGTTGGCAAGTTGGGTGTTGGAGCAGATGCAGGTCAACGGCAGGTTCCAGTGACTAGGAGGCAGAGGAGTCATTAGGGGCACGTCGAATTGAGATTTAAGGGAGTGACGAGTCATCGGTGGTAAAGGATTTGCTTGAAATCAGGTGTAGGGTGACATTTTGAGGTTAAGGGTGTGGCTGCGTAGCGGCAACATACAGATGATGGCCTATTGGTGGCTTTCGCTAGCTACCAACTTATGGGAATGAAAGTTCTCAACCTCCTAAGAACTTTTGATGGGGGTGTAAAAGCACTATTTGAGTTAGAAAGTTTGAAACCTTAATTTCAAGAACACAAACTCAAAACTCAAAATTAAGAGAAATTGAGACAGCTAAACCTTGTTCGTAAGTAGACTGTGGTGTGTGAGTCCTTTTGACAATGTTAGGGTCAAGAATTACTCATCAAGTCTTGCTAATTCACACCAATTTCGAATCTAGGCTTTTTAAGTAAGTTTTGAAACAAAACTAGGAATTTGATCAAATCACGATGCAACTTTTCTAGATGAATATGATATCTACATTTACATGCCTATTAGAACCTTCCCACTTACCTAATTACCCGATTTTGACGTGGATCACGAATTTTTTTTTTGGAAAGTTTAATATTGCTTTTTCCCAGTTTTCAAGCTTTAATTTAATTAACCAAATGTTGATGAAATGCTGCAAATTTCATATCAAATGAAAGTCCCCATGTCTAGTTTACAATTTTGACATCAATTTGACAAAATGGCAAACGAAATTAGGCAAAAAAATGGGCGTGAAATGAGCACTATGGGCTATCTTGTGTACGTTCTTCCTCGTCTAAATGGGGAAGATGAAGATACCGATGTCAACAATGATGTTAGCACGAATTCATTATTATTATTCTTTTTTTTTAAGAAAAAGCTTGCAATTTAAGAATTTTTCTTCTTTTTTTTAGATTAATTATTTCCTATCTTAGCCTAATGTAATTAATTCTAACTTACGTTTAATTAAAATAACTCCTAAAAATATTATATGATACAAATTGATTTTTCCTAAATTGAATTTTATACTACATTTGATTTTTAATAAACTAACTTTTTTAGTAATTATAATTATTATATTTTAGTTGTATTTAGCAAAAATGGGGATGTCTATAGGTTCCAAGTGGTTGTTTAAAATCAAAAGGAACTCAAAAGGCAATATAGAGACGTACAAGGCATGTCTTATGGATAAGAGTTTCACTTAGGAGGAAAGTATCTATTATGAAGAGACTTCCTTTTCGGATTCTTTGAGGCTCTTTAATGATCATATGGCACTTGTAGTACATTTTGACTTTGAGGTGCATTAGATGGATGTAAAGATGATATTTCTTAATGATGATATTGACAAAACAATTTATATGATGCAACAAGAAACTTTGAATCAAGAGATTCAAATAAAGTGGTGTGCAAATTAAAGACTTAGATCTATGGGCTTAGGCAAATGTCTCGACAATAGTATCACAAATTTCAAATTATCATCTTATATCGTTATGAGATGAATGTCGATGATGATTATGTATGCCACAAGTTCAGTAGGAGTAGCTTCAGGTAATCGATTAAACTTTTTGTGAAAGTTTATGTACCATTTTTGACATTATCCCTAAAATCTAGTCATAATCTTTAGAACTAAAGTAAATGTGAAATCCTTCTTAGAATAATTTGTACCTTTCGTGGATCACTTAAGTGATAGACATGACAAAATTGACTCGCTTAAAAGCTCAGACCATGACATACTAGCAAGTATGGTTTTTATTACTAAATGTCATGCATATGTACCATTTGACATTTGACACTAAAATTACTCGCACTTGTATATCTTAGAAGTCTATGATACTACAACTTTGTTTGTTGATATTGCTTGCACACTTCTCTCAATTCACCTTTCGAATTGACACTATCTTAAAAAGAGTCTAAAAAGTGTGGATGTAATTGTCTGAATTAACTAGCTAATAAAGTACAATGTAATAGTTGATTGTAAAAACACATTATTGAAGAAGTTTGTTGATGGAAACATGGGATAGTAGCCCAAAGGTTTAAGATTTGGGTAAATCACACCATAAGGTCTCAACCTTTGGAGATAAGTCCATTTAAGGTCCCAATGTTTTAAATAGTTAAAAGAAGTCCTGACGTTTGGAGAAGTATGTTAATTAAAGTCTCTGTTGATACTTGTTAATATGAGAAATATTTAATTAAAACCCAAAAGGACACGTGTTAATGGAGACCTTAATTGACCAATTTCTTGAAATGTTGGGGCTCCTTTTAAACCACTTGAAACGTTGTGACTTCAAATGAACTTATCCTCAAACATTGGGATCTTCTAGTGTAATTTACCATTTAAGATTTTGACATTTATAAAGTTATGAGTAAAGGATGGAATTGCTATTTTGATGTGTAGTGTTGATGCTGGACTAATCGTTGATAAGGTTCCAATAAATTGGGAGTCTAATGACATGTTTTATGAAAAATCGTTGAGTTTACCTCCTAAAAGAAAAGTAGAGTTTGGCATTGATGTAAAGTCAGACACGATATTGATTTCAAAGACATCTTACCAAATGGCACAAAATGGGTTGAAAAAGTTAAACAAGCAAATATGAGAGTTACTTGATAAGAAGTTTATGCATCGAGTATATCATAGTGCGGTGCTTTAGTGCTCTTTGTAAATAAGAAAGATGAAAGAATGAGCCATGCATAACTACGTCGATTTAAACCTAATCACAATTAAGAAAAAATTATTCTTACAATGTTTTGATCACTATTTGATCAATTGAGGGAATCTACGATATTTTGAAGATAGACCTAAGTTGGTATACCATTACCTAAGGTTTTAAGCCTTAAGATGTTACTAAACTTATTTTTGTACTAGGTAAGGATATTTAAGTTATCATGCATTCAAGATAGGATATAGTAAATAAAGAGGTTTAATATGTGCTGTTCGGGTGCAAAACTATGAGTTCCGGTAGTATCATATGGACTCATAAATGCTTTTGCAGTTTTTATGAATCTCATGAACTAAATTTTTGAGGATATCTACACAAGTTTGTAATATGAAGTCATTTTGAAAATTAAATTTTGTATAAACATGCATAGTTATGTCGATTTGAACTAAACGACGGTTAAGAAAAATATTCTTTACCGTGGTTCGATAAATTGAGAGAAGTTGCAATTCATCGAGATGTGCTCGAAATTTAGATATCATGAACTGAGGATTAATCTTTAAGATTTCCTAAATCTACCTTTTGTATTGGTTAAGGATCTTTAAGTTACTATAGGCTAGAGATAGGATACGATGACTAAAGAGATCTAATGTGAGTTCTTCAAATATGTACACCATAAGTTCCTAGTAATATCCTATGGACTTACGAGTGTTTCTGCATCTTTTATGAATCTTAATCTAAGGGCACTTAGACAAGTTTGTAATGAGAAGTTACTTTGAAAATTTTATTAAGTCATACAAATCTTATAAGCTTGTGATTATGTAGCTAACTATATTAAAAATTATACAAAATTAATCACAATTTCTTAAACATAAAAAATGAATTTAGAAACCTACTTAGAATTAATTGCACAGCCTTATGTGGAACACTTAAGTGGCATGTGAGGTAAAACTAGCTCGCAATAGTGCTTTAGGCATAATAATGTCTTGTATGATAACATTTTTTTTAATTTTTATAATTAACATTGCAAAAATAATGTGGTTTAATAAATCATTGATTACTTAATACGACATGTAATTACAATATTTTTTTTATATATTCACTATAAACAACATTTTAAAAAAATTTAAAAGATTTTAATACTATACGTTATATAATATCCTTTATACGTGAAATTGGAATATGTAATAAATATTTGTAAAACTTGTTTATGTGGTATAAACAAAATTGTAAAACCTGTAGTATTAAAAAATTAAAAATTTTGAAGGCACTTTCTGTATTAATTAGTTTTAGAAGATAAACAATACTTTTACATAACTTAAAAGTTTGAAGGCATACAATTGAAATTCTTCCAAGATAAAAATAACAAGTTTTTTTAAAATAAAATTTTCTAAAAGATAGTTTATAAATGATATTTTTGAGCAAAAACGATCACAAAATAAAAAAAATAGAATACTATTATTTATTTTTTAACGTTAGGGTTACAAGCGAGTCGAATCGAGCTTTTACAAGCTTAAGATTGACTCATTTAAAACTTTATGCGCTTGAGCTTGAGCTTGAGCTTGAGCTTGAGCCGAGTTTTTCTAATCAATTCTTGAGCTTCACTTGTTTAGCTAAACGAGCTCTAGTTTGAACTCAAGTTCAGTTTGTTTATTAAATTTTTATTGGACCTGGAATTTAATCCTAAGTTTCACTTGTTTAGATAGCCCATTTTCCATTTTTTTGAAAACCTAAAATATAATATATATGTGTTACTATAAATAAATATACATAATTATTAAATAGAAATTAATTTTTATTATTTTAATTATGATGTTGTATATAATATAACATGTATAAAAAATTTACAAATATGCTAATGAACTTATTGACAAGCCTTTTAACGAGTTTAGTCGCTAGTCTATTCACGAGACTAAATGAGCTTGTTCACAAACCGGCTCGCAAACCTAAACTAATGTCCGAGCTTGGCTCATTTAGATAAATGAGTTTTATTTTAGGCTTGAGCTCAACTATTTTACTAATCAATCTTGAGCCGAGCCTGAAACAATCTGAACTCGAGTAGCTCCTGCATAACTTGACTCATTTGCAGTCCAACTTATCATATACTCTTAGCACTAAAATAAAGTTTTTAGATTACGTACGTGTATCTAGATCTTATACGCATGCTCTATCTATGAAAGCATGTTACAAGAATATTTGTCCTTATTCATGATAGAACTATTTGCTCAAACTATAAATAATATATTGGAAATATAATTATATAATTAAAAAAATTAATTTCACATAATCATCCAAATATAAATTTGTCAATACAACAGTTTTAATAATTCTTTATTGGTATATATTTCATTGATATAAATGAATTTATATTTTCTAAACAATTATGTCACCCTATGGAAATATTAAGATAAAAAGGAGTTAGTATAACAAAATATATTAGCCAATAAATCTGTAGCTTAATAATATATTTTCGTAATAGTTTTGAACCCTTTCAGCTATTGTGTTGGCTAATAATATATTTTCATAATAGCTTTGAATCCTTTTGCCTATTTTATTGCAAAAAAAAATGTTATTTTACCTCTTATAATGTTGTATTTGGGTTATTAAAAATAAAAAAAAACAGTTTTATTTATTGCAAAACGATTATTCTCCTCCCAAATTTGGAAAAAATGATATTATCTGTAACTAGAATAGATAAATAATTTTAGAAAGTAACCATACTAAACAATCAAAACCAAATTCAAAGCGGGCACCACCCTGCTTCTCCCTTTTTCACTGTTCTGAGTGTTCTCGCTCAAACTCAAAACAGCTGCAACCTCGCATCTGAAGTCTGGAATCACCATGGAAGAACCTGCACCTACTTCTACTTCTACAGATGCTAATGGAAGCACGCTGACTGTCCTAACGAGGACGATGCTGTCGTTGGACCTGGACCCGCCCCTAAAGCTCGCCCTAAACGCCCTCTTCAGTTCGAGCAAGCTTATCTGGATTCTCTCCCCTCCGCCAACATGTACTCTTTTCTCTCTCTCTCTCTTGACTGCAGTTAGGGCTTAAGTCTTTGGGATCACATGCTGTCTCAATCAATTTTTTCTTTTTTTTTTTTTAATAGAGGAGTTTAAGTCGTTTAATATTGGTTTGGGGTTTAAGGTTTAATGCCCTGTGTTAATGTTTTTGCAATCACAGTGATATTGAGGATTTCGGGTTTAGGGTTGACTACCATGTTTGTTGAGGGTTTAGGGTTTTTGCGACCAATGAAGTGCTTTTTGAGCATTTTAGGTTTTATGCACTTGGTTATAGTAGTTTCATACATATCCTTTTTATTCTTTTTTCTTTGGTAATACGTCCATGAAAGTATTCTGAAAAGTTTCGCAATTTGGTGGTATTGTTTATTTTGGTTTAGGGTTGTGCAAATAGATTACGCGGTTGCCGGCCATTTACGGGTTTAGGGTTTTGCATTTCAACGGTCCATTGAGAGAAAGTTTGAAGGTTTGGGCAATTACTTGATGAACGTCAGGAAAAGTAGCCACTCCTAAAGGGATTTGCTTTAATGGATTTATTGTTACTTCTTGCCTTTTCATATGATATTTTTTTTATTGATTTTGGTTGCTGGACTTGATGTCATATCATTTAGGCTTTTAAACATTGCCTAAAATTCAAAATGCGCGACCTCATTGATGTCATGAGCTTTTGATTGCTATAATATAGGAGTTCATCAAACTTATGAACTAAAATTCAGCTAAATTTATACGTTAAGTTCAAGCTGTACGTGACGCTGTCTCACGTGTTGTCTTGGTGCTTGTTAAAAAAAGAAGTCTTTTTGCTTGCTTATGGGTTTCAGTCTGCTAACGGTTATGGCCTTTTTCGTTTTAGTTACTAATGATATCCCTTGTTCTTTGGTTCCCATTTTTATTTTTGAAACTTGTCTGTTGCATTGGAAAATTAATAGGAAAGGTAACACAAGGGCAAATGAGGGGAAAAGAAGGAAAATGAGTAATGGAAGTGAAGGGAAACATTGACGTCTTGTTTAGTTAATCTTAATGATAAGAAATCAGGGAAGTGATATAATTGATTGTCTAAATTGCCCTTTACTTTTTTCCACTGCTGTGTTTTGTTTTATGTTGATGGGGTAATATCATAACTTTTTGTTTATCTTTATCCCATATTTCCCTTCCTTTAACCTGATTATGGTGGGAATGAAATGGTCCATGGTTGCACCAAACGCTAGAAATTTCCCTTATATTCCTTTGGTTCAACGCTTCACCCTTTTTACTAAACACAATAGAACCCCTCCCTGACAGTAGTCAGACACAGTGTTTATTGTAGGTGGATCATTGCCTTTTCTGTAATACTTTTTCGCTGTCTTAATGTGATGCACCTTTTCATTTCACTAGAAACATGGAAATAGACGAAAACTTTATAACTGGAGATTCCTCTTTTTTCTTTTTTTCCCAGGTATGAGAAAAGTTATATGCACCGTGATGTGGTCACCCATGTCGCTGTTTCGGCAGCAGATTTTTTCATAACTGGAAGTATTGATGGTAATACAAACATGTTTTTGTGGTCTATGCTGATGACTTGTGATATATTATTTTCAGTTTCCTTTTCTGCATTGATTATCTTGAGCAACTTTAGTTACTTCTTCTCACTCAGGCCATTTGAAGTTCTGGAAGAAAAAGCCTGTTGAAATTGAGTTTGCAAAGCATTTTAGAGCACACCTTGGTCCAATTGAAGGATTGGCGGTTAGTTTTACTGTATGAGACTGGCCTGGTCTGGTCTGGTCATTCTCTTTAGTTTTAGATTTTTGGACTGTCCTTGCATTATATACATTCCTTGATGAATTGTTGATGAGTTTTATGAGAGCATACGTGACATGATTTGGCATCCTCCTTTGGTAATGAGTTGTTTTAGTGGAGTACTTGTTAAAGATTAATATGATTACTATCCCGTAGGTAAAGTATGCATACACCATGGAACTAGTTCTGGTGATGTGACTCCTTTTACACTTACTTAGTATCTTTTCACTTAGTTTTGTAAAAAATGCTGTTTTAACAAGGAATGAGCTATATTTCTTGTGAATGCAACATCATAGTTAACATTTTTGGCAAAAGTCTGGAAGTTGATGTTGTCTATGGAGTCTGTGGGATTTAATGTTGTCATTGCTGTCACTATCTCCATAACCATGCCTTGTTGTCATGTTGGCTTCCCGGCATCCACCTACTTTATTATGTTAGGAGTGGGACTGCACATAAGCTGAGTTGAGCTTTTGAAGATTCAAGCTCGTCTTGTTTAGACAAATGAGCTTTTATTTGAGTTTGAACTCGATTCTTTTACAAATTGAGCAGAGCCATGTCGAACATTAAGTAAGTCGAGCTTGAGTAGTTTATGAGCAAGTTGACTCATAAGTAAGTGAAAATTGTTTTGTTTAGAGCCTTTAGATATGTGATAAAATTAATTTCAGAAATATATACAAAACAAATAAATACAAATAAATGAATAATGAATAAATATATGATCATATATATACTACATATGGTATACAATATGTATAAAATCTGTGGGCTTGCTTGTTGGTGGTTCTTGTGAGTAGGAGTATAAACAGATCAATTCGGTTTATAGTTTTCTTGACTTTGGCTTGATTATTGCTCAAATTCCATTTGAGAATAGTCAAGTCAATCTTGAACTCGCGCTGTTTGATTAGTTTATTGTGTTGAACTCAAGCTTCATGATGTATTGCTTGGCAACTTGTAAGTTTTATTGAGCTCGGGTTGAATATAAATGTTACTCTAGTTTAGATATTAATAATTAGAATTAAAAATATTTTTTAATAAATCAAGCTAAAAAGAGCTTAATTGAGTCAAGCTTGAGTTGATATAATGCTATTTTGATTGAGCTCGAGCTTAAATTTTTATGCTTAGTCAAACTCAAATTGACTTCGTGCTTTGAAATTTCAAGTTGGACTCAAGGTCAAGTTCAATGCTGTATTGTCTTAACTCCGTTTCATTTGTAGTACCGCATGCAAGCTTGTTCGTATTCTTACTTATGTAACTAAAGAAGTTCAAGTAGTTGAGTAGCTTGTAGCCAAGTTTGCTCATTTGCAGCCGTAATTGAAGGTTTAAAAATCCATGAAAGTGACTTAAGATCAATCTTGGGACAATAAAATGGATGTAATAGTTGAACTTGGATTTATCTAGCATCTTGATTTTATTTATACATGTTTCAACCAGCTATTAGATAAGCATATTACCACTTTGGATAAGGGTTGAGTCTCATTTACGGTACCTGAACTTTTTGATTGTAACAAAATTGTATCTAAAGAAATTTTCTTATAGAGAAAGTATTTGAGCTTTTTCAAACCTTCACATAAAGTACATCTAGACTGAAAATGTCCAATTTTCCATCCGTTTGCTGATGACGCTAAAAAATTATTAAAAAAAAATTATTTTTTCTCCATGTTGACGATTTTTATTATTATTTTTTTTTATCTTACTTTTCTCTCTTTCTCTCTCCTCTCTTGCTCCCTTTTCTTCTTCTTCCTCCTCCTCCCAAAAAAAAGGGGGAAAAAAACGCATAGCATCTTTAAATTTTTTTTTTTTTAACTGTCTCTCTCTCTCTCGCTCTCTCTCTCATCTTCCTCCTCCTCGTCCTCCTCCTTCTTCAAATAAAATCTTTCCCTTCTCTTTCTTTCTCTTCTTCTTCCCTCTCCCCCTTCAAATTAAAAAAAAAAAAAATTCTCAGAAAATATTTTAAAAAAGTTTTTTTTTCTTTTTTAACTTCCCCTTCTCTCTTCTTCTTCTACTTCAAATAAAAAAAAAAAAAAGGAAAAATCGAAGAAGATGAAGAGTGTTTCGGTGGTGATGTGTTGTTTGTGGTGGTAGTGATTAGTGCTGTCTTGTACTCTAGGTTCTTAGATGGAGAGATGAGAGGAAGAAGATGAAGGGAAAGTGATGGTAGGCTGGTTTGAGAGAGAGAGAGAGAGAGAGAGAGAGAGAGAGAGAGAGAGAGAGAGGAGAGAGAGAAGGGAATGAGAGAGAATCTTTTTTTACCAAACACCAGAAGAGAAGGAGACTGGCAAAGAGTGGGTTAAATTTGGCTATTAATGGTTGTTACTGAAGATTGAAGGATGAAATTTATTATATTAAAAAAAATGCAATATTGATTTTAAAAAGAATGTGAATAGTCAAATTTCAACTTCTAGAACTTAATATTTCTGAATTATACCACCATAAAAAAAAAAGAAAAAAAAAGAATCTGATGTTGATTCCATGTTTATGAACTTGCAATTGAGCTCCCATTGAGGATTGCAGCATTGTTACGGGTTTTAATAAAGAGAGGAAATTTTGGTAATCGGAAATGGGTGTTTTCTAGCGAGGGTGGTGGACGAGCTGTGGCAGCCGAATAGTCTGTAAATTAATAATGGTTGAGCTTGTAGTGATTTGTGATTTCTAGATTTGAAAATTCCAAAAGACAAATTGGAGCTTTCAAGCTCCATTAATGATGTCCTTCATTCTGGAGGAAAAGAAGGAGAGAGGGGGAGGAAAGAGAGAGGAGAGAGAAAGAGAGAAAAGTGAAAAAAAAAGTCAATGTGGACAATAAATTATTATTTAAATAATTTTTTATGGCCATATTAGCAAATGGATGGAAAATTGGACGTTATTCGTCCAAATGGACTTTATGTGAAATTTTGAAAAGTTTAGGTACTTTCTCTACGAGAAAATTTTTTTAAGTATAATTCTGTTGCGATTAAAAAAGTTTAGGTACCATAAATGAAACCGCTTTATATGATAAAAATGCATAAGTGAGATTTCCTCATTATAAGAATTGTTAGGTGGGTTAAATTCTTATTCTTCTTGGAGATTTTGAGATAACTTCTCATTGAGACATGGTCTTATTGGTTCATATCCCAAGTCTCCAAGAAGAATATGAACTTAACCTATTTGGCATTTCTTGTGACGGGGAATTTCACTTATGGTTTTCAATCTTATAAAGTGGTCATGTGCTTATACGGCAATTGATTGAAAAGAAAAGCCATTGTTTGTGACATGAGTTTGTGTTGAGCACCTTGAAGAGAGAAATGCATCTGGTGTACAATCTTCTTATGTACTAAAATAACAATAAAAGAAGTAGCTTCTTGGAAGCGGGTATGACAGTTTATTGATAGTGTAGGGGAAGGACCGAGTATAATTGTCGACTTGATTTAAGGGTAAATGTTAAATTTGGTACATGAATTTTGAAATGGTTAATTTAATACTCAATTAAATTTTTTATGACTATTTTTATTATTTCCTTAATTCCGATTGTTCTGTTTGCTAATGTGGAAAAGGTAGCTTATCATGGAGTTTATACTACTTCTTGTAACAATATCTAGCATCGATAGGCTGTCTTTTAAAAGTTAGGGAATAGAGCAAATGGTATCAGTGGGTTTGTAAAAATACTCGTGAAAAGCTTGATTGGATGGTAAGTTGACCACTTCAAAATTCAGGTGTCAAATTGAATTTTTGTGCAAAGTTTAAGTATTGAATTTGACATGTTCCCCTAATCTAATAATGGTCAAATAACAAAGAGCCAACACTATACTGTTGGAGAAAGACGAGTGGTGGATGAGGGTTGAGTAAATGAAATATTGTGGGAATAAGGGGGAGTAGGGTTCTGTTACAACTAGAAGGGTAGAAAGACACACCTGTGCCCTTGGAAGCTAGTTACTAATAGGGGACAGACTGCCTTGGCTGATGTCCTCCTTTTTTAATTTCTGTTGCACAATACTGTTATTTCCTTCTTCCTGTATTGGAGCTTACAGTGCGGGGGAGTATCAGTACTTCACCGAGGATTAAAGTTTATTTTACTTACTAAGATAAAAAACAAACTCAGTGTTTACACATATTTGCATTCACAAGAAAGGGTGACCATCGCTAGTTTTTTTTTTTTTTTTATTTCCTTGCATGTCCTTTTGCTTCTAGCTTATGATGTGTTGAACTGTTGAGTACTTTTAACTTAAATTTATTTTTCTTGCTTTGCTATATCTGTTAAGATAGTCATAAACTATGACTAAATTCAGCTATGCAGGTTAGTGTGGATGGCTTGCTTTGCTGCACTATCTCAAATGACCATTCTGTGAAGATATATGATGTGGTTAACTATGACATGATGGTCATGATACGGTTATCTTATATTCCTGGAGCAGTCGAGTGGGTTTATAAACAAGGGGATGTTAAAGCTAAGCTTGCAATTAGTGATCGGGACTCATCTTTTGTTCATATTTATGATGCTCGAGCTGGGACAAATGAACCTATAATCTCTAGAGAGGTAAGTGGAAGTCAGAAGTTGAGAAACTTTCTTATTTTTGTGGATACATGTATGGGTATTTCATCCAGAAATATTCATACTTCTCCCATTATATGCATTTTGAGCTCATAATAATTTTTTTTTTTTAATGGTTCTCTTGTCCATTCTGCAGATACATTTGGGTCCAGCTAAAGTTATGAGATACAACCATGCTTTAACACAGTGATATCTGCAGATGCAAGGGGTATCATCGAGTATTGGTCCCCTGATTCAATGAAGTTTCCAGATGATGAGTATGTGCTTGCTGGCTTGATTATATAATCCGAAAGTATTTATTAACATGTTCGTTGTTATGCTTTGTGAATAAACAAATGTAAATTTCTGTCTTTGATGGCCTTGTGTGAAAAGAAATAAGGGTATCGAGTTTTCTTTTAAAACATAACACCATGGCTTATGCCTTGTGGCTTGGCGCTTCTTATAAGGTCATGGTTGTTCGGTGGCTTGCGACCTTTTTTTTTAAATTATTTATTTTTTTTTCCTCTCCATAATAATACCTCCATCGGTTTTCCTGTTCTTTGTCTGTTTTTTCTTTTTCTTTTTCCTTTTTTTTTTTTTGCTATTATTATTTCTTTTGGGAGTAATCACAGATAGGAAGTATTTATATATATTATTGAGCTGGTGTCTTGGGCAGATGTTTTTTCAGACAATTTCATTGTTCTTTGAGACAATTTTTGGCTCGTTCATCTATTTTCTCATTTTATACTACCCTAATGACTTCTTTCCAACCCTAGTGTGGCCGGTCCTTTCATCTTGTGGGTTATGCCGACTTAAGGTGTGGCTGTTCCTTTCATCTTCTGCATTATGCTGACTTTTTTCCAATGTTTTATGCAGAGTGAGTTTTAAATTGAAGAGTGACACTAACCTCTTTGAAATCGCAAAATGTAAAACAACTGTTTCAGCTATTGAGGTATCATTTACTATCTTTACCACATATTTAGATCGTAGATCATATATTTCATGTACCCTTGTGTTAATTTGATTGATCGGAAAACTTATATTTTCATTAATGCATAGAGCTATATATATGTAACGTCCTAACCTAAAGGCGTTATCAGCCCGCCACGTGTCCTTAGAAGGTCAGACACGCTAAGGCTATAGATTTTAAAACTACAAATATGAATTTTCGAATATCACCAATAACTTGTATATAGGGAAACTTTCAAACTTTTTCATATTAAAATAAATTTCCTTAACTCATAAATCAACTAAACATCAAATCTAAAAATAATAAAATCCTTACATATAACAGTTTTCAAAAGAAAATAACTAAATCATCATATGTTTCTTCTTCTCAAATTACTAATAACTAATCTTAATTATTAGCAGGATGGTCATAACCGCTATTGCTTTCCCCATCATCGACAAATATGTCATAGCTCGTCAAATCATAAATTATAGAATCTTCACCTGTATCTGTGGGAAAATAAGAATTGAGCGAAAAACGCCAAGTACGCCAAACCGAAAACACATGCACATGAACATCCATATCACAATATCACATACACCTTATTTTCTAATGCAACAATCACAATTTAATTATCTTTTCATTAGCTTGCAATCAATACAATTTAGGACTATTGATCACTAATCTTAAATCCGGAGTAACTCATACCCTGATGAAAACCATATTATCATAATATATACATATATAGATGCGTTCCACAATTAAGCTGGTAACGACTCTTAATCTATCAGAAACATTTCTAGGTGCAACTCCACTCGGGACACCACCACACAAGGATCATCAGGTTGCCAGCGTTAGTATCACACTACTGTCGTGGTCTTTACGAACCGCAGCCAAACACAACCAATATTCAAATGTGTTAAGTCAAATTTTGCAACTAATCCTATAAGCACAAACAAACATACATGGTAAGGTTGTACTTGAATCAAATTCCAGGAAATAGTACTCTAAACCACTAAAATCTCCTTTAGAATCAAACCCTATTTCATTAGAGCCCGACAATATGAACATATAGATTTCAAAATAATATTTTCATTACATAATCCTCATTCAAACTCCATCTAAACCCTAATATCAGTAAAAATAGAAATTCACACCTTTCTCCTTTAATCAAAATATAAAACTCCTCCAAAATAACAAATTTCCTCAAGATCTTACTAAACCCTAGAATTTCATTCAATGATAGAAATTCAAAAATCAACATAACTCATAACCATGATATCTTAAGGATTATAAATATATCAAACGTATCTAAATTTGATCCTCAATCTTCCCTAAACACTAAATCTCCAACAGAATAGATTTCTTCAACAACTCCTACATACCAAAAATTCATTTCACATTGTTAATGGTAAAGCCATAAAAAATCATCAATTTATAATGACAAGATTAAGGATATACAAAACTTACCTAATAATGTGATCTTTAATCCTCCTTGATTACCAAAATCCAGATCTTCAAATCAAAACAGAGTTTTTTGTCAATTGCTTCTTCAAAACCAATAGAAAACCTAAGGAAAAGATAGATCTTTGAAATCCTAAAGAAAAGGCAGATATGCGATTACCTTGATCGGATCTTCTGCATATCCTTGGATGCTAAGAAGAAGAATAGAGAGGATTTTCTAGGTTTAGGAGATGTTTTGGAGAAAGAGAAAAAAAAATGATTATAAAGAGATTTCATGGAGACTTTTCTTCTTCTGTAACATATGTCGACAGTTGTTAATCCTACATCGATTAGCCTTGCACCTATTTGATTTCCTCTCCGTCTCTTTGTCTTCTTTCTCATATTTGATAACCGACAAAAGTAATTAATTTAGACATTAGGGTTGACCATAGAACCCTCTTATTTTATATGAAATGACATCTTTGCCCTTTAATATAAAATATTTATTTGTATATTACAATATACATGTGCTAATAGACTAATAAAGGAAAGTGAATCCCTATTTTGACTAGTTAATATTTATACTAATTTACATTTTAAATATAGCCTATAACACTTCCCTCAAGCTGGAGCATAGATATTAATCATGCCAAGCTTGTTACAAAGATACTCAACTGAATCCTACTTAGAGCCTTTGTAAAGAAATCTCCTAATTGTTCTCCAGACTTCACAAATCCTGTAGATATTAATCTTTGCTGAATTTTCTCATGAACAAAATGATAATTGATCTCAATGTGTTTAGTTCGCTCATGAAATATGATTGATGCAATATGAAGAGCAGCTTGGTTATTACACCATAGATTTACAGGTAGTGAGGTGTTGAGACGCATTTCATTTAAGGGTTGGTATATCCACATTACTTCACACATCGACATTACTTCACATCGACTTGACGTAGCTTTATATTCTGATTTTGCACTTGATCGAAACACAACACTTTTTATTGCTTTTCCGCGAAATCAAATTTTCCACCTACAAAAACACAATAACCAGAAGTAGATCTCCTGTCTTCCTTGGATCCTGCTCAATCGGTATCGGAAAAACACTCAATATTAGTATGACCATGATTGTTATACAGAATACCACGCCCTGATGTTCCCTTCAAATAGCACAAAATTTGCTTTACAGCAGCCCAATGATTAACTGTTGGAGATGACATATATTGATTCACTACACCAATTGAATATGCAATATCTAAACAAGTCACTGTAAGACAATTTAATTTTCCAACTAACCTTCTATATCTTTCAGGATCCCCAAACAACTCACCTTCTCTTGTTAACTACACATTAGGAACTATTGGTATACTACATGGTTTAGCACCCAATTTTCCTGTTTTAGACAATAAGTCAAGTACATACTTTCTTTGGGATAGAAAATTCCTTTCTTACTCCTCATTACCTCAATAGCCAAAAAGTATTTCAACATCCTAAATCCTTTTTTTGAAATTGACTATGAAGAAATGATTTGAGAGCTGAAATGCCTGTAGCATCATCACCAGTAATGACAATGTCATCCACATATACTACCAACACAATACTACCAACTGTAGACTGTCTATAGAAAACTGAATGATTAGATTTGCTTTTTTGCTTCCCAGACTTCTCAATTGCTTGGCTAAATTTTCCAAACCAAGCACGGGGCTTTGCTTCAAGCCATACAAAGATTTTCGAAGATGACAAACCTTGCCTGACTCCCTCTGAGCAACAAATTCAGGGGGTTGCTCCATATAAGCTTCCTCTTGCAAATCTCCATGTAGAAAAGCATTCTTGATATCTAGCTGATGCAAAGGCCAGTTGTGCACTGCTATCATGGAAATACATAATCTAACAGATGTTAACTTAGCAACAAGAGAAAAAGTGTCAGAATAATTTATTCTATAAGTCTGAGCATATCCTTTAGCAACTAGACGAGCTTTCAACCGATCAATTGATCTGTCAGAATTTACTTTAATGGAGAAAATCCATTTACAACCAATAGCCTTCTTTCCTGCAGGTAAAGTTACCAAATTCCACGTATCATTCTTATCTAATACATTCATCTCCTCTATCATTACATTACGCCATCTTGAATGGGATAGACATTCATGAACTGTTTTAGGAATAGAGATAGAGTCAAGAGAGGCTATAAAGGAACAAGAAGACGGTGACAAATGATCATAGGACACAAAAGATGAAATAGGGTAAGTACATTGACGCTTACCTTTACGAAGAGCAATGGGAAGGTTGTCTTGGAGACTGGATCTGATGACGAAGGAGTGGTTTAAGACATGCATTAGGGGCTGGCTCAAAAACACAAGGTCTGCGAGAATAGACTTGAAGGGGAGGTTTAGAGGTAGGAATAGTGGATGTAACTATATAAATTAACAAATCATCCTCCTCCCCTTGACATGCATTACTAGAAGATGGAGAAAAAGGGATATCTTCAAGAAAAGTGACGTCAATTGATACAAAATACTTATCAAGGCTAGGGCAATAGCATTTGTATCCTTTTTGAATGTGAGAATACCTAAGAAAAATATGCTTCAATGACTTGGGATCAAGTTTAGTAACTTGAGGACGCATATCTTGAACAAAACAAGTACAATCGAATATTTTTGGTTCAATGGGAAGCAAAAGTTTTATTTGGAAAAGTGTATGATAAGGTGTGTCACCACCCAAAACAACCGAAGGCATACGATTAATTAAAAAACAAGCAGTAGATACTGCATCAGCCCAAAAGTGTTTGGGGACATGCATTTGAAACAACAAAGCTTAGCAGTTTCAAGGAGATGTCTATTCTTTCTTTCAGCAATCCATTTTGAGACAGAGTACATACACAAGAAGTTTGGTGAATAATACCATTTTTAACCATGTAAGATTGGAAGGATTCAGACAAGTATTCTTTGGCATTATCACTTTGCAAAATTTGGATTGAGGCATTAAATTGAGTTTTAACTTCAGCACAAAAGAAACAAAAATGAGTGAACAACTCAGAACGATTTTTCATTAAATATAACCAGTCATACGAGAGTAATCATCAGTAAAAATGACAAAATACTTAAATTCAGTTTTAGATGTCACTAGACAAGGATCCCATACATCTGAATGAACTAACTCAAAAGGAGCATTTGCTCGTTTATTGAATCTAGAACTCAAACTAATGGATGATGTTTCGCATATTGACAAGACACACAATGTAAAGAGACTAAACTATGAAATTGAGGACAAAGTTTCTTCAACAAAGGAAGAGATGGATGACCCAGGCGACAATGAGCTTCAAATGGGGTGACAACTCCAGAGCAAGCAATAGACTTTGGTACCTCTATGTCTAGAATGTGAAGACCCCCAGATTCATGTCGTTTACCAAGAGTCCTCCTCGTCATAAGATCCTGGAAAAGACAATAGTCAGGAAAAAATGAGATGTAACAATTAAGTGAACGGGTGAGTTTACTAACAGACATTAAGTTGAAAGACAAATCAGGCAAGTTTAAAACTGATGTCAAATGAACTGATGGTGTTGGATTAGCAGTGCTAGACCCGAAAACATGAAATGTTGACCCATTAGCTAAAGTAATCAGAGAGTAAGAGGTTTGAGATTGAAAAGTAAACAATAAACTAGAATTACCTGTCATATGATCTGTGGCACCATAATCAATGATCCATTTGGAAGATGAAGAAACAAGATGTGTTTGGTTTACCTGACTCAGCGATGGCAGTAATAGGAGCAAATGAAGATTTTAATGATTCTTGATACGCTGAAAACTTAGCAAATTCATTTGCAGAAACCATAATGGTTTCAGATGCATCACCTGAAGAGGCAACATGTGCTGATCGAAATCCTTGATTCTTAAGTTGCAATTTTCTACAATCACTTTTCATATGCCATAATTTATGACAATAGTGACACACCACTGTTCTAGAACTTTGTCCTCGAGTTTCAGTTCCTCTACCAGATTCCTGTTCATAATGACGACTTACAAGAGCACTATTAGACTGAACATGCTGAAAATTCTCTGTACAAAGAATCCTGCTAAATGTATCTTGCAAGGATGGGATCGAAGTGCAAGAGAGAATATGAGATTTGATAGTTTCAAACTCAGGTGGAAGACCAGCTATGGAACTCATAACAGCCATTTATTCTCTTTGTGCCTGTTGAACTTTCACATTAGGACTATAACGCAACAACATATTAAGCTCCTCATAAACTTTCTCAAAATTCATGAAGTACCTCGTCAGGGACCTATCATGTTTCTCAGCACGATAGAAAACCTTACAAACCTCATAAATACGGGAAACATTCTCTCTTCTAGTGTACAAAAAATCAAGGTATTCCATTAGTTTTTTAACAAATTCACAGTGATTAATTAACTCAATTACCTCACTATCAATAGATTTACGTATTTGCAAGAATAATGGAGCATCCTCCGTTAACCAAGTTTGTTTCAAACTCTCATCTTTGGGTGGATCACTAGTCAAATGATCATCTCTATCAATACTTCGCAAATAAAGCCTTACAGTTTTACTCCAATCCAAATAGTTAGATCCATTGAGTTTATGTTTCGTTATCTTTGACATCACTGGAACCACATCAGACATAACTACAGATTTTGTGTTGTTTATTTCAATCATACTTTCAATACAGATTTCCTCAAACAACAACTTAAGAAAGAGATCACGACCTAATCCTAAACCAAACTCAAACCAGAGTTCAACAAAACACAAACGCATCAAACCAAATGAGAGAACCGATGACGAAACCCGTCAAACCCTAACGTACCAAACCAATCAATGTATCACAGTGCAAACAAACAACCAGCATTCGTCAAACCCTAAAGTTGTTCACGAAATCCACCCCCAAATGTGTAAAGGAGAAAGAAACCAAAAACCTAGATAGAACAGTCTCAGGTGAGCCAAACGACGTCAGCTGGAGGAGAAGCGGATGGCGCACGTGCCCTCACGCGCTGGTGCGTGAAGCTTCGGGCGATTTTCGTAGTGGCGCGTATAGCTCATGCACTTCTCTTTTGGCGGCCGTCGTCTCCAGAACATCTAATTGGAGGTGACCTTTCTCCCTAGGTCGGCTGTGTTGATCAATAACTAGGTCGAAAAAGGCAACCAAATACTCCTCAAAGATTGTTACGCAAATCACAAATTTTCCTCAAAGATTGCTACGCAAATCACAAATTTTGGTCATGCTCTGATACCATGTTAATTTGATTGATCGGAAAACTTATAATTTCATTAATGCATAGAGCTATATATATACATGTGTTAATAGACTAATAAAGGAAAGTGAATCCCTATTTTGACTAGTCAATATTTACACTAATTTACATTCTAAATATAGCCTATAACACCTTGCTTAGTGAATCTGTGTGTTCAAGTATACCTAAGAAATGCTGTTGCAAGGCATCATACAAAAGGTTAGGGTGAGAAAATGCTCTTTTCTCTCTCCCTAAGAAACCACACTAAGATCCGCTTTTCTTAGGTTCCCTTCTTTCCTTGCCCTCCTTCCCTCTTTTCACCCCTCTTCCCTCTCAGCCATCCCAGATCTTCCTTCTCACCTCCTTCTCTTCTTGTGCCACTGTGCATGGTGGCTCCTCTGCCTGGGAAAACCTGAATTGCCTACCACCTCACCTTGGCTTCAAGGATCCTTCCTGGAGTTTTTCAGAACCAAAACCAGATTGGTACACTGATTATAAGGCTTCAGCTAATTTGCTTTAAGTTAACAAACCTGTAACCTGTAGGTTTTGTTCTTGTGGGCCCTCTGTTCAGTGCTCCTGCTCCAAATTCTGTAGACCCACCTGTTGTTATTTTAAATGCAGCAAACTGCTTTGTCTTTCAAGTGCTGACCCTTGCACTGGAAAAGGCATATTTGCCTAGCACTTCGGGACCACCAATGGCTAGCTTGATTCTTTGGGAAATTCACCTTGGAGGAATATGAAGGCCTCCTCAAGATTCTGAAAAAGAAAACCGACCTTGTCCTTTTGCCATAATGCTCCCCTTCAACTTCCTCTCTAGGCCTTATTCTTCCCGGCCTTTCTCAAAGCTTCTTCTTCACCTATCCTTCCTTTTGGACCCCCAAAACTTTTCTCTAGCCTATGCATCTCCCTTACCCTAGCAAACCATAGTTCGAGAGTTGAAGCTTCACTACTTTCCACCTATCTTTGGAGGTGCTGTTGTGGGTGAGGTCCTTGTTAGATGTTTACACTTGGGCCAAAACATTAGGATTTCACCTTGGTTGGGTACTTCATAGGGCGAAAACTTCCCTTGGGAAAGATTTCTGAATTCTTAATGTGTTGGCTCAAGGACGGATTTTATTACTTTCTTCTTGCAAATTAAAGTCGTACGAACACAAATTTGGACAAAAACTAAGTCTTTTGCCCAAAAATACTTGTTCTACAAAGTTGGCGTGTTTAATGTCCCTCGCGTAATGCTCAATTCTCAAAACTATTAACTTGGCTATTCCTTGCAAGTACCTTGATCCTAGAAGGGTTGACTTCATTGTTAGTGCTGTGGGTGTCCCCTTAAAGTGGATTTACTCTCTCTCTCTGTGAAGAAGTGAACTGTGCTAAACTTTGGGTCGGAGATCATGGGTAAAGAGATTGATGTCAAGTGTGGAAATTGGGTCAGAGATCATGGGTAAAGAGATTGATGTCAAGTGTGGAAACGGTAGCCTAGCTAAAGCAGTTGTTAAGTATCAACGGCTTCCACATCATCATCCCCCTTGCAAGGTGTTTAGCTATGTGTGTTGTCCTCTCAAGTCCAATCTAAAAACGTGGTTGCTGAAATTGGGGAATGGGCAAGTGTTTAGCAAAAGTGCAAAAATCCTTTAGTTGAAATTGTACATGATGCTGAGAGTCAGATCAACCACACTCAGACACTCCCTAAGGGAGTAGCCTTGCACCCTAAAAGTGAGGAGGTTGCTTTTCCTCTTAAGTTGCAACTGAAAGGGGATCCCTCTAGGTTGGAGGTGGCTATCACCGGGGAGAAACAACTGGAGTTGTGTAGAGGTTGTCTCTCCCGACTGTCAATCCCCTTTTGATGCCCTTGTTGTCTATGTTGAAGCCATAAAGTTTCAAGACATGAGGGACCATGAAGCCACCGCTCTTATTTTAAAAGAGTGTGGCCTTTGACAGCCTAGGAGCATGGACATGTGCATGTCATTAGGAGCTGGAAGAAATATTGGGTACTCAGGGTGCAGGAGGATGGAGTACTTCAAAAGACGGAGGCGGCTTACTTAAGCTTGTTTCTTCTCCCTTTTGATTCTTTGATGAATTTTGCAGCAGATATGACGGGTGTAAAATGATCCTATAAAAGCTGTGATGTGAGAAAGTTTGTTATTGAAAATAAATTCTCCTTGTTGGGAATCTTAATAATGAGCGAATGCAAATGGAGCTGTTGTACAGAGTAGATTCAACTCTTTCTGGCATTTCGCTTTAAAGTCTTTGCTAGGAAAAGAATGTTGATGTGCTGGGAACCAAAAATTGGGTTTGGTTTTGCGGGAAAACTGCAAATATTTGCATTGCCTTAGTACAAACCTCAGGGAAAATGTCAACTTCTACTCAACCTTGGGTGTTGGTCCAACTTCTACCTAGGTTGTAAAGTCTTCTGGGATGATTTAGCTCCAAAACTTGCTAATAGGGCTTGGATGGTGTTAGGTTCTCAATGTATCCTATTCCTTTCTTTTTCTTTGAGAGGAGGGGGATGTCATTAAATTAGAAAATCTGCATCTTGTGTGTGAATTCTTCTCTTGTTCAGAGAAACAACAGTGTAACCCTTCTTTGCAAAAATTAGACGAAGTCTTGGTCAATCTGGATGGATGAGTTTCCTCAATTCTACCTTCTAATCAAACAATGGAAATTGGATCCCCTTCTCTTATACTGAATAGAGGGTTAAAGTCGCATGCTACCCTTGTTGCATTGCCTTCGGAAAACTAGAAACTCAATCAGACTAGGATCCCTTACATCAACCCAATTTGTTCAGAAGGATCCTCTACTATTCAAATTTGTCACGTTAAGCATGCTTGGTCAATTATAGTTTTTGCACTACATAGACTTTTGTAATCTAGGTATATCTTTGTATCTTGATTTACTATGGTTTTCACGGTTTTGTTTCTCACATTGATGCAATTATTGACTAAACCCCTAAGAATATTCATTCAGGTTAGCCCAGATGGGAAGCAATTTTCAGTTACATCACCCGATCGTAGGATAAGAGTTTTTTGGTTTAGAACGGGTAAGCTACGGCGAGTTTATGATGAATCTCTTGAGGTAATGCTTACTAATTTTTCTTCTTATTATAGGTTTACCTTCTGGCATTTTAAAATATATAGTGTTTTATAAATTTAGGTTGCACAAGATCTTCAAAGAAGTGGTGTTCCGTCATATCAGCTTGATGCTATTGATTTTGGGAGAAGAATGGCTGTTGAAAGGGAAATTGAGAAAACAGAAAATGTGCCTCAACCAAATGCTGTGTTTGATGAAAGCTCCAACTTCCTTTTATACGCAACGCTCCTTGGGATAAAGGTTAAGATTTTCGAGTGACTTAGTCTTAAAATATATGAGTGGTACCTTAGCTGTTGATAACGTCAATTTGTAAAATATGGTAATTACTTGAATTTACAGTATTCAATTTATTTACTTATTTATTCCCCCTCTCTTTTGTTTGTGATTGAAGATAGTTAATTTACACACAAACAAGGTTGCAAGAATTCTAGGAAAAGTTGAGAACAATGACAGATTCTTGAGAATCGCCCTTTATCAAGGAGACAAGAGCAGTAAAAAAGTCAGAAAAATTCCTGCTGCAGCAGCAAATGCTAATGAGAGCAAGGAGGCATTAACAGACCCCACACTCTTGTGCTGTGCTTTCAAAAAACATAGAATTTATTTATTCAGGTATGCAAACTTACATGCATTCAACGTTTTTTTCTGGATGGTGATGCATGACTCAATTTAGCAAATTTTCATGTTGAGAGATTTTAAAATTTGATGGAAGAGACAGGATGGAATAGTTACATGTCTGACAGGGGTAAGGTTGTGAATGGTATGAAGGTTTTTTGCTGATAGTTTTAGAGTAATACTATGAAAGTTTGGATCTTAAATTCATCTGAAAAGCTTGAAGATTATTGCTTGCGCATTGACTTCTCATGAATAGGAAATCCTCCTTTTGGGAAGTTTTTTCATGTATCATCCAGTCAAATGGCTACTACAATTTACCTGTAAAACCACACCCATGTTTATGTATTGTAGCTTTTAGAAGCTGGTTGTGGTTTTTTACTTTATGCGGGCATCAGAGAACGAGTGGTCAATTATGTTCCGTTTGCTCCATGTGAAGACCCGTTGACCAAATTCTCAGTATTTTAACTTTATGCCAGTATCAAAGCGAACAGTGTTAACTGTGCTCCCTTTTGTTCCATGTGAGGTCCTTGACCAAGTTCTTACCTGGTATGCAGGGGGAAGTGTTAAAATATAAATTATACCCCACTTAGATCTGTAATCCCTTTGCAGTTTATATTTAACTATATCCACACAGAAGCTCTGGAAACTTAAGTGACCCTGATTGTCATGTGGCATATACATTATTTTCTGGAAAGTGGTTGCTGCTTCTGTTACAGTATTGTCAACCATATGCATGTTGAAATTACCAAAAGAGGAGGGGGGAAAACCAACATATATAGTGCTTCTTTTATTAGTGTTGTTGGGACTGATGATTGAATATTGTGATCTTATCCTCAGTCTTGAATCTTTGTCTTCTAGTATTGGGATCTAAAAAGATTGATTACAGAAACTTGTTTGCATATTGGTTTACCTGTCCAATGTCATGTGTATTCTCATCATCAATGTATACTTGAAATAGTCGAAGAGAGCCTGAGGAACCTGAAGATGCAACTAAGGGGAGGGATGTGTTCAATGAGAAACCACCTGCTGATGAACTTCTGGCTGTATCTGATATAGGAAAAGCAGTGACAACATCACTTCCTGAGAATGTGGTGAGTCTTTTATTTACATTCTCCTGTCATATATGCATGCACTGAATGTGGACACATGGGTGTGTGTGTGAGCATTATATGGTTACTTGCACAATTTTTTATGTTGTCCTTCTAGTTGGAATAATTATTTCAGTAGATGCGCCCAACTATTGCATATTAAACTTGGTTTTCTTTTTGTTCTTAATTGAAGGGTTTTCACTTTATGGTTGTTTGTACAATTTTCGATGTCATTTTTTTTTTAGTTGGAATAATTATTTCATCACACACACCCAACTATTGCATATAAAACTTGGTGATGGAAACCACGGAAAACCTAGAACTTTATCTTTTTGTTCTTAATTGAAATGTATTCACTTTAGGATTATGAGAGTCTCTAACTATGCCTTGTTATTTTAGATTCTTCATACCACTATGGGTGATATTCACATGCGGCTATACCCTGAAGAATGTCCAAAAACCGTGGAGAACTTTACAACTCATTGCCGAAATGGGTACTATGACAATCTTATATTTCACCGTGTTATCAAAGGCTTCATGATACAGACAGGAGATCCTTTGGGGGATGGAACTGGTGGACAATCAATCTGGGGAAGGGAATTTGAGGATGAATTTCACAAAAGGTACTTTATTTTTCTGTGTGGTGTTATTTTTTAGTGAAATGCCTCTTGCATGTTCAAGCAAGCTACCATATTGAAAAGGAAGAGGGACTTTAACACAAGACATTAGGTTTTACTCATTCTTAACTCTTATGTATAAACATGTGATGAGCATGTGTTGACAGGACTATTTTATTTAATATGTTAGTAAAACTACTAAGACAAGGCTCCAATACCCAGCAAAGCAAAAAGAGCAATAGATTGCCAAACAAACTGGAATGACAATTTGAGATAGTTGTCAAAAAAGGTATTTGATATTTGAAATGGCCTTAAATCTGCTCTATTTTCCAATTATAATCCTTTGAGCTTTGGCTCGATTTAGTATTGATAGGCATACCTTGGATGATGGTACTTTCATATATATTAGAAGCCATTTTATAGAATCGATAATTCTAGTGCTTAGGGATCTGGAAAACTTTGATCAGATTCTCATTCTTTCTCATTGCTAATGCACGTATGATTTTAACTTATTCATGTTGCATAAAATGTATGAGAAATAGGTGAAGTTTTGCATGCGTGAATATTGTTCACGCATGTGAGGATGGCTTGGCAGATCCTTCATGGTGAGGCTTTTTAGGAGAGAAGAAAATGGACATCTAAAATTTTTATTACTTCATGGCGAGGGCCCTTTGGAGAGAAGAGAACGGACATATTTAAAAACTTATGTAAAGCCTTGGAGGTGAACATATTGCCTAGCATTAGCATGCTTTCTTACTGACTTCACACACTTTATCCTTTCTTGACTTGGTGGTAAAATCCTGAAAGCAAAGGTTTTTCTTGCAATATCCAGAGGATGGACAATGCATTTAATTGATTAATAGGTAACCTACAAATAGAAGCTAGCTAGCCATTTCGTTTACTGATGGTGCTTCCTGCTTTGTGAATTTGCAGACTGAACCCTTGCAAACTTAATTTAGATGCTTTGCTTCCCTGAAACAATTTAGTAACCATTGACAAATTGTTTTGTTTAAATGTCTTTTATTGAGGCCTATCTAAGAGTATTGTGACTTGGATATGCTTAAGCTTCTTGGTGTTGTAAATCTCTTGAAGCAGGCAAAAAAGTCTGTTTTCTTATATTACTGACCTTCTATGAAGATTTGATTTCAGTAAAACTTGGACCTATGTCCTAAAAGAAGATTCGACTGTACTAATGCTTTTTACCAAATTAAATTGCTTTTGCTTTGAGAAGGTATGGAACAACTGATAATGTGGTGGCAATGCTATTCATTTATGCCTACTTACGGGGAAGTAAAAATAATTATAGTGGTGCTGAGTTCTGTGATTGAAGAACCAACAAGTTGAATTTAAAAAAAAAAAAAAAAGGAAAAGAAAAAGAAAAATAAAAGAAAACTTTGGGCATTTGTGGATTGTTGTAAAGGTATTTACCTTGACAACAATCTCGCAATTATATTTGGAAGATTTTTGCTGCTGTGATGTTGTCAAGTCTATAAGATTCCTATAGAATGCTCTAGTTAAAGCACTGTTGACTGATGAAAATGTGCTTGCAGTTTGCGGCATGACAGGCCTTTCACCGTGTCCATGGCAAACGCAGGACCCAATACCAATGGTTCTCAGTTTTTCATCACCACAGTGGCTACACCATGGCTGGACAATAAGCACACAGTGTTTGGTCGTGTCATTAAGGGAATGGATGTTGTGCAGGTACTAGGCCGTTTCTTAATGATAGATTCATTAATGATTTCCTGCCTTATGTATTGGGTACAGATTCTAGTTTTTGGATTGCTGTGCCTGGATCTGCGTTTTTTTTTTTTTTGACTAGTATAGGAAGCCAATTCACTCCCTGTCTGTTGCCACTAATGTACATTATGGAGCATTGGTTGGTGTATGTGTATATACATGCATACATATATATATCTATAGGTTAAAATTCATCTTCTCAAGAGCAATCTTTTGAATATCTTCTTCTGCTGTGGGCAGTCTATAGAGAAAGTGAAGGTGGACAAAGCAGACAAACCGTACCAAGATGTCAAAATCCTTAACGTGACTGTCCCAAAGTCCTAATTTCTTCAGTTCTTCAAGTCAATGCATCCTGCACTTATTATTTTCTTCTGGGAGACCCCTGACATGGAAAGATCCCATGTTCTGTTTGGTATTTGAAGAAGAATGATGACTTACTCAGAAGTGGAAGTAGGCATATAAAATGATGGGACTGCGACTGCTTTGGCATCTCCATGAGATGACGTTGTTGGTAATTCCTCCTTCATGAAGCAGAGCAGGTCTGCTCAGGGTCCAGTATAGAGCATGATCTTTTGAAATGTCTTGTAATTTTCTAATGACTCACCGAGTTAGTTTCAATTTGTAAAATATTAAGTTTGTTTGGAAGGTAGTTTTCGGCATAACTGGACTTCTACATCCTGAGAGAAATAAGCAGTAGTTATATTGCAGTTGCTCTTTCCCTGCTGATAATTTACGGTTGTCATCTCTCTTCTGCAAAAAGATATGTTTGTGAAGCCATTCACGATATTTTATAATGTTCAAGTGGTTTTTGTTCTCCTGCTATCCCAATGAAATTACATTCTAGATCTCTTGTTTTGTCATGTCTTGGAATTCTATGATGAGTCCCAGGTCATTTCTTTCACTATCGCTTTTAGAGCTGTAAACGAGCTTAATTGAATCTTTAAACAAAGCTGAGCCTTTGAATGCTTAAACTTAGTTATATAAAAATTTTCGAAATTGAGTCTAGTTTTTATTGTGTTTAAAATTCAAGTTTGGGGTTGACTTGCTTGAATATGAGTTTTATTTCTAGTTGGAGTTCTTGTTTACAAATGGAGTTTGAGCCGATTAGAGCTTTTTATCAAGTTTCATGAGCTTTTTATTGAGCTAGAAATTTATTCGAGTTGGACTCATTTAGATAAATGGTTAGCTCGAGCTTGATTCATTTTCAATTTAAATTTTCCTTTGATTTTTTTGAAAGCTTAAAAATAAAATATTTGGGCAATGAAATATTTTATTTTATAAAAATTGATTTTTTATTTTATTATATTTATATATAATATATTATAAATATAAAACTCACGAGCCTTTTTTTTTAGGTTTGTTCATGAATTGGATTGCAAACTTAAATTGAGGCTTGAGCTTGACTTGTTTGCTTGTTTTAAATAAGCTTCTAAACAAGTCATTTACTAATAAGCTTTTATATAGTCGAGTATTTTCTTGCTTTTTGTTTTTTGTGCCAATTACAAGTTCATAATAGGGAGAAGGGATTCGAATCTAGACTTCTCCTATGAGAGACTAAAGGATAGGGGATATGGCATTAGGCAATTAGGCCATTGGCTCAGTTGAATTTAAAATGAGTTGAATTTAAATAATTTGTGAGCAGTTTGACTTGATTGTAGTTCTAATGCTTTTTATTGATTTGACAATAAATGTGTATATTTATATAAGGAGTGCTGTGATTACTGTTAATCTTGTGGATGGTTATTCTTGTGGGTTAATGGCCGATATTGTACATTTGAAATTGCTGAGAATGGTCATAGCAGGGGAACTGTCATATGTCTAGTCTTGCCCTTTGTGCACTCACTTTACTCTCGCAGGTGTTTGACCGCCTAGTCATGACCAACCCTTCTGCAGTCCTGTCATCCTGTCCGGCCCCAATCTCTTCCTTAATTGGTTCCCTTCTTTCTTCCCTGGCCGTGTGCTTGCAATCCTGTCGTGGGTTGGTAGCCAGTTTAGCTGGCAACTTGAGACATTGCTGTCTGTCTCAAGTTTAAAACACAAGTTCTCATGACAAGAAAAGAGAGCGAGGTGGAAGGGTGGTGGTGTCATGGTTCCGTGCCACCATGCATGTCTCGAGTCCTGTCTTAACCGTTGCATACACACACGTGCTCCACAAAAGAGAAAGAACATGGGTGAAAAGGAAAAAAAAAAAAAATGATATCCACATGCAATATGGACGGATAGTGACGGTGGATAGATATCAATGATATTTCGACATATGGCGGTAATAGCAGGTAGTTTTTTATTTTTATTTTTATTTTTCGTGGTGCTTACCATATCAGTTTTTTCATATCACTTCATATGAATATTTACATGTATAGGATAGGAAGACAATTGCGGCATAGTTGAAAGGAGACGTTCCAGTGAGGAGAAAAAAATAGTAATGGTGGTTAATGAGTTAAAAAAATGAAAGATGAGATGCCGACATCCATGGTGAATGAAATAAGGATTAAGAGAGTGAAGCCGTTGGATAAGAAAACAATGTTACAGAAATAGATTTAACCATGGTAGAGAATATTTTGATTTGTCAATTTAATTTTACTTATAATTTATTTTATTCTTTAAAACTAAGGATTTCTGAAAATAAAAAATCCAAGTTAAGCGAATACCGTACTATTCTCCTCCATTCTAGGGTTTTCTTGGATTGTGATATTTTCATCTATATTTGATTTATATTTATATCTTATTTTTTTTATTTGTTTAATATATTTATGAGTCAAAATATATGTTTTTTACTTGTATCTGTTTTTGATAAATAGTTTATTTCAAAACGACAAAAATAAGATGTCAAAACAACCTGAAAATGATGAACCAAACTAACCCTAATCTACTGCCCACCCCGCGGGCCCCGTTCTCTCTCTCCCCTTCCCCCCCAAAAAAAAGGACCTAATCAACATCAACATCCACTTGATTTTTTTTTTTTTTTTTTTTTTTTTTTTATGTAAGGACATTCATCATTTGTAGTGAATTTGCCTCTTGGGACTTGTATGTTATGTAGTATCTTCTCTAATATTACGTTTGGTACGTAGAAATACTTCGGAATGGAATGGAATGGATAAGAGAATTGCAAATCTATTCTTATATTTGAATATGTACACGGAATGGAATGGAAAAGAACAAGTATATAATAGGATTTGACAAAAATACCTTTAATAATAAATAAGATAGTAATTTTTATAGAATAAGATGGTAATAACAGTAAATAAGGTGGAAAGGAATCCTGATTTACATTTGAGAAAGTGGAATCGAAATCCTGCTTGAAATCGGAATTATTGATTCTAATGAATCATGATTTTGGCTTCTAATAATACCTCCAAACATAGAAAAGGGAATAGAAATCGAAACTGCGATTCCATTCCAATTCGTTCTCATGTACCAAACATGTCATAAGAGACTCACTTTGGATTTTTAAGGGTGTGTTTTTCCGCTAAATGCTTTTTTGACCATATCATATGGCACTGGTTCACTTTTTAAAATAACTTAAATAAATATGTTATAATGAAAGGTAAAAAAGTAATGTTGATTTTTAAATAAGGGATAAAAAAGTCATTTTGCCCCGACCTACTATCATCTAAATATCTCTCTCTCTTTTTTCTTTTGTCAAAAAATCAAACATGGTTTTCTATCGTGGAAGTTATTTTCTTCTCTGTACGATAATTTTCGCAAACATGGTTTCCTAGGAAAATCTTTTATGAAATTGATAATATTTATGGAAAGCAAGCGATAAACTCTATTGCTTTACTCTAGCTGACATCTTCGAGGGTTAAGAGCATGGAAAGTGGTATTCTTCTTATAAGTTTTAAAGTTAATAATTGCTAGGTGAAGAAATTTGAAATTCTTGATTTCTAGGAAGAATCTGACACAAAGAAAAGTAAGTAACTGGAATTTGATTGTTAATATCTATATTAAAGTGTATATACCATGAGTTTGGTTTGGTTATGTTTGGAAGATGCACAAGAATGATTTGTGGTGAAATCAATGTTGTGAGTGTTGATTCTATTGCTATTGAGAAAATACATGTTTAGTTTGGTGTTAAGGTGATAAATGTTAACATAAAAGGGTTTAAAAACGATTTGGGTTGAAAATAGGAGAAATTTTATGGAAAGTAATAATTTTGAAAGTGCACAATCACTATATGGGCTTGTGCATGAGGTTGTGTACCTTTCTATGACTAGAAAAAAAAAAAAAAAAAAAAAACAATGTCTTGGGCGTACACAACCAATGCATGAGACAAGCCTATGCATTGAGTTATGTACCATTTTAACACTTGTAACAATATTCCTTGAAAGGCATGACTAGTGTATGATCTTGTGCACTAGGTTTTATATCATTTGAATTGACTTAGTTTTGACCAATTATAGACTAAATATATCCTAAAGATACTTTAATAAATCTATTCTAATTTGAATAAATGTAAGTGGATACCATGTGAAATACGCCAAATCTTCACCTATTAAAAATGGCTTAATTGCAAACCTTCATCTATTTAAGATAGAAATGGTTTAATTGGATAATATAATAAGTAGTTAATTATGGACTTGAATTTGAACTTTAGTTTAGAAATTTAACTTAGATAGTTTAATTAAATAAATTAAGCAAAATAAGTAAGCAATGGATTATGATTAGATAATTTGGCATAATCAATTCGTAAATAGATTAAATTGAAATTTGAGATTTCAAATTATCCATTTTAAATTGTCTATTTGTTTCAACAATTCTTTTTCAATGAACCAAAGTATTAAATTCTTGCCAATCATTCATTTTAACTTCTTTCCTTCTATTTTAGTTCCCAAAACTTTAAACATGTAATTCAAGTATTTTGTAATTTTCAAACCCTTGAACTTTAGTTTAACTTTCATTTCTTAAATTTCCCTAATTTTTGAAATCAACTACTTGTTTAAATTACCATTTCTTAAGCCTAGAGCCAAATTAAATATCAATTTCTTATAAATTAATCAAGCTATTAATTTTTATTATATAGATTCTCAAATTGCTTTCTAATTATTTTCAATACTTAAAATAATTATCCGAAAAGTTTAAATCAAACCCGAAAATATCTTTAATTAAACTTTATTCCTTATTCTTATTGTCTTTTCCTTTTTAACTTTTGGAGCTACCTCTTTTCTCCTTATTTTATTTTTCATTTCTTCCTCTTTTCTTCTTCTTCTTCATTTCTCATCTCTTTCTCTCTTAAAATCAACTCTAAAATCTCATTTTCAATAAGATCATAGGAGAAAAAGAAGTTAGAAAATAAGATAGAAGATGAAAATCATACTAATAGTAGCTTTAACAACTAAGTAGTAGTAGTAGAGAAGATTAAGTTACTCACTAAACAAGTATAGTTGTTTTTCTTGTTTTGATTATAGTTATTGTATGGAAATGATGAATAGATGGTATTTATATATAGGGTTTGTAATGAAAATTAGTGAATAAGAGATATAGGAACTTGCAAGATAAAATCTAGATTGTGTTTATGTAAGTATAAGTTAGAAGTTGATGAATTGATCTTGTTGATATAAGAAATAAAAATATATGTTTAGAAGTGTTTAATTATGGATAAAAGTTGTATGTTGAGTTGTGATGTAAAGCAAGTAGTTAAATAGGCTAAGTTTTTGAAGTAAATAATAGAGCAAGGAAACACGACTAGTACACAACTTACCCAATCTAACCATGCTTCTCTCTATTTTATTCATCAAGCATAATTCTAGAAGAGCACAGCTAGAATATGACTTGCCATGTCCATCGTGCCTCTCTTTATTTCGTTCATCAAACACATCTCTAGAACAACATGATTAGAACCTGACTTCTTTATCCCCTTGTGTTTCTCCTCTGACCATAAACACAACTAGAGACACAACTTCCTTATCTCCTTGTGTTTCTCTCTGATCCTTAAATACTTGATTCTGTACTTGGACGACCGAAAATATGACTTACTCTATTTACTCATGCTCTTCATAAATCTTTGATCTTTCTTCAATTTTGACTCGAACTTTGATACAACTTGGAAAAATCTATTCCAAAAGCTCTTTTATCATCTCCCAACCTTTAAAAATAGAAATTTAATGAAGCTAAGTACCAAGTCTTAGTAATAATTTATAAGAATATCTACGTAATTTAGTAACTAATTAGGCTTGACATAGATTTTAAATGTCAAATGAACTTAGTAAAACTAGGTTCAGCTTGATTTAGTAAATCTTAGTGAACTAAAATAAAATAGATTAATTAAGATCCTATAGGATACACACACACACATGCACACACATACACATAAAAAGATATATATAACATTATCTTAATGGAATAAATGAATGTAACTTAGTAACTAAAGTAGTTTAAATATGAATTTGAAAATATAGAGGACTAGTTAATAGAATTAGTGAAATAATTGAATATGACTTAGTAATTTGATTAATTGATTCAGTCTAATCATCTTGGTTAAGTTAAGTAATATAGACTTAACTTGTAATTGGCTTAGATCTAATAAACCTATAATAAGATAGATTAGCCTATGTTTAATATGAGGAATATGTTGTTTTAAATGTGTTTGCTAAGAAAAGAAAAATGGTTTTTTTTTTTTAATTCTTATATGAATGATAAAGAATTGTGGTTGTTTTACAATAAATGTTTATAAAAAAGGAAAAGAAATAATTTGACAGACGATGGAGAACTATCTGTATCTTGGTGTGGTGATTATCATGGCCATGTGGTATTCCTACTTAGTATCTAGTCAATAAGTTTGATGCGAAAGGATAATTTATTTAATTGCTTATATAGTTTAATTTCTTAAACAGATGTTTGCTTCTGAACCAACCTATTGATCTATCATTTGAGATGGCTTCTGACTTACCATACGTCTTTGTTTGGATTTTGAATAATATAAGGTATGCAGTGATTTGTGTGCTTTTTGTTAGGATAAGCATCCTAAATAAATTAAAACTTAAAGACGATCTTAATAACTTCTTGTTGCTTGTGTTGGTCGTTGAATCCGAAACAAGAAGCGACAACCTTGCTTGGCAATGTAAGCATAGTAGTTAGGCACTTAGGCCATCCTTACCCATGCATGGTATATTGAGGTGGCTTAGTGGGTAGCCGATAGAATAAACAATATCAACATAACGTTTATCTAGATCGATGAGAAGAAATATAGTAGTACTCTTGGCTTATGTAGGCTGAAGTCCTATTATATTGTGGACTGAGATAGATGGAGATGTTAACGCCTGTAAATCATAGATGAAGCTATTTTCCTTTTTGGGCATATCATATAGGAGATATAAGTATTTGAATTGCTTATATCAACCCCTTAAGAAGTTGCTGCTACTTAAGACTCCAAATGTCCTGAGATTTGTTTTGGAGTATGAGTACTTTAGTGTAGCTTGTTTCACTTTAATTTAAAGATAATAAATTGTTATTTGCTACATTGCATTAGTATAAGTTTGTGTGTCATCTCATATGTGCTTGTGTTACTATTGTATTGAGCTTCGTCACATTATTCTTTTCTTTCTAGGTGTTATTTGGATGTTGATGATTGCCTCGGGTTTTTGGGTGGTACTAGAACATGTTGATGAAGAGTGAAGTAATTTAGGACTATTGGATTTACTATCTTTTTATTTTATTTGTATAAGAATTGAAGTTATCTTTTAAAGTTTGTGTTATTCTTTAAGGGCTTGGTTATTGAGCCCACATTTGTAATTTAAGCTTTAAAACTTTGTTTAACATCATGAAAAGGTATATGAGATATATGATGGTATAGTTTTGTTTTGAAGTTTGAACTACTCAAGAGAGAGTGGTATATGATTTTGTTTTCGTAAAGGTTGACATACTCATGAGAGTAGAATATGAAATATTGTAATTTTTTAGTGCTGTTAAATCCAGTTGTTTCCAAAATCTAATAAAGTGATTTCAGAATTTAACATTGGCTAGTAAGTGTTCATGGTAAACAGGTCTTTGGGGATAGCTTGTGCATATAACAATTAAGTGCTATATGTGGTGACTTGACCTGTTTTGACTTTAATTCGGGATGTGACACTATGTCTCACAAGATAGAAATGGAGATGGGTTAGCCCTAGTGACAATTCATAATGTCAAAAAAATCATGTATTCTAAATTGATTATTTTCATTAAAATAATTGTTAGAGACATATGACAATTTATTATTTATAATTGGTCAAAAAAGCAAATTGAACAAACAACTCAATATGAACTCAATATATGTATTGAACAAACAACTCAATATATGTAGCGTACATAACATCGAAAATTTAATCGAGTACTAATATAAACGATATAAATTACATGTTAATAATTTAAAAATAAATCAAATTTTAGATACGAAATGCAACATTAACATAAAAAATTTAATTTCTATTGAATTGAAGCAATAAAAATAATATTCAAGAATAGTTGTAAACGTTTTACTTGCCATATATGAAAAATTCAATCCTAATATGGAATAATTTTAATGTCGTTAAAAGGATATACAAAATTGATTAATATTTTCAAATCACGTCAAATGTTTTCATAGGTATTAGTTGTGTACTATAAAATGGGTGTTTCAGAAACGTGATACACTCGCTAACATGTATCTAGAAGAGAAATAGGCAATACAAACCTTAATTTTTTTGTATTTAGGAAAATTTTTATAGTCTCGTTATGGACAGTACCCCTAGTATTATAAAATTAAATTGATTATAAAAGAAAGTTTAAAAAATTCGATTATGATTGAAAAAAAATCTAAACCATCTATTAATATGACAGGAATCAGTTCCATTGTAATCGCCAAGCACTATAAAATTTTCCTGTGTTCAAATATCAACGAAAGATGCATTTGCAAGAATGTTGGTTTGACTGCATCTCCCTACCCCTCGTGAAATAGTTAAACTGCTGTTGATTCGATTAGTCGTATAACGAAACACGTGAAAAAATTCTAGTCTTTAATTCATTTTCAAGCTACGTGATCGGCCCGGAATCAGTCCAGACTTGTCAGTTCACGGTTTAAAGAAGGGGTGACTTGGAACTAAAACCAGTTAAAGTCGGACCCAATCTAGGCCCGGCTGGTTTAAGGATTGGGTTTAGGCCATCGAACCAATCATTTTTATCTTTTTAAAAGACAGTTAAAGCAAATTGTAGAGATATTTTTTAAGAAGATAAATTTAAAAATCTGTAAAAATTAAAATGAAAAATAAAAATAAATTAGTTAAAACAAAAATTTATAACTTAAAATGAATTTAAACTTTACAACAATGGTATTTAGTCCATGTGTTAATAGAGTTGTTAAAGATATACATTTATTTATAAGCATATTTTCTCTATGTTGTTTTATTTCTTCTTTGCCTAAAAGTTTGAAACTATTTGTTTTTTTTGATACAATTGGTTCGTGTATTTCCCTAGATTTTTCACAAATGCTCTTGCATAATGTCCTAAACCTATGAATTGTTGTAATTTCCTTTTGTCAAACTTTTCACCAAATTCCAAAACCTTTTTAGAAATATGAGATTGTAACTTAACAACTACAAAACACTCAAGACACAAACAAGTTTCATAAATACAAAAAGAAGCCGCATATCGTGAAAAAACAATATTTCTTTCTTCTTCTTCTTCTTCTTTTTTCAAGAAACAAGATTTAATAAAATTCTATATAAACCTAACTTGACATACTTTGAATAGTATTTATTACTTGTGTGATTATGTTAGCCCCGGACTACGAATTATAAGCCCAGCCCACTGTTTTCAAACTACTTTGCCCTAATTCCAACCCTGCTTATCCCTACTGCTCAGAACAACAATTTCAAAGCTAAGAAACCCTAACCTCTCTTATTATTGCTCTCGTGTTTCCCTTGCTGGAAACCCTAACTAATTCTTCTTATGTTCTTGATTTACAGGTGTGTAAAGGCAGTTTCGAGTATGCCAGACCCCTACAACCCAGATCTGGGATAAAATGATTCGGTGATATCTTTCCTTTTGCATTTCATGTATCTTTTATACAGTATCAGTCCGAGTGAAATAGTTACAGTTGTATTTCTGTTACAATCACTATGTTTTTGTGATTACAAGCTATTTTTGTGTATTTTCATACAAGTCCTTAACAGATCTAGTCTTTATTAGCTTGTTTTGTATCCCGTCCGTAACAGATTAATAATAACATTACATTAAATGGTGTGAATAAATATTAAGCTTTTATTATACACAAAAATAATTTACACATTTCTATCTTATTAGAGTTTTTTTTTTTTTTTGTTTACCTTTCCTTTTTTTTTCTTTTTATTTAAATTCTGCTGACTAAGGGTGTGATTATTTCATTTTTTTGTTGTTGTTTGACATCTTATTTTTATTATTTTCAAAGAAATGTTTATTAAGAAATAAATACAGAGAAAAATAGATATTTTTACTTATAAGCAGATTAAAAAAATCATATACAGATAAGATACAAATGAAAATTAGATTAATCGACCTCGTAGATTGGTATCGTTGACCTAATTTTGACTTGATAAACCGCATAATGGATATACAAGTGATAACTCGGATGATGGGACTAGCTAATGGATTAAACTGGTTAGCGCTGGATTGTATTGGTTCACAAATTTGACCTGACTTGTACCGTGGTTAGTGTGCTTCAATGCTAAGATTCAAATAATAATAAAGGCACTTTGATTTATGATATAATATGTATGGAAAATTCTATAATTCCATCATTAATTTTGACGAGACTAGTTTCGTTACTATGTAATGCCTCACACCATATCCAATCATGATCGAACTATTAAAATAGTTAATATTATAATTATTATATTTATTTTAATGATCAGATCGTTGACCGGACCAATAGGACTGTAGAAGCTCTTAATATGGACATAAATCGAGTGCTCCCTTAATTTAATATTGTAATTTGAAAACAATATAATATTAAATTTAATAAATTAGTTAGTTTGTCCATATTAAGAGCTTATGTATAACTTTTGAATTTAAGAGCTATTGTTTTCATAACTTTTCAATTTAAGCACACATCTGAATTATTGGAAAACACATAAAACTATTGCTAAAAATTTAATAAATCAGCTAAATTTTAAAGTTTTAGCAATAGTATAAGAGGTGAGTACATAATTTCAAAAGTTATGAAAAGCAAATACAGATAGAAAGTATTCACGATTACCAATAATTTTATGGAGTCTGTTCTTGCAACGATTTGTGGGAATGCTGGATGGACAATTTGATCAGCTGAAGGAGATCCACGATGAAGAGAATCCCTTTTTTCTAATGAAGGTCGTCGAAGTGTTCTGCAAGAAAGCTGATGATGACATAAGAGACATTGCCAAATATTTGTAATAATTCTATTGGCTATATATATATATATATATATATGATTCTTATAAATACTTTAGGATTTTCATAATTTATCAATTATATTCAATTTCATCATTTGGATGTCCTTTGTCCTTTTCAGGAGCGACGAACCTATCAATCGTACAATTGTGACGGTCGTTGCACATCCAATCAAAGGAAGTAGCGAATGGTATATGGAAAATTTTCAATAGCATCATAAATTTTGGAATACTCGATAATCAATGTTAAAATAGTTTAAACCTCTATACTAGAGATTTACAAATTGAAATTCTATTATGAAATCTTGACACGAATCTCTTGTCCATATTTATCTTACAGTATCGGTGCTTGTCGGATTGCCTATTTATGCCGTGATCTTCTAGATTGTAGCGACGACAACAATAAGCTGGGGTATGGATTGGGATTGTTTTTATTCATAATTTAAATTTTTAAGATTTAATTTAAGTATTTAGGTCGCTTACTCTAACAGTATTGCTGTTTTTTCAGTTGCTATGAAGCGTATGAGAGGTTGTTGACATATGTCTTATTTATTGTTCACAAGTGTATACACGTGTCATCTTTCTGTTACACATTTCTTTTTATAATGAAATATCTCCGGTTTAATGGAAATTCTCTCTTTACAATTTCATTTCACTTTCTTACAATTTCACCCTTGATCAACTAAGTGTAAATGTCAATCCATATATGAATTTCTTAGTTCGTTTACATGGTATCAAAGTAGGTTTGATAGCATTTTTTCCATCTGTTTTGTTGATTTCTTATGATACTTTCTTCGTTCTTCGATAATATTGAAAATGTCGAATTCGTCAATCACTGGTATTGAGAATACATTTAGTGATCCGTATTATATATTGGATCAGATAATTCAGGTGTTCTTACAAATTTAGTTTTTGATGGAAACAATTTTCACGAATGGAGTCGTTCAATATGTTTAGCCCTAGGTGTGAAAGCAAAATTAGGGTTTATTGATGGTAGATATCTACTGCCATAAGAAAATGATGCAGATTTTGAAAAATGGATTCGAAATACTGCATGATTAGAGGTTGGCTTCTAAATACCATGTCTAAAGATTTGGTAGATGCATTCCTATATGTTGCTTCTGCGAGGGAGTTATGGAAAGATCTTGTGGAGAGATTTGGATGAGTAATGTGCCGTTGGTTTACCAATTGCAATTTGATATTGTAAATATGAAACAGGGAAGTTCGAATGTTACAGAATATTTAATAAGCTCAAAAGATTTTGGATGAACTTAATACTTTATATGAACAATGATTTGTGATTGTGGGTTTTTCAGCAATGTTGTTGCAATTTGCAACAAAAATCGCAAGATTTAGAAGAAAGAGATCACCTAATGCAGTTCCTAATGGGGTTGAATGATGTTTTTAATTATGTCAAAAGTCAGATTTTGTCCATAGATCCTCTTCCTGGTGCTAATAAAGCATATTATATAGTATGACAGATTGAGAAACAAAAACAACTAATTGAGTACATGGGAAATTCAGATTAGATTAATGCTGCATGCATGGTAAGAGGAGTTCCAAAATATTAGTTAATGATAGAAAGGATGGAAAGGGAATTTTTTTTTGTAACCATTGTAAGAAATTGGGTCATACTATGGATAACTGTTTCGAGTTAGTTGGATATCCCGAATGGTTCAAAGGGAATAAGTAGATCAAGAAAGTTCCTCACTTAACAACACATGTAGAATCATTTGATAATCCTTTAGATGATGTTATAGGGAATTCATCATAATCTATGAATAGCTCTGACTTGGTCTCACGTGTATGCCAAGAAGTCTTAAAGGCTTTGTCTATGAAAGATCCCACAAGAAGTACTCAGGGCATGATGAATTTTGCAGGTAATGCCTACAATTTTGCTTCAATTTTTGATATGAATATTGGTAAATGGATTATAGATACAGGAGCTACGGATCACATAACTCCTCATTCATGAATTCTCATTAAGCAACAAATTCTTCAAATACCTCTTGATGGTAGAATCAAAGCTGTTGATATTATTGGAGATGTAAAATTGAATACACAAATAACCCTTACATCAGTTCTTTTTGTACCGGAATTTCATTTTAACCTTCTATCTGTTAGTAGCTTATTGAGACATCATGCTTTGACTGTCATTTTCTAATCTCATAATTGTACTTTTTAGGACCTACAATCTAAACAGACAGTTCTTGCTACAGAGATGACTTCGGGACTTTATGTACTTCAAGCTTTTAGCTCTGGTGGGGATCTTAATTCTTGTAATCACATAGATTCTGTTGTTAGTCATATTAATCCAACCGTATACACCAATATTGAGTGTGATCAAATTGAGTTAGATCTTTTACATAGGCATTTGGGCCATATATCCTTGAGTTCACTGTCTCATTTGAAACACATTTCTGATTGTAATAAACACAAATTCATATGTGATGCTTGCTTGTTTGCTAAGTTTCATAAATTTCCTTGTGTCTCTTGAAATTGTAGTGCTTCTTCTCCCTTTAAATTGATACATTTGGATATTTAGGGTCCTTTTAACACATCGTCTATTTCTGGACAAATTTTTCTTGACTATTATGGATGATACATGTTGTACATGGACCTACCTTATGAAACACAAACATCGACAATACACTTTATCCCTACCTTTCTTTGTTATATTAAAAACCATTTCAATACTGTTCCCAAAATTTGAGGAATGACAATGGTATGAAATTTATTTCTACCACTTGTCGGAATTTGTCCAACAATCTAGATCCTTCATCAATGGAGTGTCATTTACACTCCACAAAAAAATGGGATTTTTGAAAGGAAACATATACATATCCTAGACACATCAAGAGCCCTCCGGTTTCAAGCTAATCTACCAAAATTCTTTTAGGGCGAATGTATTCTAGAAGTAACCTATTTGGTAAATAAAATGCCACTCAAAATTCTTGGATGGAAGTCCCCATTTGAAATGCTTTTTCGCAAACCATCTAGTTATTATGATTTAAGGGTCATTTGTTGTCTCTCCTTTGCTGCAACTTTACACCATACAAGAGATAAATTTGACCCAAGTAGACGATGTGTGTTTCTTGGATATCATTTTGGTGAAAAAGGGTATAAGCTATGATTTAGATGCACATCATATTTTGTTAGTTAGATGTCCAATTCTATGAAAATGTTTTCCCTTTTCGTCAGTTTGTTATATCTTCCAGTTTTGATTTCAAACACTATTCATTCTTCACATATGTTTCCATCTCAATCATCATACTTGGCTGACAATGAATTCTATAATTTGTCTTCACCTACCAGATACACTCTGTTCCTTCTTATTTTGTCCCTACACGACAATCTACAATAATTAGAAAATCACCACAATGGTTAAAGGATTTTGTACATATGGTTCAAGGGTATGCCTGTATTTCTTCAACTACCAATGAAACACGTTACCCCTCTTTTCTCCTCAAACTTTTCATTCCTACCTGAAGGATTATATGGTCTCATTGGCTAATGTTCTTACAATTAGTGAACCTTGTACATATCATGAAGTAAACATGACCCTAATTAGGTTGATGCTATGCAAAAAGAGTTATTAGCATTAAAGTCTAATCATACTTGGAGGTTATTGATTTAGCCATTGGAAAGAAAGCTATTGGTAGTAAGTGGATTTTTAAAGTTAAATACAAGTCTGATGGGACTATTGAGAGTATGAAGCTAGATTGGTTGCAAGGGTTATAATCAAATTGAAGGGGTTGATTATACATATACTTTTGCATGAGTAGCAAAGCTTTCAACTGTGAGACATATTCTTGCCTTAGCTGCTATTAGAGGATGGAATGTTTATCAATTAGACATCAATAATGCTTTTTTCATGAATTTCTTGATGAGGAAATCTACTTGTTACCTCCTGATGGTTCAAACGTGCCTCGTGTAAAGTTTGTAAATTGATTCGCTCCTTGTATGACCTTAAATAGACTTTTCGAAAATGGAACAAAGAGCTTACTAAGATTTACTTGATCTCGGGTTTTCTCAATCAAGGCATGATCATTCTTTGTTCACCAAAACTTCTCATGGTTTTTGGTTGTTTTGGTTATGTGGATGATATTGTAGTTGCTGGTGATGATCTAACTGATATTGCTGGGTTAAAATCTTTGGATTCTGCTTTTACCATTAAATAATTGGGTGATGTTTGATTTTTTGGGACTTGAAGTTTGTCGTAATACATCTGGTTTTTATATTAATCAATGCAAAATTGCCCTTGATGTTCTAATCGAAGCAAGTCTTACAGCAGCAAGATCTTTGAATGCCCCTTTTCCTTCAAATGTTCATTTAGATAATACATTTAAACTTTGCTACAAGATCCTTCTTTGTATCGTCATTTAATTGGACGCTGATATATTTGACGCTTGCATGCCTTGACTTGTCCTTTGCTGTACAACAGCTTAGCCAATTCGTCTCCCACCCTTGTTATCACCATTTAAAAGTTGCTTATCATGTGCTTTGTTACTTGAAAGGCACCATTGATCTTGGGTTATATTACTCAACAAATTCATCTTCGAAACTAACTGCATACTCAGATGCGGATTAGGGTGCATCCTGGGTTGATCGAAAGCCTTTGTCTGGATTTCTTGTTTTCCTAGGCTCTTCTCTTATTTCCTGAAAGACAAAGAAACAACTCACCGTCTCTACATTCTTAGCTGAGGCTGAGTACCGCAGCATAATTTCTACCACCAAGGAGTTGCTTTGGTTTTCTCTTTTGCTTCAAGACTTACGTGTTCTAGTTTCTCTTCCTGCTACACTTTTTACTGATAGTCGATCAACCAAGCAAATTGCAGAAAATCCATATTTTCATGCTCGTACTAAACATATTGAAGTTGACATCCATTTTACTAGAAATCACATTAATTCTGGCTTTCTTTCTCTTGCTCACATTTCTTCTCCTAGCCAAATTGTTGATTTTCTTACTAAACTAGTCGGGCTATCTTCTTTACATGAAGTTTCTATCAAGTGGGACTTTTATCAAGTCCCACTTAAGGAGGGATGTTGACATACGTGTTATTTATTATTCACACGTGTATACACATGTCATCCTTCTGTTACACATGTCTTTTTATAGCTTGTATAAATACCTTTAGAAATAGTTTTGTAAAGTTAGTTTGACAAAACACATTCATTGAAATATCTCTTTGTTCTAATGGAAATTCTCTCTTTACAATTTCATTTCACTTTCCTACAATTTCACCCTTGAACAAGTAAGTGTAAATTTCAATCCATATCTGAATTTCTCAGTTCGTTTACAATGCTCTCCGTGACAAAATCAACAAAATTCTCAAGGTAACATATCTTGTATTCTCCTTTCATTATTTTTACCTCTTGATCTTTTTTGCACATTGAATTCCATGGGTAAGACACACACTGAACTGATCGAAATTCCGTGCATCAAAGCATTGTCCTGGGGAGTACATATTTTTAATATAGTTGCCATATATAAAAAATTTAATCCTAAATACGGAACAGTTCTAATGTCGTCAAGAGGATATACAGAATTAAGTAATAGTTCCAAATCCCATCAAATGTTTTTGTAGTTGTGTTCTATAAAATGGGGGTTTAAGAAACGTGTATACGCTAACAATCCAAATAGGAAAGTTCTTTTCATACAATCACTGTTTTCTTTCTTCGGTACTTTTTTTTTTAGTTGAATTTCATTTTGTGAAATGGTCCCCTCGTGGATTCAATAACATGCCAAATAAATAGGTAATACAAACCTTAATATTTTATGTGTTAGTATATCAACGAAAGATCCATTTGCAAGAATGTTGATTTGCCTGCATCTACCTACCTTGTGAAATAGTTAAACTACTAATCATCACGGGTTAGTTTTGAACCAAGAATCGATCTGACCTATCATTGGCGATTCTTGAACTGAGACCAGACAAGGATGGGTTCGAATTGGTTAAGAATCCATTGGTTTTGGTAGTTCTGGCAAGTTTCACCTCAAAATTGCCTGACCCAATGGTGTCTGGTTGGTTCCATCCTAAAATTGCTTGACTCGACCGTTTTGGAACTATTGGTTTAAAAACTGGCAGAATCAGTAGTTGCACAGCATAAAAATAGAAAAAAAAAAGAAAAAAAAGAAGACGATAAAATTATAAAAAAATTATAGTTAAAAAAGATTTAAACTATTTTCACTTGAATTGGTAAAAAATTTATTTCCTATTCATGATATTTAATATGTTTTTATTAACAAAATAATTAATAAATATATTTTAAATTATGTGTTGTTATGTTTATATATTATAATTAAAGTAAACTTCTCTTTTTTATTAGTGTCACAATGTAGGACTTATTTTTTTATTTGTTGAAAACGTGAAAACATACTAGAAAATCAAGAGAAGGAGGGGGGAAGGGAGCTTGAATTGAGTATTTGCCTTAAAATGCTCAAACAATTAATTTTTGTGCAATAGCTCAAATTATATTTAATAGCAGCAGATAATACAACGACATATTATAATATGAAATATAAAAAGAAGGAATAAAAAATTTGAGTCAGATTTAATGTAGAGTTCGACTTATTACCTACTCTCCACAATACACAATCGTGTCCAATTGAGGACTTCACATACTTTATTAATCACCATAAAAACACACGCTCAAGCTGAGTAGTATACCACTTTACAACATTCAGGAAATCAAATATTTCCTTTTTCTTTCTAGATGCTCTCTATTAGATCAAATACAAGAACATAGTATAAAATGTTTTTCTCTCTCTTTGCAGATATTTACAAATTAATAAATAAGAGAACTAAAGAATTCTTGATTTGTTTGTTTGCAAATGAATGCATTTTCTAATGTCTTCCTTTGGATCTCCAAAGGAATATGTATTTATAGTCTTCAAACATTTAAATGTCCGTTAGAGATAACATCATAAAATCTCCAAGCATTAAATGTGTGCAATGGCTCTTCTTTTTTGCCACGTTGACTCATGTATTTAAACTGTCGCACCCTAATGCTTGTCATGCCTTAATGTGTCACACTTTCATTTTGGCCCAGGTCTGTGCTTATGTGGACTTCATCGAGCCTTGAATTCCAACTTCATGCCTTAGACTTGTCGCTTTGGTTTTGACCTTTGACTAGAGCTATGCATATTTGAACTTGTCGAGTCTTGGACTTGAACTTGTCGCATCCTGAAGAGTGGACTTGTTGAGCCCTTGACATGACCCGCGAGCAAGGACTTTGCATTTTTAAGCTTGTTGAGCTTTAGACTTTGAACTTGTTGTGTCTTCCAGAGTGGACTTGTCAAGCCTTCGATGTGATCTGTGATGAAAGCTGTGCTTCAGAATTTGTCCCTATTAAAAACATGCACAATCTAAAAAAAAAAAAAAAAAAAACACACACACACACACACACACACACACTTACATATTTCTAACATATTATTTATCATATTGTTCGACTAATTAAGTATAGTTTCACCGAATTGAATAGTTAATTATGCAACCAATTATCTCACTAAAATCCATATTGAACATACACGTTTAACAACCTTTCCCTATTCGTGGGGACAATCATGCACAATTAGCTCCTTTTTAATCTAGCATACTCCCCCTCAAATAAGCATATGGGGTTCAAAGGAATTTTCTCAAATTTGATTCAAAGACTTGATGCTTAATTCTAAGAAAATGTAAGCTACACTTAATTCATCATTTTCTTCCCTTGTGCACTCATCAAACAACATTTCTTTCCCCATTCAATATTTTAACATGTCTCTTCTCTTTTGAACTCATCAAAAACATACTTCATGCATGTATATTGTGCATACTCCATATCTCCTCCTTTGTGCTCATAAAAAATAAGAAGACAAACTTAGAATATTTTCATAAATTTATGCAAGTTGTAGTTAGAAAGTTACAAATATGTTTTTCAAGCATGCACAAACAATATTCAAATATTCTCAAATAACATCGCACATTGATATTCAAACATTCAAAACCAAGTTTTTAGAAAAAACTTGGTTTGAGCAAGCACACAAATAACATATCATACATTTTTGCAACAAATAGATTACAAACATCATGGAAACATATACAAACATCTAATAGCTTTTTTAGTCCTTAGATTAAGTTCTAGATCATCTTATCTCCACAATATTTAGCACTAATCTTGCTTTATCATGCCCAATTCTCTACACAAAAGTACAAAAATGATTTTCACTTAAGGTTTTGTAAAAATATAAGCAATTTTATTGTTTGTATCAATAAATTCTAAGCTAATATCTCTATTTAAAGCGTGATCTCTAATGAAATGATGTTTAATCTCTATATGCTTGGTCCTTGAGGGTTGCATCGGATTTTTAGTTAAATTTATAGCACTTGTGTTATCACATCGAATTAGAACATTTTCATATTTTATACCATAATCTAACAAGGTTTGTTTCATCCATAAAACTTGTGCACAATAGCTACTGGCAGTTATATTGTAAACCCCCAAAATTTTCATAATTCTTAGAAAACAATTCTAAAAGTCAAACACTAAAGCTGAGACCCTGAAAATCGACTCAAAGTTAAAATCAAATTCTAAATAAGATCAAATATGGAAATTCTTAACTTTAAGAAAATGAGAATCATCAAAATAAAATAGAGAATCCAACGATCGTTTGATTCAAAATCCGTAGGCTAACCACATCATCTATTTGATCTTTAACACGCAAATCAAGATGATATATCCAAATAACGCTAGACGACAAATAAAACTTTAAATCCTTCGGTGAATTTTATAATTTAAAAATTTATATTGTAACCAAAAGTCAAACCAAGTCAACCCATAACCTTAGAATCGGTTAAACGATCCCGAGAACTGAAAAACATTAAATAATCACAAATAAAATAAAATAAACCATAGATGTTGAACAAAAAACATAACACAATCGAAACCCTAAAATTTTATGATCTTACGAATAAATCAACATGTCGAAAGTTAAATTGGAACCCTAAAAGTCAATAAAGTTTACAACAAACCCTAGTATTTAAATCCAACAATCCCACGCTCTTAAATCCTATAAAACGGAATCGAGATAATTATTGATAATAGTTCGTAATAATATAGGAAAACTTAAAAATATTAGATTCGCAAATTTTTAGTGTCTTTCGGATCCGAATGGGATCAGTTTTTGAAAATCATGCCTCGGTACACCAAACAAAAAAATATTCTGATAATACTATTAGACTCGTAATAGTGGAAGGAATCCAAAAATATCAATTTCATAATTTTTTCGTATCTAAAAATATATGATATTACGTTTACGTGTATTTTTATTACTACCAGTATTTTGTTTGTCTAGCCTACTATTCATAGTACTCTTTCTACTATTCATTACTATTAATCTATTTCTACTTTTTCTTACTACCTATTTTTACTATCTATACACTTATTTTCTTACTTTTTACCTTTCCAATATATCTTATATCAAATCATATCTTACATATTAATTATTTCTCTTACCAAATTACAAATTTAATCTCTCTATCCCCTTACCATCAATGGTTGACGCCCTCCCATGTACTTTTCCTTCCAATTTTTTAATTTATTTTATTACACACAATTTCTCTCCATCTTCAACTATAAATACCCCCTTTCCCTATAGTTCTTTCACATCTTCATTTTTCACAACAAAACTCTCTCAAATTCACATCACAAATCCAATCTCTACAAATCCTCTCTACCAAAACTCTCTACTACAAAAACTCTCTACATCTAAATTCCTCCATAATCTTTTCTACAAAATCCTTCTCTACACATAAACTATTTACCACATATCACTACTCACATAATCTACATCTATCATCTTCATCCTTCAACGAAATACAGTACCTTAGGTAAAACTTCTCTTATTTATTTTTCATGTCATGTAACTTAACATGACTATAATGTGTGTTTCTTAAAACCTATAAGGTTATGGAAGCAACAATATGTTTATGTTTTGTTTCTGTTCTTGTTCATGCCTACACTTCCTTTATGTTATTATTGTTATTATTATTTTGCTATTATCATCATTGCTCATAATCTAACTTTATATCTATATGTATATGTATATATTTATTTATTAGAGCCTAAATGCTCACTAACTCTTACTAACTTGCTTTTATTATTATTGCTTTTGTTATTTCTTTTGCTTTTCTTTCTTTTTCTTTTTTTTTTTTGGACTAGTCTATTCTTAGTCCCGGATACTTTGATGAAACTAAGGTTCCCAATACTTGATCGGATTACCTTGATGAAGCTAAGGCTCCCAATGCTTGACCGGGATACCTTGATGAAGTTAAGATTTTTAATACTTGTTATTTTGCTCACTTTTGCTTCTTATATTTTCCATACATTACTATGTTATATTTTAATCATTTTCATACTATATGCTCATATACATGCATCATTTTAATGATATTGTTTTAACAAAATTTAAAGTAAAAATTTTCTTTAATGAAAGAAAATGAAACCAAACTCTCTTAATGTATATATATCAAGATTTTGTTATCACCCACATAGGAAAAAAATTATTTCTACAACCTCTTTTCAAACCCACCAATATTTTTCTTAAATAACAATGAAAATGATTTTTCTTAAAGAAGTTAACTAACAAAATAAACATTTTTTTTATTATGTTAAGTCACATAAAGTTTACTAAAACTTAGTATTAATAACTCTTTGATATCCAATTTTTCACAGAAATTAATTATAGGATTTCTTTTCTAATTCCATAATAAAAACCAAGAGCTAAACTAATTTTCAAAGTTAAGGCAAGAATCAAATTACTAGTATGATAAACCCCCATAGAAAAACAAAAATTTGCCAAAATTTCTAAATGATAAACTCATTTTCAAAGAAATAAAAGAATATAAATATTAGAGGTTTCAAAAACAATAGATATTATAAAAAACTTAAGAAAATATTGAAACATGATTTCCCTTCAAGAAAAATTGGCAAGGAGTTAAAAGACCAAGTTTTGGAAATGAAGTTTAATTTTAAAGAAGTTAGAAAATGAAAATGAAGGGAGAAAAGGCTTGTTTATCAAAGCCATTTTTTTTAGGAAAATGTACATAACTCAAATTATTATAAGTAATCAATAACTTAATAAAACTCTTGAAAACTTCATTTTCATCACTACAAGTAAAATTTGTAAAAGTCCAAAGCTAAGAAAAAATTTATTTATTTTAGAAATTAGAAAAAAAAATAAGAATACACTTATATATAATAACCTAAGAAGTTATAAAGCTCTTTCACAACAAAGAAATTGTTAAGATTTAAGTCTTTAACCCGTAAGATAAATTGTTTTACGAAAAGTAATCGTTGAGGCAACACTATTGGAATTTTATATACAATATGACTCTATCTCTCTCTATATGTATATATTCAAAGGATTTTTCAATCATATAAATATCTATATTTTTGCCAAAGGATTTTTGGATAAGGAAAAAGTTTGAAAAATTATGTTTTGAGGAATTGGAAATTCGTAATGATTCTATACCTCACCGTTTCCAAACCCAAATGGCTTTTTATGACAAAAGTAATCTTAGGAATAGATATATCTTTTCGAGTAGGTAGAAAACGGTATATAATATGCGACATTCCCAGTTAAAATGAGCAAGTTATGACCATTTTAAGTTGGAATTTTATTTTACGTGATTTTAAAGAATATAGTGAAATAGAATTAGAAAGTTTAAATAGAACTTCTACAAAATACTCATCCCGGGTATTTTTTTTGTCTAGGCGATGAGGAATATGAGATTTCCCTTTCTGAGGATTACTACGACTAAAAAGTTTGCGAAATGGACGAGTGAGTTATTCCTCTTAAATTTGTTACATGCTTATGTTTGTAGAATAGTGGCATTAGTATACTAAGAAAAGATAAAAATGGTTATGTATGGGGAATTCAGGGATATATATGCATGTGTAATTCTATGCTTATGTGATGAAATGATAATTAAGAATATCGCAACTTTGAATTGTTTGTTTAAGTATTTTGTCTAATTACATGTACACTTGTTTATTGTTTGCTAAATTGTTTGATCACCCTAAGAAACCTTAATAAAGTTGGGCTTAAGAAAAATAAAACGTCATGCATAGCATTCATCGAGTCATATTTCTTTTGAAAGGCTGCTACTCCTATGCGTAGAGTTGGATTGGCTGATATTGTGCTGTGACATGGGCCCTGTTCCTTCATAGAGAATCCACATCGCTGGAGGAATACGACTTTAGGTTCGGAGTCGAGCCAATCGAACGCTTTGGACAGGGGCCTGGGGATTAGTAGTAGGAGGTCGAGGATCTTCATCAACAATTTCTTAACCATTCGACATGAAGGGGTAAATCCGTTCTATATATTTTCCGGATAACTATATATATTTGTGTAATCATGTGATTGTTGCATAGCATGCATAGCATATGCATGAAAAATTAAATGAACTTGTTTAAAATCATGATGCGAATAAAAAGGAATATCTTACTAAGCTAGTTGAAAGCTTATACCCCCATATATTTTGTTGAAATAGGTATACCCGTGGCTTTACTTGAAGATCATGACATTAAGGAAGTCATGAATGGATTTTAAGCTCTTATGGAGGTAATGGGGATATAGAATGAAGTTATTTTGGAATTTCCTTATATGTAATGTATGATATGTTAGTATTTTGGAGATTTCTAAAGTAATGTATTTATACAAACTTGAAGAGAATAGCGGAGTTATGCCCTTGAAATTTGTAATCAACCATGTTTATGTTTATGATAAGTATTCTCCACCTTGTTACTTAATCATCATCAATGTAAATTGTACTACTTTCATTCTTTCCTTTGGTTGTGAGGCACGCCTTGTACATGATATGGAAGCCTTTGCATGACTAAGGTAGTCATTCTTAAGCTTTAGTATTGTATATAGTAGACTGTCATGTTTAAGGTACTCATCGGGGCGTGACATATATACTCAGAGATGTGATCCTAGAAGCCTCAATTTTTAAGTCGTCCAATTTGAAGTTCAACAAGCCATCTGAATGGATGAGAGGTGAGCTGATGGAAGCTTCAAAGATTAAAACAAGAACCAAGAGAACCAAAAGAGCTGATAAGATAGTTTGGGATCCAAGGGATTGAAGATTTTCAAGTTTTTTCATTAACTTTAGGTAAAGTCTTTTCATTAATTAGGTCTTTATGTAAGCCTATAAATAGAGGCTCCGTCTTGTGTATTGAGCAGATTATTATTATTGAATGAAAACACATTTCTTGAGAGTACTCTCTCTTTTGTTCTTTGCGAAAGAACTCCTTTCAATTTCTTAAATCTAAACGCTTGGGGAAATCACCTAGATAACTTAGGTTTCAATCAACAGGTTTGGTTAGGGTCTAGTTATGAATTCATCACTGTTCAAGATAATCCTTTTGGGTTTCGATTTCCACAACAATCATAGGGTTCTAGGTTTAATATACCTAAGATTCTTCATCATTTGGTATTAGAGCTTTAGCTTCTTGAATCAAGTAAATCTATCCTTTATCTTAATTGTTCTTTTCAATCATTTGGCGATAAAAAAAAGGAAAATTCATGCAAAAAAAAGAAGAAAAAAAATGAGTTTTAGGTTTCTTTGGTGACAGTTGTTTTTTTTTTTTTTTTAGATCTAGGGTGTGATTTTAAAAAAAATGAGTCAAATACGAGTGGATGATAACAAACCTATCTTTCATACAAGATGTTTGGTGAATGACAAGGTCTGCAATTTGGATATTGACAGTAGAAGTTTTATAAATATTGTTAGTACCTTGTTGGTGGATAAATTGGGTTTGAAAACTTTGAAGCTTAGAACACCATACAAAATACATGATGATACTGGAGAATTTATGGTGATTGAGCAGGTTTAGATTGCCGTTTCTATTGGAAAATATTGTGATGAAATTTTATGTGATGTAATTCTCTAGTCATATTTTGTTGGGGCGGCCATGGAAGTCTAAAAGAAAAGCTAAGTATGATGAATGCAAAGATTGTTATTCTTTGGTTTTCAACCAAAAGCGAGTGATCTTAATACCTCTTGATCCATGGGAATCTATTGAAGATCAGATGAGGATTGCAAGCCAAATCAAGAAAAGGGAAGAAGAAAAGATTGCTCTAGAACAACAAAAGAGTGAAGCAAAGATTGAGAAAGATGAAAAAATGAGCGGAATGTGAAAGAGGAAAAGAGCAATGAAAACACTTTGGTGAGTACGGAGGAAAAAGAATGTGAAACATTGCAGAGTAATATTTGCTTATCAACTAATGATTTTTCTTTTCCTAGTGAAATTGATTCATCACTACAGGGACTCAAAGAAATGTGTCCTCAAGAAGATCAAGATGAAATAGAGCCTTAATCTAATTTCCTTTCTTGCAATTTAGAAGAGTCCAAGAATGAAGATTCGAGGATGAATCTTTTCAAAGAAGGAGGGAATGATGTGATCTTAGAAGCCTAAAGTTTTAAGCCATCCAATTTGAAGTTCAATAAGCCTTCTGAATGAAAGAGAGGTGCCTGATAGAAGCTTCAAAGATTAAAGCAAGAACCAAGAGAACCAAAAGAGCTAAGAAGATAGTTTGGGATTCAAGGGATTGAAGATTTTCAAGTTTTTTCATTAATTTTAGGTAAAGTCTTTTCAGTAATTTTAGGTCAAGTCTTTTCATTAATTAGGTCTTTATGTAAGCCTATAAATAGAGGCTCCATCTTATGTATTGAGCAGATTATTATTATTGAATGAAAACACATTTCTTGAGAGTGCTCTCTCTTTTGTTCATTGCGAAATAACTCCTTTCGATTTCTTCAATCTAAATGCTTGGGGAAATCGCCTAGATAACTTAGGTTTCAATCAATAGGTTTAGTTGGGGTCTAGTTCCGAATTCATCACTTGTTCAAGACGATCCTTTTAGGTTTTAATTTCCACAACGATCGTAGAGTTCTAAGTTTAATATACCTAGCGTTCTTCATCACTCAGCTTCGGTAGCCGAAAGTGTAACCAAATTTTGTTTCTTTTGAGTGCCAAGGTATTAGAGAGTTTCCAAGAAAGTGGCCTGTGTCATTTATGCTTTTCCAATCCACTTTGCACCCAACAAAGTCAATATCGCAGTATTCAACATGATCAAAAGAGATAAACTTTGGATACCACATGCCAATTTCAATAGTACTTGCAAGATATTTGAATATGCATTTTACCATATTCAAGTATGATTCTTTTGGTAAGATTGAAATTGTGCAAATACACACATTGATAACATGATATTAGGCCTAGAAGCTATTAAATATAACAAACTACCTGTCATATCTCTATAAAGCTTTTGACAAATATTTTTCCCATTTTTATACTTGTCAAGTTTTACATTTGTACTCATAGGTATAGGTCTTGTTTTGCAATTATCCATTTTAAACATTTTCATGAGTCCTTTGGTATTTGATTGTTTTATGAAGGTTCCATTTTCTGATTTCTTTATTTGAAGACCTAGAAAACAATTGAGTTTACCCATCATGCTCATTTCAAATTTATTCTTTTGGATTTAATAGATTCATTAATAAGACTCATATTAGTAGCTCCAAACATAATGTTATCTATAGATTTTGCACAATCAATGTATCTGACTTGTGATTTTTGATAAATAAAGTTGTATCAATTTTTCCTCTAGAAAATGCTTCGTTTAAAAGGAAGTTACTAAGTCTTTCATGCCTAGCTGCAGGAGCTTGCTTTAGGCCATAAAGATCTTTGTTTAATTTGAAGACATGATTACGAAATTCATTGTTCTCAAAACCTAGTGATTGCTCTACATAGACTTCTAATTTTATAAAACCATTTAAAAAAACACTTTTTGACATCTATTTGAAAAAGAGTAAAATTTTCAAAAGCAATAAATGCTAAAGCACTTTACTAGCTTCTAGTCTAGCAATTGGGGCAAAAGTCTCATCATAATCCATTCCTTCTTCTTGATTATATCCCTTGGCAACAAATCTAGTTTTATTTCTTGTTATTATTTCAGATTCATCAAGCTTGTTTCTATATACCCGTTTGGTTCTAATAACCGCTTTACTATCAGGTTTAGGAACCAATTTCCAAACTTTATTTCTTGTGAACTGGTTTAGTTCTTCTTGCAAAGCTTATATCCATAACTCATCTTTTAAGGCTTCTTCTGTATTTTTAGGCTTAGTTTGAGATAGAAAAACTAGATTACTCATATTTTGTAAAGAGGATTTTGTTTGTACTCTATTAGAAGGTTAACTTATTATTAGATCTTTTAGATGTGATCTTACATATTTTCATTCTTTAGGAAGATCATTATTAACATATTTATGTACAATATCCACTTTATGTTCATTTTTCTTTTTATTATTATTTTCAAGAGAAAACTTATTCAAATTAGTACAAACAACATCTACATCATCATTTGAACATAAATAAGGCAAAGAATTACCAAAAGCAACATGAATGTACTCTTCTACAACTAATGTTATCTTATTAAATACTTTATATGCTTTACTAGTTAAGGAATAATTGAAAAAAATGCCTTCATCACTTTTAGCACCAAACTTAACTAATTGTTCTTTTCCATTATTTAAGATGTAACACTTAGTATTAAATGGATTAAAATAAGAAATGTTAGGTCTTTTTCCTTTCCAAAGCTCATAAAGAGTTTTCTTAAGAGTTGGTCTTTTAAAAACTCTATTTGATATATAACAAACAGTATTTACAGCTTCAACTTAAAAAATTTTTGGTAAATTGTTTTCATGCAACATGGTTCTAGCCATTTCAATTACCGTTCTATTTTTCCTCTCGGCTATACTATTTTATTGTGGAGTTCTAGGTATTGAAAAAGTATGTTCAATGCCTTATTTACTACAAAGATCATCCATTTCATAGTTTTCGAATTCTCTCCCATGACCACTTCGAGTAGATATAATGTTAAGATCTTTTTTATTTTGGACTTTATTACAATATCTAAAAAAGACATAGTTTGTTTCATCTTTAGATGTAAGGAAGAAAGTCCATGTTTATCTAGTGAAGTCATCAATAATAACAAAGGTATATTTTTTACATCACAAACTTGGAGTTTGAATAGGATCAAATTAGTCCATATACAATGGTTTTAATGGCCTAAAAGGTGAAATAACATCCATAAACTTAAAAGAAGTCTTAGTTTGCTTTCCTTGTTGACATACTTGACATATATTGTCCTTTTGAAAATTTAATTTTGGTAAACCTCTGACAAGATTCTTTTTGACAAGTTTTGAGATTATATCCATGCTAGCATGTCCCAATTTTCTATGCCATAGCCAACTATTATCATTTTGAAAGTATAAACAAGTTTCATTGGATGATTTGAAATCATCTAGATTAGTTTTGTAAATATTTCTTTGTCTATTTCCTTTAAAATAAACTTGATTATTGTCTAATCTTTCAATAGAACATTTATCAGTAAGAAATTTTACTCTAAAACCATTATCACATAATTGACTTACACGAAGCAGTTATGTTTTAATCCATCAACTAATAGCACTTTTTTAATAAATAAATCTTTGTTTAGAAGATTGTTACCTTCACCAAGAAGGCAAGAACAATTGATTTGCAATTGTCTCCAAAGGTAACATTCTCTTGATCTTTCAAGTCCAATGATGTGAACTTGGATGCATCTTTAGTTATGTGTCTAGAGCAGCCACTATCCAAGTACCATTTATTGTTCCCACTTGGAGATTCCTACAAAACAGAGTATTACTTTCTTGATACTTATTTGAGTTTGGGTCCTTTTGGTTAGGTGGAGCAAAGATTTTTCTTTTGGGAACACAAGTTGGCTTGTTTTTATGGTTTAAATGCATAGTTTTTCTTATTGCACAATTGTGTGCAATATGACAGGTTCTACCACGGTAGTTGCATATCTCATGAGTAGCTTTTACAAAACAAGTTTTGTGGGACTTGCAGCTACTTTCTTTACTGTAGCAAATTCTATATTTATTTGAATCATACCTTTGATTTCGAAGAAGTGTGTTTAAATTCTATTTCCCATTGGTGAGCTTTGCTATAGTTTCTTTTGATTCATCTAAGCTAGCTTTTAATAAAATATTTTCATTTTTCAGTTCATCTAGCTCCTTTAAGATTTCCTTATTAATATCACCAGCACATGCAACATTATTATTATTAATGGATTTAAATTTAAGATCAAGCAAATAATTTTCAATTGTCAATTTCTCATCAATCTTGTTGAATTCTTCATTCTTGCTTTTTAGCTTTTTATACTTATTAGTCATCTTATCATTTTTAGATCTTAGAACATTAATTTCTTCATGCAGCTTTTAATTTTCTATTTTAATCTCTTCATGCTTGGTTTGAAATTTATCTAGCTCTTCTCCTACTTCCATCATTAAAGATTTAAGCATGCTATTCTTTTTCTCTACTTTTATTAACTTACTGTAGATGTACAATTGATTACAAAGGCCTTGAGCCTAATTATTATTTGGATTTAACTCTTTGGGCTAATGTGACAGGGCTTAAAGAGTTAGGCCCAATCCAATTGGGATGATCATGGGAGTTTTGGCATGGAAGGCTTGGAGTAGGGCCCGTTGGAATTGGCCTGCCCAATTCCAACCTTTCTCAAATTGGCTCACACACATTACTATGAAGGCCTCAATGGGCCTGGGTCCATAAGGGAGCCCACAACCATATCCATAATGAGAGGGACTCATCCTAGCCGTTGGTCGTCTGTCGATCCGACGGACGACATCGACAGCTGGATTCTCTATAAATACCTTAGTCCTTACCTCATTTGGACAAGGTGAAATCTTGGACAAACGCCGTCGTGCTGCCGGATTTCCGTCTTGGTGAATCAAACATTAATTTACTCAAGAACATACACGAACACATAGTACTCAGTGAGGTTGATGCTATTTAGCTCCCTTACCTGTCACACGTGTGTTAGAGCCTATTGAGATTGCCTACTCCTCCTCCCTACACGATTCTCTCTTGATCATCCTATCACGTGTTGTTTCCCTAGGTCACGCGTAGCGCGATAGTCACGCGACACGCACGTGATCGTTGCATCCGGATTCATACCCACACATTTTTGGCGACTCCACTGGGGACAGGGAAATCAACACTTGTGTGATGGCACCTCCAAGGAAGAGACCTACCGATCCCACTGAGGGTACAACTCAAGAACTTAATGTTGATCCCGAGGCTACTGAACATGACATGCCAGCACTTGAGGATGTGAACCAACCTGCTGGTGCTCAAATAGACAATGCTACGATCTTGCGTGCTGTGCAAGAAAATACCAAACAAGTCAATCAATCAATGCAAGAGTCTGCAAAACAATTCCAACAATTCATGACAATATTTGCTCAGTACCTGCCTGGAATAGCTGCTATTGCTGCTACGCAACAAGGTGCGACTTCGTCGAACCCTGTTGTTGTTGCGCAACAACGCGCTTCTCAGGCACCTCAAGTTGCTCGACCTGTTGATCCTCTTCCTACTCCTGAACATGACACTATTGGAAGTAGGGAGCAAGCCCCTCCGTTGGAGCCTATAGTTACACAATTGCCTGTACCTCAGGTAGTGAACACTGGAATTCAGCTAGGAGGACCCTCAACTTCCCAGCCTACAGTACATGTTCAACCCGGAGGATCTTCATCCTCACAGACTACCCACAGATTGTCATTGGTGGACCTGCTGCTCAACCAAATACAACTCCACTCCAGACTGTCACTCCTGCTACACCAGTTGAAGTTACTACTTCAACTCCTAAAGTTACTTTCGTCACAAAGGAAGATCTAGACATGTACTTGAGGGAAATACAAGCTAAGTCTGATGTGGGAGTATTGGATCTCAAACTCCCATACAATCAACGTATTGCTGCTAAGCCATACCTCAAGACTATGTGAGTCCCAAATTCATGCTATTTAATGGTAAGAAAGGAAGTGCCAAGGAACATTTGTTGAAGTTCATTGAAACGCTAGAGGTTTACGGATTTGATGATGATCTCAAGTTGAAAGAATTTTCTAAGTCCCTTACAGAGAAAGCGTACACATGGTACGTTAACCTTCCTCCTGGATCAGTAGATTCATGGGCAACTATGTGCAAGATGTTCCTAGAGAAGTTCTTCTCCACACAGGAACGAGTGACCTTGACTGATATGGGACGGATTCGCCAGAAGCCCAAGGAAGACTTGATGGATTATATTGAGCGTTTCAGGGAACGTTCACTAGACATCCAAGACATATGTGACGAAAGAGAGCTGGTGAAAATTTGCATCCAAGGCATGTTCACCGAATATGCGGTACACCTGGAAAATCTCTCTTTAGCCTCATTCTCCACTTTGGTTGAGAATGCGCGAAGGACTAATAATTCTGTCATGCGACAGAGAGGAGGAAGCGTGAATTTTAACAAAAGAGGACCGTCTGTGAATGCAACTCAAAGTGAGGATCCCAAAGATGAGAAGAAACGAAGAGTTGAAAAGTCTGGACGTGAGAGAACAAAGGAAGTGCCAACATATCCTTGTTCGATGGGAAAAGTGCATGCTATGCTCGATCAATGGTTGAGAGATGGAAATCTTAAGCTCCCGAGGGTAGAGCGTTTACCAACTCAAGAGGAGAGGAATGATCCCAAGTTTTGTAGGTTCCACAGGATTGTAGGCCATCCTACTAGGGATTGTTTTACTTTGAAGAGAATTTTCAACGAAAGAGTGCAGAGTGGAGAGCTTGTTATTGAAAATAATGATGTTAGGAACAATCCACTTCCAACCCATAACAATCAGCGTGGTGCTGTCAACGTCGTTATTCATGATCCTGCCATGGTCGAGGCCAGTGATACACCACTTACTGAGGCAAGTAACACAAAAGGAAAACAACATGTAATTGAGGAAAATGATTGTGCACCCATTGCTGCGGCGCTTTTGAAGACTTCAAATTTTAGAAATTTCTTTGATCTACTTGGCTTTGATGAGAAGGCAAGGCTTGCAGCAGCAACTATGCTCGCGCAAATTTCCGAGGGACAATATGCCGAGTGTAGTGCAGCGCAGCCAGTCAAAAGAATGGCTCGAGCGCATGAAAATGCAATCTTGTTCACTGATGCAGATATGTGTGTAGACGGTCCAAATCACAATCGACCATTATATGTGGAGGGCACACTTAATGGCTATCCAGTTAAGAGGACATTCATTGACGCTGGTTCTTCTCTCAACATCATGCCTAAGACTACATTTGAAGCTGCTGGTATTGACTATCGTCGTTTGGTGAAGCAACCCATTTCAGTTAATGGCTTTAGTCATACTACAACAAAGACCATTGGAAGAGTTAATGTTGATCTTAAGATTGGGCCTATCCGTGGTAGTGTTACTTTTCACGTGATTGATGCGCCTGTGTCCTACCACCTCTTGATAGGTAGGAAATGGCTGCACGATCACAATTTAGTGCCATCAACGATGCATCAATGTATCAAAGGACATTGGAAAGGGAAGGATATATTTATTCCTGCTACAAAGAATCCTTCGAGCACGATGAGGCAAATTTCATTGAATCTACCTTCTTCAATGAGTACTCGATGAAGGTGAGACAGCTATTGCTAGAGCTTCAGGTGTACCATTACCCACTTGGGAAGAAATTCAAGAGGGTCAACAAAAGAAGAGAAAAATGCGTGGTTGTCGAGGAGGTAAAAAGAAGAACAAGCAAGCTGACGCTGTTGAAAGTTATGTTAGAGAGGATGGGCGAAGAGTATATCTCTTATGACGGTTTCCAGGGTCTAAGGAAGTTTGTTCTTCTTCAGACCCTGTACCGATTCAAGAAATTCAACCCGCCCCTCAACAAATGCAAGATCAAATAAAGCCACAGAATGAAGAAATTGAGGAATTGGATCTAGCGCGACCAGGGAGTCGCCGCGGCCAATTTTTGTCAGCAAAGGTTGTTGCAAGATGTTAAAAGTCCTCTCATTGATTTGTTGAGAGAATATAGGGACGTGTTTGCTTGGGCATATGATGAGATGCCAGGTTTAGATCCTAGTCTTGTAGTGCACAGACTAAATATCGCCCCGGCACGACACTCCTATTAAGCAAGGACAACGAGTTTTCCGTCCTGAGGTTGAGGTTCAAATCAAACATGAAATTGAGAAGTTGCTTCATGCAGGCTTTATCAAACCAATCGAGCACCCTACTTGGCTCGCAAATGTCGTACCTGTTAGAAAAAAGAATGGTCAAATAAGGGTTTGCGTGATTTTCGTGATTTGAACAAGGCTTGTCCTAAAGATGATTTCCCTTTGCCAAATATAGACACCTTAGTGGATGTCACGGCAGGACATGAATTATTTTCATTCATGGATGGTTTCAGCGGGTATAATCAAATCAAGATGGCATTGGAGACGCTGAGCGTACTGCCTTTCGAACGCCTGTTGGGAATTTCTATTATACTGTCATGCCCTTTGGACTCAAGAATGCTGGTGCTACTTATCAAAGGGCAATGACAGCCATTTTTCACGATATGATGCATGATTTCATGGAGGATTACGTGGACGACATAGTCGTGAAATCAAAACATGCACCGGACCACTTGGTCCATCTTCGGAAGGTTTTTGAACGATGTCGATTGTATAAGCTTCGCATGAATCCTTTGAAATGTGTCTTTGGAGTTGCTTCGGGAAAATTCCTTGGATTCGTGGTCCATAGGAAGGGAATTGATGTTGATCCTGCAAAAATACAAGCTATATTGTCTATGCCCTCGCCAACTACTTTGAAAGAGTTGAAAACTTTCATGGGGAAAGTTTCATATATTAGGAGATTCATGCCTGCACTTGCAGAGATTTCGCATCCCTTACATCAACTTATGAAGAAAGGAATTGCATTTGAATGGAAACAAGTCCATGAAGATGCGATTCAAAGAATTAAGGGAATTCTCACTTCTTCTCATACCATGACTATGCCTGTGAAGCAAGTACCGATGATATTATATCTCACTTCTACCAGCAGATCAATCGGAGCTTTACTTGCACAAGAAATAGACGGCCAAGAACGCCCGGTCTATTATTTGAGTCGCTCACTTCAAGGAAGTGAGGTCAAATACCCAGCTTGCGAGAAGCATTGTCTCGCGCTGGTGTTTGCAACTCAAAAATTACGTCACTACTTTCTGGCACATAAGGTTAACCTTGTCACACGGTCAGATCCTATCAAGTATTTATTGTCACGACCAGCATTGTCTGGGCGTATTGCAAAATGGTTGTTGCTTCTTGGAGAGTTCGACATTACAATACAGACTCCTAAAGCTGTTAAGTCACAGGCCTTAGCTGATCTCTTGGCTCATTTTCCGAACGAAAGTGAAGATGTGATCACAGATACTATACCAGCAGAATTTCACGAGGACTCACTCATGATCGAAACAGAAGGAGAATGGTCACTTCAATTTGATGGCTCATCAGGAAGTCAAGGGTGGGGAGCAGGAGTTGTATTAACATCACCTAATGGCCAAGAAATACCTTTGGCATTCAAACTTGACTTTCATTGCACTAATAACGAAGCCGAGTATGAGGCATTGTTACTCGGGATCGTCTTTGCCTTGGAAGCTGGAGCAAACCACTTGTGTATTCGTGGCGATTCGAATTTGATCATTAAGCAGACCAATGGTGAATATGCCCTCAAGGAGCCATCACTTGCGCCTTATAGGGCTGCAGTGCAGGCTCTAATTGGGAAGTTTGAAGTCGTAAGGTATGAACATACCAAACGATCTACGAACCGTTACGCAGATGCATTGGCAACATTGGCATCTAAGATTCCAATGCATGCTTCAGATGAAAGCCTAGATGTCAAAGTTATCAAGAAAACTATTCCTTGCACAACCTTGCAATTGTTGGAGGAAGATGATGAAACAGGAGATGATTGGCGTGTTGGTATCAAGAATCAATTAGCGCAACCCAATGCGGCCTCCATCGTAACCTTGAAGAATTTTATTCGTATCAATGGCGCTTTGTACTTTAAAGGACCGGAGGGCGTTCTATCGCGATGCATTTGCGCGAAACAGGCTCGGTTAAAATTAGACAAGTATCATAAAATCTGGTGTGGGGAAGAAGGACCCCTTTGTATCGTCGCATTCAACGTGCAGGGTATTATGGCCCTCAATGGCTAAGGATGCATCTCAGGTACAAATGCATTGTCCTAAATGCTCTGAGTTACCAGATGCAAAAGAATGTAATTTTGTCGCAAGTGCTGGAGATTGGCGTCGTCCGTATTGACTATTTGAAGAATAACGTGTACCAACTAATAGTACGGATGCCAATTAGTAAAAAGGAAGGCACGCAAGTACCTAATGCATGAGGATGAGTTGTATAGAGTCTCATTCATGGGAAAGCCTCTCAGATGCATTACATCTCCTGAAACAGAAGAGATATTAACCGAGGTACATGCTGGAGAATGCGGTGAGCACCAAGGCGCAAGGAAGTTGTATTATCAGCTACTAGACATGGGGTACTATTGGCCAACCATGGAATCAGATAGTTCCAATTTTGTTAAGCGGTGCGTTCCTTGCCAAGAACATGGAGATGTGATTCATGCTCCTGCAGTTGCACTTCACAGCTTAACAACACCATGGCCTTTCCACACTTGGGCGTTTGATCTAATCGGTCCTATTCACCCGCCATCTAGAGGTTGTATTTGGATCCTAGTGGAACTGAATGTTTTACTAAGTGGGTAGAAGCCATTCCTTTAAAGAAGGCGACAGGACCAATAGTTGCAAGCTTCATCAAGGAGAACATTATATGCCGATTCGGGATTCCAAAGCGTATCCTTTCAGATAATGGCACTCCTTTCATCAATTCACATGTTCGACAACTGTTGGAATCATATGGTATTGATCATGTAAAGTCAACCCCTTATTACCCTAAGGGCAACGGCCAAGCGGAAGCTACGAACAAGACTCTTTTAAAAGTTCTGAGTCGTATGGTACACGATAACCATAAAGAATGGCACGATAAACTATCCCTAGCACTTTGGGCTTACAGGACTTCAAAGCGGCGACCAACACAAGCAACACCTTTTTCGTTAGTATATGGTGCCGAAGCAGTCGTGCCTATAGAGGTTCTGATCCCTTCAGCACGATTAGCGATCAATGCTGAGCTTGAGCCAGATGCTTTACGCATAATAGACTTGGAAGCCTTAGATGAAAGACGAGATATGGCCAAAAACAACTTGATCAACTACCAACACAAGCTTGGTATGGCCTACGATCGGTTGGTGAAGAAAAGGTCATTTCAAGTGGGTGATGTTGTACTTCGTGCAGCCGAGCATGTGCGCCGAAGTATACCTGCGCCAAAGTTCACGCCAAAATGGGAAGGTCCCTTCATTATACATGAAGTCCATGATAGCGGGTATTGCAAGCTCCTCAATCCAAAGACTGATGCTATTACAGCTCCTATAAATTTTCAATATGTAAAGAAGTTTCACATGTAATAGCATGATCAGTGATGATGACTTGAATAATATGGGCTTGCTTTCACATGATTCTTTCACCGATCAATTTCATTATACATTATATTTATATGTTGCTGCTGCTTGGTAAGAGACTTGTCTCCTATCGCGCGACATTCGTTCATTCATTCATGCAGCTTGTAATAGTTCAAATTTACTAAGCGCGTGGCATAATACATGCATATGAATTCTTGTGAAATCAAGTAGTGGGTAATACCCCCTTGAGAATTCTTATGAAATCAAGAAGCCTTTGCTCGCGAAAGAAATAATAATTTAAACGCGCAAAGTCATAACATATAATGTGCCGCTACATGAATCTTACATTCTGTAAAGCGCACGAGTTCATCGTACTATGATACGATACCAAGTGAAGGGAACAAAACTAAGAGAAAGTAGCACCATGTGAAATATTGTGCATGAAACATGAAACAAAACAAAGACAAAGTTCATGAAGTTACATAACTTAACGCAATCCTTAAAAAAAAAAAGGGTATCATGACCAATGCAATAATCTATTCTGCTATAGAAGCAGTATCAAGACCCTCAAGAGAATTCTCCAATTCGAGTTGTGTCGCCTCAAGTTCAGCCTTGAGCCTCTCGTAACGTTGGATTAATGGTCGATGGTGCAATACCTTTTGTGCCTTGCTAGCAACACTCTCCAAGCTATCAATTTTAAACCCCAAGGCGAGCACTATTAAAAGCTTGTACCAATAACTCCAAGTCAGCTGAAGAAAATGAATTCCATGGTCTACCTAGCAGCATACAAGCCCGACCTAACATCACAACCATAGCATTTGTGACTTCGGAACCAGGACAAATTGATCCTGCCCAAAAATCCCCATCACGTGCATGCAACCTCTTTAATGACTCCAAGTAAATAGGGGGGACCAGGAATTCATAAAACGAAACACTCTCCCCGAAGTTATCATATGCGGGTGCGTGTTCTCCCCTCCAACTTGCTCTGGTATTTCATTATTTGGAAGAGAGTAGTATCCTGATGTGCCGGGGGTTCGGAGGCATTATTACAAGGGACATCATCAATTCCCTCACCGTGAATCTCTGCAGCCAACGCTTCTGCATATGCATTAATATCCTCCTCCTGTATGCTTTCATTTCCATGATCGCTTCTGTCGCTTCCAAAGTCGTCAGAAGCTTGCTCCTCACCGGCCATGTCCTCATCATCATCATCATCATCAATCACTACAGCAGATGTATTATCACCTCTTGCTTGCAATACCTTCCCAACACCATATCGATTGGGATAAGGGTGAGTGTTCGGCGAAGAAGACTTAGATGAAGCAAATATTCCAGAAGTGCTGGCGTTTCCATCGCCAGAAATATTTTTGTTAACCTCACTTTGGCTTGTGACTGGCTTGTCCTCAACTCGTCCTGAAAAGAAAGAGGAGTGAAACCATGGTTAATGACATATCAATAGTATGTAAAGAAACGATAATAAGTTAGTCACTACTCATATGTGCATGTTAGACAGCTTAAGTAACAAGATTTAATACCTCACAAAGGCGAGGACGCTTGATTTGACTGATGATTGATGCAGGAGGCATGGTCCGCCCAATCACCGCTTTTCCTGAAGTGTTATTCTTGTCATCTTTCGGAAGTTGAAAGTGGAACTCATGCTTATAAATGATCGACTCTGGCAAACTGTCATCTATAGCTGAAAGAGTATATTTCTTGAATGCCTCAAGACACCCTGTCCAATACGTTAACCATCCACTTGATGCAACACCGGAGCGATTGATAGATGGAAAAAACATCTGTCTGACAGAACAATAGAGCTCATGGCGTTTCTCAAGACTAATTGCCTCACAGCATCTATTAAAATCTGTGTCGATAGCCACAATAGGAGGCACACCTTGATCAAACCCAAACTGACGTGCAACCCGATGAGGTGAGTACAACATTACTCTATGCTCCAAGAATTCAGTAGAAGAATCACACCAATCGTGAAGCGCAGGCAAACCTCGAGGTGTACACCAGAGAACATATACTACTTCAGCTTCAGAAAGCTGCTCACCACATTCCATCAGATTCACTAAGGTCTTGGAACCCGAAGGGTAATATGTTGTGCACCACTCATATCCCTCCAATTCCTTTGTATAAGGGCGAAAGTCGACCTCATGAGCATCATCTATAATATCAAGTAATGAACCCAAAGGCTTCCTATCAACCCAAGCCCAAGCTCGAGGTTCAGGAGGATCAGGTTTTGCAACAGGTACACCTGGATATCTTTTGTAATGTTCGCTGAAAAACAAGTGTAGAAATCCCAAATCTACATTTGATACGATGATATATCGCCCCTTTGATCGAACTGAAGTCTCACTGTAAAGGTCCAAGCGCCGATATAAAGACCCTAAATAAAAAGGCGCCAAGGCAACTCGTTCTCCACGAGCAAGACGAATCGCCAAGTTAAAAAGTCGCGGACTGACACCTTTTCCTGGCCCGCCGGGAAACACGTACATGGATAACCAACAAGCGATGAAAGCTTCTAACTCATGCCTGAAATGAATGTAAGTCATGAGTAAGGTTAGATTGAAGTGATGACAATCAAGCATAAATAAACAAAGCAAGGAACGCATACTTACTCGCATCCATACCGGGGGCCTTCGGATCGAGTCCTTTCGTGCTCAAAAAAATGTCTTATCCACGCACAAAATGATGCTTGTCTACGACTGTCTCTCGCTTCTTGTCTATCAGCTTCTAGTACTTCCACCAATTTTTCATCCTCTTCTGAAATCTCAGCCGTGACAATATCAGTTGACCCAGAACTAGGGAAACTTAGCAGTGTGCACACATCTTCTAAGGTTGGAGTAATCTCACCCCATGATGTCACAAAAGTATGTGTACATGTACTCCAACGTGCCAATACAGCTCGCCATGCTTCAACACTTTGAGAACGGATAACCATTTTAGAAGAAATCCATATAGCAAAATTGATCCCTGCACTTTCTAAACGAGACCTATAATGAGAATTCTTTACAATGTAATATACCCATGACTGCCATCCTTGCAATATCTGTTTTGGGTAACTGAACATTGTCTCTGAAAGGGGAAGCTCCTTTCTTTCATTTCTGAAACGTAAAATGGAATTCTCTCTTATTCTTCCTACGCTTACTCGGGGCTTGGTTGGATGAAATGAAATTCACCATCTTTAGGAGGATGAGCACACAAATCCTCTTTTTGATATCTTTCCAGAAAAAATCATTTCGAATTGTAGCATCAAGCCATTTATACGTGGCAAGGGAACTTTCGGCAAATGACCTGAATTCTTGCCAAATTTCATTACTTTTGTCTGTATGGTTGCACTGCGAGATCGACCCTTTCTATTTCCTTCACCATCCTCAGATGTTTTATTTATGCACACCTACATGATAAGGAGTTCTATGATATACAAGATCAAAGAGATGCTATATCATGAACCCAAATATGTGACATGAGACATAGCACAAGTGCATCGACTACCAGAGTATCTCATTCATTCACCAAAGACTGGGTGCAAGATAAGAAAGAGTCTCTTTATAGTGGTGCGGTTCCAAGATGTCGCATGGGCAAGTGAGGACACAAATAACGAGGAGAGCCTCTTCATAGCGGTGCGGTGCCAAGATCATGGAGGATGGAACACGGACGCAATGTGCGGTTCAAGATTGTCACATGAAGTTTGGGACGCGGACGGCTGAGAGTGTCATCGTACAGTGCATGGTCTCAAGATTGCCATTTATGTGGTCGGAACATAGACAACAAAGAGCTTCGTCTTAAAAATCATGAGGCACCGTGGTCATTAGATGAATGAATGGAACACATGATGAATGTGAATGATGATTTGAGTATTCTTCTTGAACGAAGAATCATTAATAGTTGATGACATAATATGAGTTCATTAAAACAAGAAATCATGCTTACAAAGCAAAGTCAAGAAGATACGCGGTGGAGATTCAATATTCAATCCAGAGCCCTGCATTACAGAAATGAGATGAGTTAGTTTTAAAATAAGAAAGGTTTCACTCATGCTGACATATAATAAAAAGACACAAAAAATGTGGATTTGGCAGCTCTTATTGAGGAAAAAAAAAATGGTTTTGATACCAATATTTTCGTGAAGAAAGAATGTTGTTTCAATGAATGCAAAGATCCCTGGTTTTGCAGATTGGTAAAGTTCACGAAAATGTGGATATCTCTCTATATGAGCTCCGTTTAAGGCGATTCAAAATTCCTTAGAAAGCTAGAGAAATCTAAAACTTTTGTTTTTGAGTTTTGGTGGATTCAAAACGAATCGATACAGTTTTTTGTTATAAAGTCGCTGATGACAGTGAAGATCCTGGTTTTGCAGATTTGAGAAGTTCGCGAAAATGTGGATATCTCTCTCATGAGAAGTCCTATTGAGGTGATTCAAAATCCTATAGAAAGTAAGGGAAAGATCTTTAATTTTTATGCTATGGGTTTTGGTAAAGTTAGAATGAATCAAGGTCGAAATCAACCTTGAGATACTGCTCTTGCATCTGACTTACTGACCTACACTTAAGACAATAGCAGCTAAAACAAAGGATGAAGATCCATCAGAGCCAATAAAATTTTCTTGGAAACTCAAAGTAGAACAAAGATCCTTTGTGTAAAGCTGGTTGTACTCTCTTGTTGCTACATATAATCCTATATTTGAATATTTACGTAGATATTCTTACGCACAATGTTACAGAGGGATGCTAAAGAGCTCCTACCATCCTAGATCATCAATATATCATTCAATATTAGCTGAACTGCTATAGAAAGATTCTTCCATTGAATCAGCCAATTAGTAATGTTGATGTTAGAAAAATACATTAGACAAAATATCAATCCTTCAACAAAAACGGTAAGGCTGCTCTTTGTTTGTGGTAAAAAAAAAAAAGATTTCTGAACCAACAAAAACAGAGATGATGGTAGTGGAATTGCATCAACAACTCTTAAACGCACGCATACAAAAAGGATGGGCTAAAGAAACCTACAAGTATACAGCAACAGCATCAACAAAATAGCAGCTGCACCGGTCTTTTGATTCCGATTTCTGAAGTTCTCGTTCTTCGCAACAAGATTCGTCTTCAATCCAAGCTGCACTGAAAGTAAACGGTATTGTAAGGAGAATATATATATATCAAGCAACAAGACAAACCACACAAAAAAAAAGGGGGCAGCATCGAATTCAATCTGCAAATGCCAATCCGAGCTCCAAGTGCCATGAAAAACAGACCTGAACAAAGTCGCAGCAGGATATCCATACTCATTTTTGATGGATATTGCAGATGGAGTGAGATTTATCTCGACCAGGCTTAAATGTTTTAGCTGGAGATTGTAAAAACAAAAAAAAAAAAAGAGATGAAACGAAGAGAAGACAGACGAGAAAAAAAAGAAAGGCAATGAAAACATGCAGAAGAAGATATGTTTATAGAGCTGTGAAGATGAAAAAGAATTCAGATATGTTGGAAAAGAGAGGGGCATATGGCAACAGAAAAGTTGCTCCTTTGTGCTAAGGGCCAATCAAATTTTGGCACCTATCTGATAGTACCACATTGTACCAAATTCGTATGCTGGCATGCAGGGACAGGGTGCATGTTTCAGAAATAATTTTTTTTTTTATTAAAAAAGAGAAACGTTAGCAGAAAAGGAAAAATAGTGTCGATGGCAGTTTCGTGATTTTGAGATGGCAGTTTCGTAATTTTGGGGAGTTTTGAATTTTTACCGAGCGAGACCATATTCTGAAGGGAAACGGCCCAACGAGCAATACTCATCAGCTTTGCTCATGACCCAAGCCGGTTTTCGGCCAAATTCCTTCGTTTAGGCCTTCAAAACCGCGTTTTTACTATTTTTAGTAACTTTTCTTCATGTTATATCTTTTCATAGGATAATCTTTTTTATATGCCGTCTGTGGCATTAATCCTGTCCGCTTATCTATTTTCGCTCTAGGTATTATTTTAGATAGGTTCCTTTTTTGGTAAAAATTCCCTTTTTTGGTAAAAAAAAAGCATATTATACATTCTAGGGTTTTACGGGAAGGTTCTATGATCTTCTCCAACGAACATCAACGGTGGAAGTTATAATCTACATATTATAGGACTATATTTTATGGAAGATCAATGTTCAACATCATTTTTCTACAAGAAGCCCGAAGTGCTCCGATACCCTACCTTATAGGAATGATATATATTGCTCTTCACTTTGATTCGATTGAGACAAGTATGAATGATGATATGGTAGAGGGCTTCATAAGACCCAACTCAAGCAAAGTCTTTATTAGAAGAGCAAGAAGATTCAAAAAATCGATACAGGCTCAATCGGCTCAATTTATGATAGTATAAACTATTCATGCAAAGTAAGCGAGGAAGATTTATGTCACAGGCATAACATACTGTTTTGGGAATAAAGGAACAGGATCACTCAAACGAACGAAAACAATGCGGTGAATAACAAGGGCGTGAAAGCCATGGCTAGATAGTCATAAGCTTCTATCAAGATTCTACTCCTATAGGGCGCAACAGAGTTCTCGAATGCAAACAATTACTGGAAAGTTGGTTCGAAAATGACAAAGAGCCTTTGTCACAGGCTGCAGCTTGTTGAGTATCTCAGGCTTTGTTCCTAAAGAAGGAGATTTATTTGACGATGTTGCACCAGACTCTTACATTGCAAGCCATTAAGAAATTAACACACCAAGCAGCAGTGTAGCTAAGTTATAGTGCACATGCGCTGGATGAGACTTTTGTCATTCGAAAGGGCTTGAAATAATGCCCAAACCCCTCCGATGAAACCTGAAGGACTTTGGTCAGGGGGCAAAATGTAGATGTACAGATTTGCTTACAAAGGCCTTGAGCCTAATTATTATTTGGATTTAACTCTTTGGGCTAATGTGACAGGGCTTAAAGAGTTAGGCCCAATCCAATTGGGATGATCATGGGAGTTTTGGCATGGAAGGCTTGGAGTAGGGCCCGTTGGAATTGGCCTGCCTAATTCCAACCTTTCTCAAATTGGCTCACACACATTGCTATGAAGGCCTCAATGGGCCTGGGTCCATAAGGGAGCCCACGACCATATCCATAATGAGAGGGACTCATCCTAGCCGTTGGTCGTCTGTCGGATCCGACGGACGACATCGATAGCTGGATTCTCTATAAATACCTTAGTCCTTACCTCATTTGGACAAGGTGAAATCTTGGACAAACGCCGTCGTGCTGCCGGATTTCCGTCTTGGTGAATCAAACATTTAATTTACTCAAGAACATACATGAACACATAGTACTCAGTGAGGTTGATGCTATTTAGCTCCCTTACCTGTCACACGTGTGTTAGAGCCTATTGAGATTGCCTACTCCTCCTCCCTACGCGATACTCTCTTGATCATCCTATCACGTGTTGTTTCCCTAGGTCACGCGTAGCGCGATAGTCACGCGACACGCACGTGATCGTTGCATCCGGATTCATACCCACACACTTACTATATGCTTTGTCATACATTGCACACATTTCATCATAAGAGGGGGAAGATGGACATCTTACCTCATTATCAAATGCCATGAAGCACACATTTTCATTTGAATCACTTGAGTCATCATCACTCCAAGTGGCGATAAGAGCTTCTTTTTTCTGGATCCTTTGGAGGCTTTCTTGAGCACTGGACAGTATCATTAGATGTGTCCTGGTTTGTGACATTTGAAGTAGGTTATCACTTCCTTCTTTTTGTATCTTGATGAGCTATTGCCATTGTCTACTCTCTTTGTCACGTTACAAGGCCTCATGAACTTCTTAAGCTTCTTGGCTGTCATTATAAGTTTCTCATCATCATCATCATCATCATCATCATCATCATCATCATCATCGCTGGATTCATGACTTGTAGCTTTTAGACCAATGGCCTTCTTGTTTGATTACTATCCTTACTTCTTGATGAGCTCATGTTTTTTAGTGCTCTAAGAAGTTCTTCTTTGCTCATCGTGCTTAAATCTTGTGCTTTTTCAATGGCTATTCCCTTTGCTTCCCAATCCTTGAATAGTGACCTAAGAAGTTTCGAATTTATTTCCAAGTAAATGAAATTCTTCCTAAGTATAGTCAAGGGATTTATAATTTTGATGAATCTTTTATGCATCTCATCTATAAATTCATTTGGAAGCATTTTAAAATTTTCGAATTGTCCACACAAAAGACTTATTTTTGTGTTTCTTACTTTTGAAGTTCCTTTATAAGTCTTTTCTAATTGATCCCATGTATCTTTAGCTGATTTGCATGTATGTATTCTATTAAAATCACTTTTGTTTAGACCACAATGCAATATGTTCTAGCTATATCATTTAGATATAATCTTTTCCATTCTTCTTCATTATAATCTTTTTCTTTTTTTTTTTCCTTCAATAATTAAAGCCTCATTTTCTATTACATTCCATAATGCTCTATTTTGAGCTCTTAGAAAAATGTTTATTTTACACTTCCAATATGGGTAGTTATCCCTACTTAGAAGCGGTAGTCTATTGATAGCTTACCCTTCTAAAAACCCTAGTACATTTGATACCATGATCTTTATTTTATATATGATTAAGCACATAAAAATAGAGATGAGGCTTTGATGTCAAATGAAATCGTGAGGACTGCACATACATTAAAGCCAAATTTAATGTGGAGTTTGGCCTACTTCCTACTATCCACGATCACTAATTACCTCCAATTGAGGACTGCACATACTTTATTAATCACTGCAATAATACTTGATCATGTTGAGCAGTATACCACTTTACAACACTCAGGAAATAAAATATTTCCTTTCTCTTTCTAGATGCTCTCTGTTAGATAGCAGATGCAAGAACAGAGCACTAGAATGATTTTCTCTTTCTTTACGGATATTTACAAATTAATGAATAAGAGAATAAAGGAATTTTTGATTTGTTTGTTTGCAATTGAAAGCTTTTTCTTAACACTTTCCTCACTTGGATCTCCAAAGGAATATGTATTTATAGTCTTCAAACATTTAAATGTTTGTTGAAGATAACATCTTAAAATCTCTAAGTATTAAATGCACGCAATGGCTCTTTTTTTTGCCACATCGGCTTATGTATTTAAACCGTTGCACCCTAATGCTTATCATACCTTAATGGGTTGCGCCTTCATTTTGTCCCTTGATTAGGTCTGTGCCTATGTATTGAGCCTTGAATTCAAACTTGTCGCACCTTGGTTCCCTTCCAAGCCAACGCCCCCCACCGCACCCCCCCCCACCCCCCACCAAAGCTGTGTATCTTTAAACTTATCAAGTCTTGACTTGAGCTTGTCGCACCCTAAAGAGTGGACTCGTCGAACCCTCAACATGACCCGCGATTAAGAACTACATTTTTGAACTTGTTGAGCTTTAGAACTTGAGCTTGTTGTGCCTTGAAGAGTGGATTCCTTGAGCTCTCGATGTGACCTGTGACCAATGTTGTGCTAGAAAATTTGTCCCTGCTAAAAACCTGCATAATCTCTAGGAAAAAAAAACACACACACACACAACACATACATACATACATATATATATATTCCAACATTTTATTCATCACACTACAAGAAATTTTGGCTTTAGAGACAAAAAATTCTGTCTCTGAAAGTGAAAAATCTGTCTCTAAAGACTTTCAAAGACAGAATTTCTGTCGCAAATTTCTGTTTCAAAAATCATCGTCGCTAATTCTTTTAGAGACAGATTTATTTTCCGTCGCAAATTTGCTACGGAATTTCTGTCGCAAATTTGACTCTGTTTTATAATTAGTTATTTTTAAATATCCAATTAGTAAATATTAAATAAAATTATTCCATCGCAAATTTGTCTCTGATTCTAAGACAAATTATTAAAAAAATACACATTTGCCTCTTATTTATCCTTCCCAAAGGTCACCCATCATAGAATGCTACATACTAAGCACACTTAACATTGAAGTTTTCACAAGCACTAAACCGATAAACCAATTCGTATCTTCATGAGTAAAGTTCTACTACTGTTTATTTAAGAGATACCACAATTTATAATATTATAACTATAAAACATTTTATATATCTTTTATAGTTTATTTTTATTTTATAATTTCACTTTACATATTTATTAAGGATTTTTCATTAATATTTTATTAAAATAATATATAATATTAATATATACAATGTTTACATTTTATAATAATTATTTTAAATTATATTTATTATAAATATATAATATTTTCAGTAGTATATTATAATTTTTTTTCCAAATATGATATTATTATTAAAAAATATTATATATTATGTAAATATAAATAATGTTATACATATAAATTTATATATATATTTAATGATATATAATATAATTACACTTTTTACATTAGTTATTTAATATTTTATATTAAATTAATAAATTGTATATTTTTAATTAATGTGTTTATTTTTTATTTTATTTTATTTTTTGCACTTAATAAATTATAATATAATGTAATCAATATAAAAATATATTTTTCATTATTATATTAATAAAATAATATATAATACCAATTTAAATATATTTAACTAATTATTATATATTACATATTTTTATACTTAAATATACTATATTTTTACATAGTATATTATTTTTCCCCAAATATGTTATTATATTTTAAATAAAATATAGTATGTAAATATAAATTATGTAAGATATATATAATAAATTTTTTTATATTAAAAAATATATGAATAGTCATAATAAATATATAATAAAAAAATTACAAATAATATGAATATATATAATTTTTATTAATATATTATTAAATAAAATATATTATTTATATATATTTGTATATGTTTAAATATACTAAGTTGACATTTTATATTAATTATTTTATTTTACATATATTATTATTGAAATATACTTTATTTTTAATTAGTATTTTATGATATTACTTGCATATAACATATTATATTATTATTATACACTATTTTATTAAGTTGTATAATTTGAGTTTTTATATAAGTTATTATGTAAAAGAATATATAAGATATAAATATAATATTTATGTTTTAAGTACTATTTTTAATTTATACTTTATTATATATAAATATGTATTATATATGTATTGTAATGTTAAATATATTATAAATAATATATATATATAATTAGTTGTAAATAACAAATGATTATACATATTATAGTTATTATATAATAAAATTAATTTAAAAATATAATATATGTCCTTATTATATAATGCACATTTATATATATTATATTAGATATGTATAATTTAAAATAAATTTTAAACATAATTATTTATAATACATATATGTAATAATTTATTTTAGAGACAAATTTGCAACAGAATTTAAAAAAATAGAAATTGGCGCTAAAATAATTTATTTCCCTCTAAAATCAGACACAAATTTGCAACGGAAAAATTTTCGTCGCAAATCAATGTGTAATTCGTCGCAAATTCCGTCGCAAAAGCATATAAAAATTAGAAGATTATTCATAATTCATGTCATCATAAATCCGTCGCAAATCTGTCTCTAATGCATTTTTTTAGAGACAGAAATTTTCCGTCGCAAATTTCCTGTCTCTAAAGGCTAGTTTTCTAGTAGTGTCATATTGCTCGACTAATTAAGTGTAGTCTCACATAATTGAATAGTTAATTGTGTAACTAATTGTCTCATCAAAATCTATATTGCACATACAGGTTCAACATTTGTGAAACTTATTTGTATCTTGAATATTTTACAGTATCACATTGCTAACATGACAACTAAAACAGTGCAAGTGATTGTATATAAATAAATATAACTGAAAATTTATTTTAACTAATGAGCTATAAACAATTATTATTATGACCAATATTATTTCAAGTTAAAATTTTTTTAAAATTTTTTCTTACTTAACTTGCATACATTTATTTAATTGATTTTTTTGAAAATTTTATGGTTCCCTGTTCCACCAAATTTGGAATCAGGAATTGACATTTAGGTTTGATTATAAATTCGAATTGACCAGTGACGACATCTATTAGATAAGTTGTATAACAAAACAAGTGGAAAATTTAGTCTTTAATTCATTTTCAAGGCACTATTAACTATCATTGTCCTTGAATCAATCTAGCCTCGAATCAGTCTAGTCCTATCAGCTCACGGATTGGAAAAGGGGTAACCTAGAACTAGAATAAGGGGCTAGATTGGTTCTAAGCCTCGATAGTTTAAAGGCTAGGTTTCATCGAACCAATCATTTTTAGTTTTTGAAAATATAATCAAACAAAATTGTGAAGATAATTTTTAATAAGATAAATTTAAAAATCAACAAAAATAAAAATAAATATAAAACAAAAAATAACAATAGAATTCGTTAAAACATAAAATTTATCTTCAAAATGATTATTTAAACATAAAAACAACAGTTTTCAGCCTATTTGCTAAAAGAGCTTTTGATATGCGTGTATGTCCACTTTTATTGTGTACTTATGAACTGCAAAACACTCAAGACACAAACAAGTTTTACAAAGACAAAAGTAAGTTGCACATCATTAATAAACAAAAACAAGATTTTTCAAAAAGAAAAACAAGATTTCAATTTAATTAAAGGACTAAATAATTCTAACTGCACATACTTTTAAGTGTTTTTATTACTTGTGTTGTTAATAATAACAATACATTAAATACTATGAATAGATATTAAACTTTCTTTATAAATAATAAAATAGTGTAAAATATCTTATTTATATTTATTTTTTTGTCCACTTTTTTTTTTTAAATTTAAATTTTGTTGACTTGACTAACCTAGCGGGTTGGCATAGTTGACCTAGTCATGACCTGACAAACTATTGAATCAATGTATTTTTCATGACTGGTACAACCGGACAGACCAATGAGTTAAACCTGTTGGTGCTGAATTTTATCGGTTCATGAATTCGACCTGACTCGTGGCAAGGTCACAGTGCTTCAATGCAAGGACCCAAATAATAATATTGATGAAGATAGAAAAAACCTTTATGATACTTTTAATCTGAGTTGAAATATGAAGATATGAGTGGTGATATGATAAACTCAAATTTGAGAATTAAATTAATACCCAAATTACAAAAACTTTTGGGGAAATAATCCCTAATTTTTAACCTTGGTATAAATACTCCTCTTAAACTTTAAAATATTACAAATTTACTTCCAAAACTTTGAAAAATTGACAATATTAAGGACGTTTGAGTTTTTAGATTAGTAAAAACATACTAGCATCGAAGTTCAAGAAAGTATTTATTCTAAAAACATAGATTAGTAAACATACCAAGATTGAAGTTCAAGAAAGTATTCATTCTAAAAACATACTGAGATAAAAGCTTAAGGGGTGTTAAAGTATTTGTCCAAAAGTTTAAGGGATATTTATTTTTTTTTTTTTTGTGCAATACGTGTGTGTTGTTCTTTTTTTTTTTTTTGGGAGGGGAGGGGTGGGTGGGGGGAGGTTGAGTTTTGTGTTGTTGTTGCATGTCATGTTAAACTTTTGAGATTATTTGTCAACTTTTCAGAGCTCAAGGGATGCTTAGAGCAATAATATGAAGAAAGAAAACATGTATGTATAATAGGATTGTGGTTTTTGATAAAGAAAACATGTCAGTATAAAAGAAAACAGGCTTTTAAGAAAAAGAATGTTACAAAATGGAAGACTTATTACAAACAATTGAATCCCAAACACTGTATATAGAATGAGATAGACAAAGAAGATGCATATGAAATAGCTTGGTCCTATATTTTCTTTGACAGAAATAAATATATTGAAAAAAAGCCAAAAGTTTTCCTTAATGATCCTATGAGCAACTCAGGCTCCACTTTGACCAAGGCATGACTTCTATTGTGTGCGGCAATTTTCTAGCAAAGTGGAAATGGAAAGAAAATTCTGAAAATGAATAGAAAAGAAAAGAAATCAAAGAAAGTATAATTTTGATTTTTATTTGCATTTAAAGAGTGAAATTGAAGGAAATAAATAGAATCATTTCATCTTTCCATGTTTGATTAAAATAGAGGAAATAAAAAAAAAAAGCAGAAACTGGATGATGATTTGACAAAATTGCCTATAAGTTAAATAGTGACTTAATTTTACTTAAGGATATTTTTGTAATCTTACAGTATTACCGTTCATTTCCATTAGTTCCTCTTCAAACTTGAAGAAAGAAAGAAAGAAAGGCCATTGGTGGAAAAGTTTCGACCAATTTCTATGAATTTCATCCCATTTTCATACCTTATCAAACTATCCAAATATATACATTCCATTTTTTCCACAACTTTCCTCATTTCTGTTGGTTTCGCTAATCCAAACACAATTTTTATTTTATTACCATTTATGGTGGCTACCTTAAAAAAACACACACAAAATACAACACTCTGTATAAGAAAGGTCTTTGTAAGTGCATTTACATATTTATTTTCCACACACACACACTCTCTCCTCTTTGAAAATGGGTGGGATTTCTTTCAGACGAAGGCTCAGTGACCTGGTCACCTCCTTGCAAGCTCAGGTATATTTTAGTCTTCATTTACCTTTGGTTGAATCTTTTAGGAGGTAGAGTAATTGTGAAAACATCTCTAAAAGTACTAGCCTCGTTCGTATGAACTTTGTAAACTCAATTTGTCCGTTGAGTTTTAGCACACATCTGAGTTATTGGAAAACCCATAAAATTATTGCTAAAAATTTTATAAATTAGCTAAATTTTAGAGTTTTATAAGGGATAGTATAAGAGAAAGTATTCATGATTACCCATAATTTTTTTTGGGCCTTTGATTACCTATAATTTTATAGAGCCTGTTCTTGCAACAATTTTGTAGGGAATGCTGGATGGACAATTTGATCAGCTGAAGGAGATCCAAGATGGTGACAATCCCTTTTTTCTTATGAATGTCCTCGAAACTTTCTGCAAGAAAGCTGATGATGACCTAAGAGACATTGCCAAATATTTGTAATAATTCTATTAGCTTTATATACGATTGTTACAAATATTTTAGGATTTTTCATAATTTATCAATTCGATTTCATCATTTGGATGTCCTTGGTCCTTTTCAGGAGCGACGAACCTATTAACTATGCAACAGTTACTGTCGTTGCTCATCGAATCAAAGGAAGTAGCGAATGGTATATGGAAAATTTACAATAGCATCATAAATTTTGGAACACTCGATGATCAATATTTTTTTCTTTTTTTGACCTAGAAAAAAGTTCTTTTATTCATAAAATTAACCAACATCCAAGTCTGGAGTCCATAGCTCCATATCTGAAAGCATAAGAGAAAACAAAGGAGGTGGGGGTTGATCAACTCAAACAATCAGATTCATGCCCTTTTACCATATCTAGCTAACCAATCCTCACAGGCATATTTATGATTTAAATTTTTATACTAGACATTTACAAATTTAAATTCTATTATGAAATCTTGACAAGAATCTCTTCTCCATATTTATCTTACAGTATTGGTGCTTGTCGGATTGCGGATGTATGCCGTGATCTCCGAGATTGTAGCGACGACAGTAATAAGCAAGGGTATGGATTGCTTTTATTCATAATTTAAATTTTGTAGATTTAATTTAAGCATTTAGGTCACTTACTCTAACAATGTTACTGTTCTTTCAGTTGCTATGAAGCATATGAAAGGTTGATAACTGAGTATTACGCTCTCCGTGACAAAATCAACAAAATTCTCCAGGTGACATATCTTGTATTCTCCTTTTATAATTTCCATTCTTTATCTTTTTCTGCACATTGAACTCCAAGGGTCAGACACTGAATTGACCTCCGCACAGCAAAGCGTTGTCTTGGGGAGATTCATATTTGCTGTATCCCATTTGTTGTCTCAGTACTGTCTCAATCAATTGTGATTAAATATCTAGTGGTTCGTGTTAGGTTGTTTAATTTGCTTAAGTATCATATTATGATTGATAGAAACACAATTGAAACACTTTGAGACAGCAAGCATTCATTAGTTGTCACCTTATGTCTCACAGTGCCAGCTGCTTCCTAGATAGATAGCTGTATTAAGTTGATCCTAATGTGAATGCTTAAGGACTCTTTTCTCGGAGTTCACTAGTGTTTCCAGCCAAGCATGTTTAAATTTGACTTGTTTCTCAGGAAGTCATATTAGGGTAATCCTGGCGAGCATGATTAATGACCTATTTCTCAAGAGGTCACGTATCATAGGAGTACTTTCGACCAAACATGTTTAATCTTAAAGTTTCAATGTTTTTCCGATTATTGCATTAAAAAGCATTTCAACAATTAGAATTCTATCATGCTCTATTTTAGCTAATTGTCTACAACAAATTTACTATCGTCTTTCACCTTTTAACTGTGATCTACATTTCATTGCTTGTTTACAGCTGCAGAAATCGATCCATCAATCCGACGCTAGGAAGAGACGATAAAAAGTCGTGGACGTACCTGCTGAATATCCATTCGATCATAAATTCAATTCTTCTTCTTTTTTTTTATATGCGAATGGAAATGCTATCCTGGAATAGTAAGCACAAGATACTGTTTCTTGTTTTCGTTATGGTCATGAATAAGGGATATTTTAAGTAGCATGGATTGAACTGAGATACGATATGTTACATGCAGCTATCTGTAGTTATCCGCCAGGGACGGACCTAAGGAGGGTCAAGGGGGGCCGGCCCTCCTGAGAATATATTTTTTTTATAGTAATAATTATAATAAACGGAAATGGTTATCACAACAAAATAAACATTACGTAAAATGTTGGTAAGTAGTTTGAATTAAATGCTGCAGGTCATCGGCACTGTGCATCATCTTGATTCACATAACTTTTTTTTTTTTTTTTAAATCTATAATAGGTGTCATTTAGTTGGCAAGTCCATTTAATATTTACATTGTTTTTGTTTTATTTTTTTTTAAATTTTTAATAGGTTTCATTTATGTTACACTTGTTTTAGTTTTTAATCGGTAGTTTCTATCCATTTAATGTTTGTTATAGTTATTATGGGAGGAGATGTAGATAGTTTTTCATAAAATTAATTAATAATTTAATGGCCAAAAAAATTAATAACTTATTTTAAAAAAGGAAACGTTATTAAGGTAATTATTTGTATTTTATAGTACTAATAATTTATTTCATATTGTTAATTTTTATGGATCATTTTACTAGACGCCAAGTGGCCTTAATCCCCATTCTTTTTTAATTAATTTTGGGTTGGTTAGTGTTTTTAAAAGTTCATTGGGTTTCCTTATTGAAACAATGTAATTTTTAAAATTTTAAATAAAGAATTATCTCGTATATTATAAAAACATTTTTTTAGACACTTTATGAAGCTAATTTTTTAAATGTTTGCAAGACATCCTATAACTTTTATCACATGTACAATATATTTTATAATATTTCGTATCTTATTTTTCACATTTCCAATGAGAGCAACATTATTAGTTCGAAATTAGAAAATCTATAATGACTTGATGACCATACAACATAGAAATGTAAATGAGGACAAATCTTTTGGATATTTGATTTGGTAAAGAATTTCGATTCTCTAATCATTTTTTCTTTAGTAAAAGAAATGACATATAAATATACATAATTATCACATACTCCCTTATACAAGCGATGGGTCTCTTGACTCTCTTTTTATCACATCTAATAAAATAAACTTTCTATTTAGTATTTTAGTGAATTTCTAAACGTCCATGAAAATTTTTTTTTTTTTATGTAATAAGAAATTTATTAATTATTTTTCATGTGTTATATTTTATCTTTTTCTTTTCATATTATTACATTCTATATAAACAAATAAATAAATCTCATAATATGTAATATAATTAAGAAAATTACATAGATTTACAACTTGTGTCTGTCCTTGGTTATAGCTACCTTTCGACAAAATACTGTTAAACGTATGTCCATAGAATCAATATAGTGCAAAGACATGGGCATAATAATAAACAATGATGAAAGGACTAAGTGATAAAAACAAAGAAACACTATTTTCCCCTTAATAAAATCATTCCCTAAACTTTTACTTTTATTTAAAAATATCTTCCTTAATTTTTAAATATTGTAATGTGAGTTTATATAAATCGGCAAATAACCCTTAAAAGTTGAAAATGACCTTATAAACTTTGATTTTGGCATAAAATATTCTTCAAACTTATTAAAATATGCATTAATACCCTCTAAACTGGCCATGGTGTGCTTTTATTAAAGATAAAAACCAAATGTTCTTTGTGTTGCTAATTTACCAATATTAGGAAGATTATTTACAATATTTGAAATTTTAGGATATATATCCATATTTAGATCAAAGTTTGAAGATTATTTACAATTTATTCCAAAATCACTCATTCCATAAACGAAAAACAATTTATAGTTTTTTGATATAATAACCGAAGGACCTAAAAATAACAAAGAACACAGACGAGCTCAAGAATCATAAAAATAATAATATAATCAAAGCAATAAGAACACAAAAAAATGTGTATGGACATATCATAACCATATTATTTAATTTGAACAAATCTTATGTAAAGAAGCCTTAGACACTACTGAGAGACACAAGAGTTTAGAGCAAAAATACATTTGCTCTAAAACATCCTCCATTTAGCATCTAGTATCCCCTTCAATACTGCCTTAGACATACAAACATCAGAGATAGCTTTTGTAATATCCCTGTATCCATATCTTTACCATATATCTGCCTCTATGGTAACTATTCGTTGTGGATAAATAAAACTGCTGTTTTCACTGTAAGTTTTATGTAAAGTTTTTTCTACGTCTTTATCTTATCTTTGTTGGAGACTTAGTGAAAGGGAATGGAGCTTGTTAGTTTATCTAACATGACTATATTCTGTTGATATCATTATATTTCCTTTTCCTCATGATCTTGCCTTTCTTTTACTCTTACTTGGTTTCTAATCATCTCCCCTTTATCTAGTATCAGAGCTAAACTAGGTTTTATTATTTTAAACCTACAGTACCTAGCCATTATTATGCCCATTTTTTTGCCATGATAAGGCTTGTTATTAGCTTGATGGTTGATGATTTATTCAAGAAGTAGAAGTCTTGGACTAATAAAATCTACTTTGGCTTTTATATTAAATAATGGGAGGAGTATAAGAAATTGGTATAACAAATCTAGTCATTTTAACAAAGATAACAACTTCAGTACCAAGTAGCACTAAAATATCATAAAGTTTTTCAATTAAAAAGCATTTTATTGTGATTCGTTGCGTATTGATATTCTTGTCTATAATTTGCTATTGTTAGAATAGTTTACTGTTTACTTTATGGTAAAAATATTTTATAGAAGAGATTTAGATAGACTGAAGAGACAAGAGATACAATTCCATAATCAGATAGTAAGAATTGAAGAACAGATACCAAAAGTAAAAAGACTTTTAGAACAAAGACAAGGTATTATAAAAATCAAACTACAAAGTTTGATAACCATATTAGAACAAAGAAAGAATCTCCTAGAAAAAAAGTTTAGAAGTAGTAAAGGAAAACATAAAAAGAATATAATATATACTTGTAGACTGTAAATGGGCTTTAAAAAATATAAAAATAAAAATAAAAATTATTTATTTATTTGGGCTTGACTCATAGGCTGAGTGACAGGGCCTAATGAGTCCAGTTCAATTATTGGGATGGCTTGGGGAGATGTGGCTTGGTGGACTTGGAACAGGGATCGTTGGGCCCTTCGCCGTATCCAACCTTTCTCAGTTAGGCTCATGCACACATAGAAGATGATTACAGGCCTTGGCCCATGAGGAGCTCATTCATGATAAGCATGAATTGATCTTGCTCCATCTCATCCGTCAATCACTGAGGTGATCTGACGGTCGTCATCCATCCAAATGCCTATAAATATTCAGTCACTTCTCCTCCTCATTTAGAACTTTTGGAGAGAAAAGACAAACAATAGTCTATAAAGGAGGTTCTATTTAGGAAGATCAAACAAGGCAACTCAAGTGATTTCTACTCCAACTGCTCAAGAATTGTAAGATTGATGCGCGAGGTCTACTCAAGCTCCCTTATCTGTTACTTGTGTATTTGAGGTACTGAGACTGTCTGTTCCTCCTCCCTTGTCATTCTCTCCAAGCCATCCCGTCATCAAGTGTCATTTCCTTAGCAGCATTCTGAAGCCACGTGCCAGATGCGAAATCCATGTGATGCGTGCGTGACCGATATCATCAAGAACCCACATCTACATAGACCTTTAAGAAGATTAGTACAGCTAGAATAATGGATAATAAATGTATATATTAGAAGTAATTACAAGAAGAAGTCACATGCTTTTAAGGACATCTAAGTAGAGTACAACTTTGTAGAAAAACTATTAAAAGTACGTAAAAGTCAATATTTAATAGAACGAAGTGAAATATTAATTAGACAAATTACAAAAATTATAAGTAGAAAAGAACAAACAATAGAAAGAATAAATAATGATATAACAAAACATAGACATATCATTGAAAGGATAATTATATGATAGATAAATAAGAGTAATAACTGGAGATTTACAGTTAGACATAGTTAGAATAATGAGAGGATATATATTAGAATTAGAATAACAAACACAAGATAATTTGACAGATTTGATAGAAATTTGCAAAGAAGAAAGAGTTGAAAACGTGGATGTAAGAGCTTTTATAGGTAGAGATAGATTTTATAGATTATTATTAGTAGCTTTTAGGTTACGTTTGATAAATTTAGAAAAGCCATGCTTAAGATCTTTAGGAAATTTTATTAGAAATTTAGAGAGGATTTTACCTCTTTAATGTTTTCCCACCTTTATATGAAATTCTGTGAAATAGTAGAAGCATCAATAACTTATATATTAATATTAAAGATAGTTTACATTCATTACCATAAAGAATATTAAAGTTATAATAGTGATACTAGTGATTATTACTCAGACATTGACTGGTATTTAGATTAAAATTCACTGATAGGTTGGTATGGTTGATTATAAAAAACATATAAAAAGGAAAAGACAAATTATTGTAGCATTAGAAAAAAGTGTTAAAGGATTAAAACCAGAATTTAGAAGCATACGGGATATAAAAAGGAGTTTTATAAGATATAGTAAGAGCAGGAAGAGCACCAAGATTTTTCCATAATAATTATTAGTAGATCTTAGAAGGACCAAACGAACTAAGAAAAAGAATAGTAAGGCTTGAACATAATATAGACTATCATAAAGGAGTAATAATTAGTTTGATAGTATAGGTGATATTAGAAAATTTGAGTGGTTAGATTAGAAATATATAATCCAAATAGAAAATAGAAAGAAATAGACAGTTTAGACGTATTTGTTATTTTTAGCAATTTGAAAAATTATTATACGGAGAAGATAAACAATATAATAGACCTAATAATTAGTTTAGGAAAATCATTAGAAGAGAGACATATAAGTATTCATAGACAATTAAGAGTCAATGGAAGAATTGTTGAGAAAAAAAAATGAGTCTAAAGAAATAATAAATAATATTAAATACATTACAAATACCTTAAGGATACAAATAAAATATAAAAAGAAAAAAGAAGAAGATTACACTGAAAAAAATAATAAAAGAGTTACAAGAAATAAAATCGAGAAATATACATATATTATAGAAATTAGAAAGACTAAGATATTTATAGAAGGAAAACAAGCTAGAGACCCATCCTAGATATCTCGAAGCTCTTAAAGCTAGTGGGATATATCAAGGACAAATAGTTAGATTTTCATCATTTGAGATACCTACAGAAGAAAACAAAACAATAGTAAGACAAAATAACACAATAATACCTTTGTTAGTTACTTTACATGATAGAATAGAAGACTTAGAAAAGAGAACAACATTGATATAGAGAGAGAGCGGGAGAAGTAATTAATATAAAAGAAAGAACAGCTTTGGTAGAAAAAGCATTAATTAATATAAAAGAATTGGAAAAAGAAAAAGAAAAAGACAAAGAATTAAAAAGGAAGAAATTGAAGAAATACTGAAGGATATACAATGATTAAAAATTTATAGATAAAAAAATATAGAATTAAAAAAATCTGGAGGATATGAAGGAAAAGATAATTGAAAAGATGCCAACAATTAAAACACAAGTAGCATTTTCGGGAACTGAAAGAAGGCTAAAAGATGAAGAAATTGCTAGAGAAGAGATGGGAATAGACATAGGAATATTAGGTAAACTGATGGAAAAAGAAAGGTAAAAAACCTTTACAACAAATTCAAGAAGTAGTTGACATAGAAAAAGATATAGAAATCTATAGCAGTAATAATATAGACTTACTAAAACCAAAATATTATATAATGTAGGAGCTTTAAATTTTGGGAAAATAGGTTTAGTTAGAGTAAACAGAGAAGAAAAAGTTATAGTAACAATAGAGCTTGTAAATATAAAATTGTTGAGTAGGACAACATTAAATAAATTAAAAAAGGATGGAAGAAGTTTATTATATTTAGGTATGATAGTAATAGGAGTTAAATGTTTAGTTAGAAAAGAAGCTGTAGCAAAATTATTAGTAATAATATTAGATAAATCATGGCAAAAAGACATTAGAAAAGCATTAATAGGAACAATAGAAATACATATGAATGATAATAAAGGGATATTTTATTATGCATCTAATTATATTATAAGTTTGAATAAATGTGAAAAATTTAGAAATAGAGTTACATAGTAAGAGATATGAAGATCATGTAGGAGAAAATATTTAATTAATGTATGATATGTAGGAGGAGTAATATATGGTAGTAATACACAATATAAGTTAAACATAGATAGATAAATACAAGAGATATCTAGTTTGTGAATTAAGTTTATTAGTCCAATAAAGATGGGAACAAAAGAATTAGAAGGAGAAAATGAAAAATATCTAAACATATGGAAGGTAATGGTAATACTAGCAAAATACTAGAAGAAAGCCTAATGTACAGAAATCTAGATGGCTCATATAGTATAATATTTTTAGACTAAAAAGACAAAATATTAGAAGATTTAAAAGACAATGCAAACACCGATAATGAAGTGATAAAGGAAAAAAAAATGTTAGACTCAAATGGGCAAAGATCTAGATTTTGGGGAATAATGAAAAATCTAATAAACGAGCAATTTTTAATAAAAGACTAGGAAAATCATGAGGACGCAATAGATCGATTAAGAGAGGAAAAATATTTGGATGAAGAAGAAGAATATTATTTTGTTGAAGAAAGAAAGAGAAAATAGGAAAGACTTTTCTCAAACAAAAAATTTTAGGACATCCACAAAATAGATATTTAATAGAAAAATACAAGGTTAAAAAAATAGAAGAAGATTATAAAAAGATCCAAGAAAAACTGATAAAGAAATTTACCCACAAACAATATGAAGAAAAAATTCTAAGAAAAATTGTAGACTTAAAAAATATAGACCCAAGAAGAAAGTAGTGAAAATAGAGATTATATCAATCCAGTTTTTATAGACTCACAAGAACTAGAATCTATAGAAGAAATAACAAAAGAAGTAGAAAGAATGATAGAAGGAAATTCTTTAGCAGATATAGATATAACATACACTAGATAAGTAATAGACTTAATGGAGAGCACATCAAGTAGTCCACATGGAGGAGGAATTTTTGATACCAAAATAGATAATCAGAGAATAAGGCAACCTCTTAATTACACTGCATCCTAGCCCCTATAGGGATACAAAACAAGTGGCACCTTATCTTGCAAAGGTGATTAATAAAAGGGCACTTCTTTCATCTTCTAGAGGTCACCAAAGTGTATGGGGACGAACTTAGTTAACAGTTTATAAGGAGTGACTCTTCCTTGGGTGCAGTGACTCATTAAGGGGTTCTACAAATGAGCTAATTGTTTACTAGGTTTATTAATAGGCTCATTTATAAACAAACAAAAGGAATTATATAATTGGGCGCAAGCATTATCTATTTAAGTTAATATTAAAACTGCATAAATTATATTAGAAAATACCAATACCAATATCTAGGATAAGTTCATTTAAGATATCAATATTTTGAGTTAACAAAAAGAGGAATAAATGTTTCTAAAATGTTGTACAAGATTTATTTAAGGTATCAATGTTTGAATAGTTTGACTAATTTTCCTCAATTTTTCTTAATGGATATCATTTATAACTTGCTTTGTAAAATACTGAGTTTTCTTTTAAACTATTTGAAATATTGATACCTTAAGATTGATTTACTTCCAAACATTGATGTCTTTCATTGTAATTTACCATGTTAAAATTACCTATTAAAAATTTGCTTCATTTACAATTATGGTGCATCTTATACAAACAAAAGAATTTTGTTAATAAGTGTACTACTATAATTTTTTAATATTTAATAAGAGAAACTTAAACTTTTTTATAAAATGATTAGATGTGTTTGATAAACTTTGTGTATGGTACGATTGCTGCAGCTGGTTGATCACGTGCAACAAAACTACCGATCGACCTAAGAGGAGTCATGGACTAATGACACATGTACATATGTAATAGAGAGAGGCTTGGGAGGAGGAATAGAGAAACCTGATTTCTCAAGCGCATGAGTGTGACTAAAGATTAAATCAAGTAGACTCAATCGTTTTTGACTCGTTCTTCACTTATTGTATGCTTTGATATATCTTAGAAGTGTTTCGGTAGAGATCCACATTATTCTCAATCTTAACAATATGCAAATTGACCTAAATGAAAAGAGAAGTCTCTTATTTATAAATGTTGGAGATTGATGGTAATCATTGGATGACTTCTAAATGGATAGTTGAGATAAAGCGTTGTTTGCAACTGTTGGATCTCGTCTCTGAATTAAATGGGCATAATCTATCCCTTATTTTTTGTATATGGGAATAGGCTTTGGATGTAGGCCTAGAACAGAATAATGGCTTTTTTAATATAAAAGAAGCCCATTTTCCTATTAAAATAGTTCAGCTTTAATATAAAGTGATTTTAGGCTTATTTTACTCCATATAAGCTTATTTTAGTCAAATAAAGCTTAAATTAGGCTAGAAAGATATTTTTGGAGTTTATTTTTCGTGCATAAGAAAACCGAATAAGGCTAAGAGTAGAATAAATCGGTTCAGTGATCCCTATTCTGAGCTTACCAAGCCGAACAACATCCCTTATTGGACTCGTCTTTTAGATCCTGTGGCTAGCCCAAAAGATCGATTGTTGGCATTATATTGGATTCCAAGCCTAATTACCAAAATGATCCTTTACATTTTGTAAAATATTAAAAGAAATAAACTTTTTATTTTTTTTTTCATTTGGTCATATGTACTTTGTAATATCTTAACCTGATGGCATTACGTGTCCTTCACTTTATAAGACCACGCCAAGGCTGTAGAACTCTAAACCACAATTAAACAAAATATAAATCTTCATAACTCTTATAAGGGGTATCTATTTAAGATATCTCATGAAAAACAAACATTTTGTTGGCATAAATCAAAGCCAACTAAACCTGAAATAACAATAAAGGAAAAACTCTTAAACAATCTTAACTTGTAAAAACACATAAAAATTTTAATTTGATCTTCCATAACTATCTGTGTTCCAAAGCATTCTAGAACTCGACTGGTAAATCGAATCCACTAACGTTTCCCCCCATCATCTACAAAGATATCATATCCTGAAAGATTATAAATCACCTGATCTTCTTCTGTTCCCGAAAAATTGAAAGGAATGAGCAAGAAGCCCAGTACACCAAACCAAATACAAATGCATATGCACACACAACATAAATAATCACGTATAACTATTTCTAATGCAATAGATACAAATTATTATCTTTTAAATTAGCTAACAGACAGCACGGTTTAGAACCATTTGCAGTCTAGTCCTAAATCTAGAGTAACTCATGACTCTATAAAAACAGGCATATGGAAAATAAGTAATAATACATATATTGGTATTGGAGAATTATCCACACACCACGACCTCTGCCCAAACCTAATCTACCAGAATTATTTCTATGCACGAGTCTACTCAGGACAACCTCATACATAGATCACCAGGGTGTCTCGTTAGTATCACACTCTGCGTGGTCTTTACTAACCAAAGTCAAACACAAGCTGCAAAATAATTTAATATGTCATATAGAATTAAATTGGTTTGATATTATAACTCGACACACATACAACAGGTAGATCTAAACCTACAAGCCTATACAACAAACAAGGTAATGTCGTACTTGAATCAATCTTAAGGAATATAATTTGAAATCACCAAATCTCCTTTAGAATCAAGTCCTAATTCACTAAAACCTGATAATATAAATAGAAACAACTTTAATAATATACCCATCAAATAAACCTATCCTCCTAAAATCATAATCTCCAAAACTATCAAAACCAAACCTTTCTTCTTGATTGAAACACCACAATTCTCCAACAGAATCAATTTGCTCAACAATCTGACAAAACCCTATTCAACACCAAACAACTAAAATCAATAGAAAATATAACTATGATATAATAAAAGTTAAAGATTTACCAATTTATTATAATTTAATCCTTATTTCGCTTTGATCATCCAAGATTCCATATCTCCAAGAAAACTAAAGTTTTCTCTAACTTTTCCTTTAAAACAAATAGAAAACCCTAAGAAAACTAATAGATCTACAAAATCCTAAAGGAAATAGTGATCTGATTACATAATCTAGACTATTCAATCCTCTTGGCGGCTATGAACACCCACAGAGAGAACTTCTAGGTTTATGATCATGTTTTGGAGAAAAGGGAAGCCTAGCTTATATAGAAGACAATGAATAATTGTTTATTTTTAATAACACTTTTTTATCTTTAGTAATGTCTCTTCATTTTTAGTAACGTCTCTTCATCTTTAATATTGACGTCTCTTCATATTTAATGATGAATCTTCATCTTTTATTACGTCTCGTCATCTTTACTGGCATCTCTTCATATTCATTCATACATCTGATAGCCGACAAAAATTAATTTAACTTTATGGTTGACCATAAAACCCTCTAATTTTATATCAAATGACATATTTGCCCTTCAATATATTTGTTTGTATATTACATAATTAATAGAACATTCACTATCAATCTATTTACCAATGAAATCAATTTATAAAACTTATATAAATTTTGTTATCAACAAATGTATATCGCAAAAAACATTTACATAACGAGTTACAAGTGGAGTGAAATGAGTAGCATAATATAAAAATAAGTATTATAAAATTTTATTTAAGGTAAATTAAAAATACATCAATTTATAATTATTGCATCTGAGCTTAGACTTTTTATCATTGAAATTGAACATTGAGACCCCTTATAATTTAAAAAAAAGTGCCTTTAAACCATATTTTGCTATTTTATCCTTGGACATAATAATAACAAATATTTATTTAATTGTTTTGTTAAAGATTTAAATGGTCATATAGGGAATCAAAAAATATTTTTTCTTTTTATAAATTTTCAAATTCAAATATAAAGGGGATTAAGTGCACGTAAAGAAAATATAAGGGGTTTGTAAGCAATTTACCCTTTAATATCTACGACTGCTCTGGGCGAGTGTAGAACCTTGAAGGTGTATGGATACACAAAGATGAAGAGGGAGTAAAATTGCAAGCTACGGGCTCTGACGATGGTGCACTTATCACAAGTATGTATCTTGATCAAGGACTTATTTCTGATAGGCAAAATAAGGGTTGAATCTAAAAGTAAGAAATATGGCGATAGTAATTTTAAACCATGGATTAAAATAACTTTAGGAAAATCGAAATGGCCTAAAGAATAGTTGAAAAGATTTTTGGTCCAGGATTTATATAGCTAACTAACCAGCTTTTCAATCATTTGATGTAGAGCAACGTACTCCTTCATTACCCTTGTAATGACCAAGAGCACTGGAAAACCTATATAAGTAACAATACCAAAGTTAGCATAAAGATGCCAACAGACACCAATAGACAGAGTTGTGGTGACTAAGAAAATTGTTGAAGAATGTTCAGTAAAGATTCAGGACATGCTACTATTTTTGATCTGTTTGTCTTAAATATAGCCAAATATGATGTGACTTTGGGAGTGAATTGGATGACATCGGTAAAGGCAGTTGTGAGTTGCCAAGAGAAAAATGTGACATTTAATGATGTAGATGGAGTTGACTTTGTTGGAGCGTAAATGTTCCTCGAACATGGGATTAAGCTCGTTTGAGCTAATTGCAAGCAATAGATAACTATTAAAGGATGCCTGAATTCTATATACTACTGAAAAGTATAGAGGTGAAGCTAAACCTGATGAATATTTTGATGGTAAGTGCATTCCCTAATGTATTTCTAGAATAATCACTAAGGTTTCCTCTAAAGAGAGAGCTATACTTAGTTTGATATAATGTAAAGGACAAAACCAATTTCGAAAATCACATGTAAAATGGCTTCAAGTGAAGTTAGAGAGTTAAAGAAACAATTACAAGAGTTGTTGAATCAAGGCTTCATTAGACCGATTGTTTCTTCATAGAGAGCTCTATACTTTACGTGAAGAAAAAAAGGATGGCCCCATGAGACTTTGTATAGATTATAGAATATTAAATAAAGTAACAGTCAATAATAAGTACTTATTGCTCTATATGGATGATTTGTTTGATTAGTTGCTGGGGCTAGTGTATTCTCTCGAATTGATCTAAGATTGGATATCATTAGTTGAAGATTAAGCCTAAGGATGTGCACAAGATGACAAGATGAGGTATGAAAATTATGAGCTTTTGGTAATGTCGTTTGGACTGACTAACGTACTTGTGACTTTCATGGATATGAGGAACAAGGCGTACAGAATGCTTTTAGATAAGTGTGTCATAGTTTTTATTGATGATATTCATATCTACTTGATTAAACATGAAATGACATGAAGAGCATTTAAGGTAAGTTTTGGAAATCTTAAGAGAGTTTAAGCTATATGCTAAGTTATCTAAATGTGATTTTTGTCTGAATGAGATCTCTTATCTTAGACATGTGATATCTCAAGAAGGAATATCAGTAGATCCAAACAAAGATAAAGTCCATAGTTGACTGAAAGTGGCCTAAGACAGTCACTAAGGTAAGAAGCCTTGTTGGATTAGCAGGGTATTTATAGAAAATTTGTGAAAGACTTCTCTACCATTGCAAGACCACTTACTCAGTTGATGTAGAAAAATGAAAAATTTGTTTACAATGAGAAAAGAGAGTAGAGATATTAGGAATTAAAGCAAACACAATTATTATTCCTACCTGATACTAACAAGCCTTTCATGGTTTATATTGATGCATCAAAAGATGGGCTTGGATGTTTATTCATGTAGAAAGGTAAGGAAAATGCTTATGCCTTTACATAGCTAAGGCTACATGAATGGAATTATTGGAATCGTAGTTGTGGTCTTAGCCTTAAAGTTATGGAAACCTTTTCTCTATAGGCAATGATATAAAATTTACATGGATCATAAGAGTTTGAAGTATCTGTTCATGCATAAAGACTTGAACACAATACAAAGATGATGGCTCAAATTGATAAAGGGCTTTGATTTGAGTATAAACTACTACTCAAGAAAAGTGAATGTAGTTGCTAATGCCTTAAACCACAAAAATAATGTTGAAGTTGTATCTTTACTTATAAAACAATGGGATTTGATATGAGATTTTGCAAATTTAAATATTGAGTTCATATGGCATAGCTGGTTGAGTCAAGCATAATGGAAAAAGATTAAGGGCCTGTTTGGATTGTGTGATTTTTATCTGTATCTTATCTATATTTGATTTGTTTCTGTATATATATATATATATCTTATCTGTTTAGTCTGTTTATAAGTAAAAATGTCTATTTTTCATCTTTATTTATTTTTGAAAAAAAATCTGTTTGAAAATGATGAAAATAAGATGCCAAAATGATTTGAAAACAACAAACCAAATAGACCCCAAATAAGTGCACAAAAAATATTAAGCAAGAAGTACGGAATGGGAAATATACAGACTTCATGGTTGATGAAGATGGTACCATGTGGATGAGAGGAAGATTATGTGTACCTATAGACGTGGAACTATAAAAGGAAATTATGACACGAGCACGCTATTTAGCATATATGATACATCCTAGAGGTACCAAAATGTATAAAGATTTGAAGAATCACTATAGTTAGAACAGGATGAAGTGAGATGTTATTGATTTTGTGATGAAGTGCAAAGTGAGCCAACAATTAAAGATTGAGCATCAAAGACCTAGAGGACTTTTAAAGCCATTACCTCTCTAGAGGGGAAGTGGGATCAAGGGTCTGTTTGTTTTGGCTTTTTTCCGGCAGATACAGACACTTTTTCAAACTTTTTGCTAACAAATTATTTATCAAGAAATAGATATAGATAAAAAAAATGTTGACAGTTCTCATCAAAAAATCAAATAGAACAAATATAGATAAAATTTAGATGCAAATCAAATATATTTACATATATCATTTTAAAAAAGATACAGATACAGATGAAAAACAGACAATCCAAACAAACCCCAAATCACCATGGATTTTTTATATGGTCTACCTAAGACTGCAACCGAGTATGACGCCATTTAGGAAATAGTGGATCACTTAACTAAATTGGCAGATTTTCTCCTTATCAATATGGCATACTCTTTAGATAAGTTGACAAAGATTTATAACTGGGAGATTGTACGATTACAAGGAGTTTATTCAAAGATAGTTTCATATAGAGATCTTACGTTTGTATTCAAGTTTTAGATGAGCTTGCAAAAGATTTAAAATACTAAATTACAGTTTAGTACTGGATATCATTCCCACATGAATAGGTAATTAGAGAAAATTATACAAACAACATTGAAGGATATGCCAAGGGCTTGTGCGATGGAATTTAAAGGAAGTTAGGATGTGCACTTGCCTTTAGTCTAGCTTGCCTACAATGATTGCTATCATTCAACAATTTAGATGCCACCACATGAAGCTTTATATGGAAGAAGATGCAGATCTTCATTGTTTTTGGATAATGTTGAGAAACTTCCTTTAAGACCAAATTTAGTGCATGATACAACTGAAAAGCTGTCAGTTATTAAGTTAAAAATGAAAGAGGCACAAAACAGGCTGAAAAGTTGGGCTGGCTTGAAGAGATGTGCTTTAGAATTTGAACTTGGTGATCACATGTATTTAAAGATAAGTCCCATAAATAATATACACCAAATTTGTGCTAAAGGAAGCTAAGTCCTGAGTATATCAAATCCTTCAAGATTTTAGAAACAATGGGAGACTTAGTCTATCGTCTAACCGTGCCAATTAAGCTATTCGATATACACAATATATTCCATATTTTAGTCTTATGAAACCATATCTCAGGTCTATATAGAATAATTGAATTGAAACCAATACAATTAAAGGAAAATTTGACCAACAAGGAGCATTTGACTCAAATCTTGGATTGCTAGACATAGAAATTGAAGAATAAGGAAATTCGATATATGAAGGTTCTTTCGAAGGTTCATGCGAGAGAAAAAGAAACTTGAAAGGAAAAACATAGAGTGAAGTGCAAATAACTCATTAAATTGATAATCTAGGTAAACTGTTACGCTTTAAAGAGAAACTATTTTTAAAAGAGGTAGAACATAAAACCTCAAAAATTTTGGTTGGTGACTCAACGAGTCGACTCAAACCTAAGCTAGGTTTTGGCGATTGAATTCTAATTAAGAGTCAAAATCCTAGCCACTGAAGTCCAGCCCTAACTTGAGAGATCCTAAACTCTGAAAATCTTCGAGAAAATGCTAGGAAATACCCATAGACCTTTATAAAAGACAGTTGGACACCCTAAACCTTAGAGAAGTAACCTTAACAGTCTCATAACCCTAGCAATCAAACCTTAGACTTACCGAATCATGTCCAAACTTTAATGATAAATCAATAAATTTGAGAGTAATTCAAACTTAAAAAAAAAAAAAATTAAAGAACAACAATACTATCTAAACATATACTAATAATCTTATAAGATAAATTCACTAAAACCTCAATTGTGTAAACCAAAACTAACCCAATCCAAACCTTACCCTAGTAATAACCTTATACCATGTAAAATTGGTTCGTTTAGACCTCAAATGCATCAATGGAAATTTTAAGAAAGCAAATTGAGTCAAATTTAATATAGTTTTTGCAAAGCTAAACCATTTCACCGTATACACATAATTAACAACATAATACTAATACAATTATATTATAAATAAGTCAAGGAGAATTCAAACTCTTCCTTTTCTCCTTTATTTCCAATCGTTGACCATCCCACACTTAACCCCACCACTAAGCTACCCTTAAATTGTAGGTATTTTTGTACTTTAGCCCAAGAACTTAGTCCCAAAACCAAGCTTAGCTTGTACTTGCCCTTGCACTCAAAGAATTCTCTCTTTCTGTCTGTCTCTCTCTCTCTCTCACACACACACACATACAACACAGTATAACTTACATTTCAAATTTTCTCTTCCTCTTTCTCTGTTTCTCTAGATCCTTGATGTTTGAGTATATAGTGGGATCATGGGCAAGTGAGTGGTTGAGCCCGAGTGACATCGAGTCAAGTCTTGTCTAGATGCAATGGGGGTTAATTTGTATTCCACTTATATTATAGATGGAAGGTAAATTATTTTGATAAACGGTGCTGATAGTATGTAGTTATTAAATTTATGGTATTTAAATACTACCAGCTAATTCATACAGTATGTTCTTTAACGAAGAAAAGAAAAATTCATATGGTAGGTTAATATCGATACCATTATACGGATTAATTGTGCAAGTATGCTTGGGCTGATGCAACTAAGTTATACGATGCAGTCGCATTGAAGGAGCAAGTGACTATCCGAATGGACTTGGCCTTCTCTTTGTCACTCAACGGTAGCAATTTCACCTCATCTTAACATGTGTAGTCTGGATAGATAAACTTCTGCACTCTCATAATTGGATGGACACCCCCACCAACTTTGAATGCTTAGTCTCTATCTTTAAACATCTAAAGTAATCAATTTTACATTTCAACTTATAAGTTAGAGTGGAATTACAAAGAAAATAGGCAGACATAGAATCAAATAAGGGCACAAGATATGGCAAAGAGTAAAATTAAAAGAAATTAGTTTTTTTCTATTTTTTAATTTTTTCTATTTTTAATAGGTTCATTTAAAAAAGAATTATTTCTTTTTCATAAAAAATACCTTAAGAATTTATTTTCATGTTTTGTTACCCAAACTATTTAAGATAAGCATTACAATTTTTATAATAGTTTAACCTTTTTTCATAAAAAAACAACTTTATTATTTTCTTGAATATAAACAGTTTAAATAAAATTCACATGTTGTGTACGAATCTACTTCTTGTTTTGTTGTGTCTTTTCACATAAACCTATTTAATAAAGGTACCTTTTCAAAAAATATATATTTTTTCTTATAAAATTTTTAAAGCTTTTCCTATCATTGTACCATTTTCATTTAAACCTCTTTAACAATACTTTTTTCTCTTTATTTTTTCTTATATAATTTTTGAAAGTTTTTCCTATCATTGTTCCTTTTCATTTAAACCTATTTAAAGTTAGTAAATCATAGGATAAATTATATTTCAAATCTTTTATTTTCTTTTTCTGATAAAAGTGGCCTATTGGGGGGAAAAAATTAATTTTAAGAAAAATAAATTTAAATTCTGTTGAAACAATAAGAAACCATTATTTTGATTTCCACATTTTACTTTCATCTCTCTTCATGTTCTAATTGATAACCACTCTACCATTCCTCTTCTCTCATTATATGGCTCTCTCTCCCTCTCTCTCTAAAGGGTGAAATTAAAAAAAGAAGAAGAAGAAGAATACACAAGTTACATATGATCAAAAAACCTCTTTCGTATACACACACAGCCACTAGCATATACACACTAACAATGCATGTGCAGGTCTGCTAGAAGTTTGCACTAATAGGCATCATGTTTCTTTCAGTGTAACATTCCCAACTTTTTTATTGTATGCTTTTGTAAAGACTCAACATGTACGTTGTGAAAAACTTCATATGCCAAGTCCCCAACCACGTGTCATACATGGATATATTATATGTAAGGTTGTTCGAAAAGGGAGTTTATACTCATTGTTTGATCACCTTGTTAAGATATAAAACTTTGCAAATACTACTCATTTAAGAGTAGATAACTTTACATAAATACATAGGTAGTACCATCATTCATGGTACTTCAAGGGTTATAAATCCAAACTTATAATATACATGATAGAAAAACTTAGGTACTCTACTTAACAAAATATAGGCTTACAAGTAAGCCTTAGTCTATACTATTATATTTCAAAACAAGGTCTTGCTTTTGTCCTTTCCAAGAAAAAACAACATGGAATCGTCCAAAAATCCTAGTCATCCCATTCCTCAAGAAAACCTTCCCAATCCATATCATATCGCAAGTCATCATAATATTCATCATTGTTGATACTTATAGAAGAAAAAGTGAGCCAGGGGCCCAGTATATAAAACACAAATAAATACAAAGTGGCATACACTCCTTCACAAATGCAATGCAAGAAATAATAAAATTTTTCATCTTAGTTTAAGTAAAACAAATCAGCGTTAGGGTATTCAAACTTTGATTACAATCCATGGGAATCTGGAGATCCCTAGTAACAAAGGTTTGATATAAGCAGCCCAGATACTTATATCTCCCACATAACTTTATAATTAATAATCTTATCTAGGATTCATAGCCATTACTCTACTTTACTTAACTTAATCTATGTCCATGTGTTGCTTGGTGAATGAGTTGCTTGTCCATGTTGGCAATGAAGTTTAACAGAGTTAAGTGAGGTAGCGAACGTAGTCATGAAAAGTTTAGTTATGTATCAAATTGAACTTTTAAAGTTCATGTACCTAATTATATTTCTTGACAAAGTTCATGCATCAAATTCGATATTTACCTTTTTTTGTGAAATTTTAATGTTCCTTAAGTCGTTATCACTACTTTGAACTACTAAAATAACCGACAATACCAAATTTGTTGTCTTACTCTTATATTATTACAACTCTACAATTACCCCTTAGTGAACTAACACTATTGTAATTGTTTTATTGACCATCAATGTTGAGTGACGATTGTTGCTAGTCAACAAATTATCCTTTTTTTTTTGGGAAAATGCACATGACACCCTTAAACTTTTATCTAATTACTATTCTTATATGATAGAGGTACAATAAGAAATATTGTGCTAAGACTCATGTGTGTGTTAGGTTTGCAAGCATTTAGATATGAGGGTAGATGATGAGTACGAGAGACAGTTCATGTCACATTACCATTCCTTTGAAGTGAGAGGAGATATTTATAGCAGGTGGATCCTTGATATTTGGGTGTATAGTAGGGTCATGGGCAACTGAGTGGTTGCTGAATGTCTACAATCACGATAGATGTGGGGTAAGCCCACTAATCCATGTTCGTTTGTGCTGAGCCCGAGTGACTGGATGCAATGGTGGTTAATTGGTATTCCAAGCTAGAGTGACATATGTCTTAATGAGGCTTTAGGTCTTGTCGTCATGAATTGGATCTGAGCCTAATGGGTCGGTTCGTATGATTTATAGGTTGACCTAGATTTAGGAGATTCATGATCCATATTAGACCATGAACACATCGTAATTAAAATAACATGTGAAATATAATTCTTAGCAATATTTATACAATATGTCCTTTCTTTTTTCCTAAAATTACAAATTATGATTTTGAAAAATTTGTGTTACCATTTTTCAATGATTAAGGGCTACATTATAGTAGTGTGAATGCTCAAATAATGGTCACATTTATTTACTTTATCAATGCTAATTAGTAGGGTACATTTATCAAAATTATAAATTTAGATCACGTTGTCATATTTGGTGCCTAATCATTATTTATTCTTACAATTAACTATCTAAATTTTGTTTAGGCTACTTCACTACCTAAAGTTTAAAAGTGTTAATTTAAAACCTAACCTTTGTCCATTTTTGTAATTAACTATTTAAATTTCTCCAAATTTAACAATTAACTACTTGAAGTTTACTCCTTTATGTAATAAATTATTTCATCTTACTATTATAAATGAACTAAAAAAGCTTATAGGTAGTAAATTGACATTTTAAAATTCCAATCAATGAATTGCATAAATTGGTAAACTTCATGTGCCAAATATGATATTAACCCTTAAATTACACTTGCGAACCCTTAATATATTATTTAAATTATCTAAATTATTGAACAAAAGATTATGAATAAAATAATTTAATAAGTTTAAAGATTTGATCGCTTTTTCTTTTTCCTTTTTTTCTTTGGATTTTCAATATGAAACACATGCATATAGCTAGTGATTGGTTAGGTTTAGATTTATAACTTTTAATAAAGTTTAATTGGTATGCTTGAAATTAATTATGGGAAAATGTGGTGAATGACACCTTAACTTACATAAAATATGTAATTAGATACATGGATTTTGATATTGATCAATTTAATATATAGATTTAAAAATCGATCAATTTAGTATCTAAAATAATTATTTGTGTAGGCTAATAGCCATATTGGTTAAAACACTATGTAGGATGATAATTTCGGCTAATTTGATGAATATACTATTGATGTGCATAAAAAATTCTTTCAAATATTAAATTTGTTAATTTCAAAGTTCAAGTACCTAATTGCATGCTCTACTAAAGTTTAACTAAACCATTCATGGCATTAACCCAAATTGTTATACATGAGAATGTACTAGAAAGATTTACTCCTTTAATTTCTTTATTCTTTTTAAGGTTGAACTCTAAAGTTTATATTTTGGAATTTCGATTTTTGTATTCCTATGTATATCGTATTAGAATGCTAGTTATTTTTTAAAAATATTTCATCTTTTTTTTTCCCTACCGATCACTTTAGTGTTCTATATTAGTTTTATGGGACTTACTGACTTGCCAAATTTCCTTTTGGCAATCACACTTTGCCAATTTTATAATTGTTAATATCTTTATTTTTCTCTTTAGCCCTCAAGACAAGTTGAGTATCTATTGTAAAGAAGCTTCTACGGTTTCGTTTATAAGATCGTCTAGTAAATCATCGAATTATTAAAATAAATGTAGTAATTAAATTATTAATTATTTTAGTGGTTTATTGATTATAGTATAAGGTATTAAATAGTCGAAAAGACTGGACTAGTTTTGTCAAAATTAATAATAGATTCATATAATTTCCTTCGAGTGAAATTTTTGAATAATGAAATACAAACAAGAGGAAGCAACGTCCAAGATAGGCCCTTCTTGGATGAGAAAACAATTTTCATTTGTACACAATTGAGGCAACATAATAATAATTTTAGAGTATTTAATGGTTCTATCATGGCTAGGTATAGTGTAACGAAATACAAATAATAGGAAGTGACGTGTAAGATAGGCCAATTTTAGACGAGAAAAAATTTTCATTTGTACACAATTGAGGCAATAGAATAATAATTTTAGAGTGTTTAGTATTTACAATTATAAGGAAATTCTATAGTACGTGACAGTTAAAACGGGATTGGTCCTACCATATCAATAAACTGTTTGAATTTTTTTCAACAGTGATTGAACTTTTTTAAATTTTTTTACACTGATTTTTTTATAATCAATTTAATTTTGATAATACTAACAACACGATCTCGTGATAGGACCGTATAAGTTCCCGCTTGTAAATATCCAAGTAGCTACATGAGAAAAATTTAATCCTAAAGATGGAAAACTTTTTCCTTCCTTAAAGATAATATATCAAATCGAGTAACAATTTCAGAACATATCGGAGATGTGGATCATGACATCATCTAATGGGTTATTAATAAAAAATAATCGTAGAGTGTAATTTACTCTTTTTTTTTTTTTTTTTTTTTCTGTCCCCTCTTTTTTACTTGCACTTTTCACACTATTTATGTATTCTTTAAATTGTTGATTGAATTTACAATTTGATTGAATTATTTAGTACATCATTTATCACACTGCTTTATATTTTTTTTGTACCTGTATCGTGTATACACATTTAGCACTGGATAACATGCCAAATAAATACCATGTAAAATTATCAAAGTAGACACCTGTACATTGTGGAAAGAAGGAAAAAAAAGAAACAAAGTAATACCAATGATACATTTTCATATGTAAAATATTAATGGAAAACGCATTTACAGTTTTATAATTATGTTGATTTTATTGCATCTGCCTTTCTCATCAAAGAATTGGAGGGAAACTGCTACTGGTTTGACAACTAATATCGCAAAATAAATGAAAACTCTAACGGTTCGTTTGCTTTTAAAAAGGAATAATAATAATTTCTTATTTTATAGTTAGGAATATTTTTATAAGAAAACATGTTTTTTTATTAGATTTTTTTCTTTCTTTTTCTTTTTTTCTTTCCTTTTTTGATAGGATAAATCAAAATTATGGAAATTGGATATTATTTCCTATGCTACTAACCATACATAGGATTCTATATAATATCATTATCTGAGATACGAAATCTTTTTATTGTAATTAAGTTACAAGTAATTATATGAAAATCCAAGTTGGGTCATGGAAATTTAAAAGATTAGAAAAGTGGAAATTATCGTAATAATTTTAGGAACAACTCAGCCCGGTTTGATTACAGAGGTTAATCGGAGAATGATTTCGTTTTGTTACCATTTGACGTGGCAACCTTTAAAAGAAATTAAATCAAATCAAATAAAGAAAAGACACATACCCCCATGCATCCACAGAATACAAATCCTATTTAAGAATGACCTTGTTTAGCGTATTCACATATCATTCCTCTCTCTCTCTCTTTCTGAAATGGGTGGGACTTCTCTCAAACGAAGGCTCAGTGATTTGACAAAATCCTTACAAGCCGAGGTTCTTTTCTAATCTCTATTTACCTTTAGTACAATCTTTAATTGTTTGGATGATTGCATACCTACCCCTAAAACTATTGATTAGATCATATAGATAATCTCCTAAATTTCCAAATAGTGGATTTATCATCTCCTACTTTTTGCAATTATACACATAACTGGTAGGAAAATGCAAAACTAATGTAGAAGAACCACAGATTAAGATATTTCAAGGGTTTAGTGATAATGCAAGGGATATATGCATATTTTAAAAGTTATTATGAGACATTTTTTTTGAGACTGTAGAAGAGTTATCCTGATCAATAGTTTTACAGATTTATTTAAAACAACTAATAAGTTTTTTTTTTTTTTTTTGTAAGAATCATCAATTACTTTTCAAATCAAATTATGATGAAAACTAAATGTGCTACAAGTTGCCGGTAAAGCAAAATAAAGATAGCGATAGTATTAATATGACAAATTTTATATTTGATACCTCTGTCACAAAAATGTTTTCCATTTTGTGTAATGATACATATACCAACTAATTTTTTTTTTTTTTTCTAACCTATTAAAGTTGTAACCATTTATAAAAATAGTGAATACACTGGGTATCCGAATTTTGTCAATTTGTGCAATTAACTACTATAAGTTTAAAAGTGTCAATTTACAATATAAACTTTACCTATTTTTGAAATTAACTCCCCAAATTTTTCTATAATATGTAATCACCTAATCAGATTTTACTTGTTTTTTAGTTAACTATCTGATTTAAGTAAAATGAATTTGAAAAATTCATAGGTAGCAAATTGATGCTTTTAAATTTCAAGTAGTTAATTGAAAAAATTGGTAAAATTTAGATACCAAATGTGACATTTACCATTTAGATAAAGATCAATCATGTTCCATCTGCTACAATGATTAGGAATACGTATACTATACAATTGAAAATATGGAAATTGGTTTTCTTGGTAGCAAAAGGTTAATTATATTTTCGCATCTCATTGCCATTTTGGAGAGATGTTTTTATTACAAAGACAACAACTTTGGGAAACAGACTTACTACCGCATCACGCTTATATATATCCCACCATAAACATTGTGATACATGACAAAATATTAATGTACTTCTCATGTGTACCGTTTGTATTAAGTTTTTATAATATTTGAATTTCAATTGTCTATTCTACTATAATTCTGTAGGGAATATTGGATCAACAATTTGATCTGCTGACAGAGTACCATGGGGAAGATAGTCACCAATTTTTGATGTTATCCTTGAATCGTTCTCCAAGAACACCGATGATGATTTAAGAGACCTCGCCAAATATTTGTAAACCTTTATTTTTTATAATTGCAAATATTGTTTGATTTCACAATTTGTAGATTCAATTTCACCATTTGGATGCCCTTGTTCCTTTTTTAGGAGTGATGACCCTATTGACTATGGCACAATTACAGTAGTTGCACATCGGATCAAAGGAGCTAGCTTATGGTATTTGAAACTTTCACTATAACATCATAAATTTATAATTTATTATGGTATTAGAGTAAGAAGTCTTGGATTTGAGTTTCAGTGCATGATACACTTAACTAATAGATTTCACTTTTCTATTCAATATTGAACATCTAAGAAATAAAAAGTTGACTTGTTCTTTTTTTTCTTTTTTTCCTTTTTAATGTTTGGGTTATAGCATTGGTGCCTGTCGAATTGCAAATGTATGCATTGATCTTCGAGATTGCAGTGATGAGAATAATAAGCAGGGGTATGGAATTACTATTTTTCTTTTATTTTTTTCCTCCCATTTAACCATATAATGCTTGTTTAGTGATTTTACAATTAACCTTGGAAAAACTACATTTCTTTCAGTTGCTATGAAGCATATGAGAAGTTGATAGCTGAGTATTATTCTTTTCATGATAAAATCAGCAAAGTTCTCCAGGTAACATTCCCATACAAACGTACAGGTATTTTTCGCGTATAGATTATGGAGACACCCATGATATATTTCGAGACATCCCGAATTCGAAAGGAAAAAAAAAAAAAACCTACAAAACCCCACAAAACATAGGTTACATTGCTTTTATTTAGTTGTTAAATTAAATACTGAGTCATCATTTTATTTTGATTTTGGAGATATATTTGAGTTTTGAGTTTCATTCTTACCCAATGCATGCTTGAGTTGTTTTTCTCAATTGTGTCTTATTAAAACTGATGCAATAGGTTGGATTTTATAGTGTATACCGATTTTCTAAAAATCTGGGTCCAAGAAGTGCATCTAGCTTAATTGACATTCCTTTTGTATAGTTATTTGCAAACTTTAAAAAATAGTGGAATTTAAGTTTCTGTTAGGGTTGTGAGTATCGAACTTTTTAAATTTAACAATTCCCTAATGTTTAAAGTTTACAGAAGTACTTCTTTATGTGCCTTCTCTGCACATTAAATTCCCAGATCTTCCCGCTTTAAAGACTACGCTTACACTTGATGTGTTTATTTAACTTATTGATGTTATATACATTTACAGCTGCTGAAATCAATCCTGAAATCCGAGGCTGGAAAGAGACGATAAAAAGTTGTGGCAGTTTCTGCAAGACAGAATCACTTTTCTAAAAAATTATCCGATCATAGATTCGATGTTTTTGTTGTTCGTGAATTGAAGTATTATGGTGTAATCGTTGGTACATGAACCCTTGTTACTATGTTTTCGTTATGGTCTTGAATAAGAGATAATAAGCTGCTGTTGCTAAGCAGCATGCATTGAACTGATACGTAATATATGTTGAATTAATGTATCTTTCTTTGGACAATATATGTTTGTTTGGTTAGCTTTTTTTTGATAGATATATATCTGTTTGGATTGTCTGTTTTTCATCTGTATCTGTATCTTTTTTAAAATGATATGTGTAATATATATCCAATTTGCATCTAAATTTTATCTATATTTGTTCTATTTGTTCTTTTGATGAGAACTGTCAACTTTTTTTTATCTATATCTATTTCTTGATAAATAATTTGTTAGAAAAAAGTTTGAAAAAGTGTCTGTATCTGCCGGAAAAAAACCAAAACAAACAGACCCTAACATTTTTTTTTCAAACTTTTTTTTAATATATTGTTTTAAAAAAATATATATAGATAAAAAAAGTTAGTAGTTATCATTAAAAGATCAAATAGATCAAATATAGATAAAATGTAAATGCACATCAAACATATTTATACATATCATTTCGATACAGATATACATATATATATATAGATGAAAAATAGACCATCTAACAGAAATTATTAGATTTGTGTATATTGAATTCTATGGTGCATAAACATGGATAATTCCATATTAATATGTTATGTGTTTGAATAAGTGGAAGGTAAATTATTTTGATAAATCATGCTGATGGTAAGTAGTTTTTAAATTTATGGTATTTAACTACTACTAACTAATTCATATATTATGTTCTTTAACGGAAAAAAGAAAAAATTCTTATGGTATGTTAGTAGGAGCAAGCGATTAACGGAATGGACTTGGCCTTCTCTGTGTCACTCGACGGTAGCAATTTCACCTCTTCTTAACCTGTGTGGTCTGGATAGATAAACTTCTGCATTCTCATAATTGGATAGACACCCCCACCAACTTTGGATGCTTAGTCTCTATCTTTAAATATCTGAAGTAATCAATTTTACATTTCAACTTATAAGTTAAGAGTGGAATTACAAAGACAATAGGCAGACATAGAATCAAATAAGAGCACCAGATATGGCAAGGAGTAAAATTAAAAGAAATTAGTTGTTTCTTTTTTTTTTTTTTAATTTTTTCTATTTTTAATAGGTTCATTTAAAAAATTATTTCTTTTTCATAAAAAAATACCTTAAGAATTTATTTTCACGTTTGGTTACCCAAACTATTTAAGATAAGCATTACAATTTTTAAAATAGTTTAAACTTTTTTCGTGAAAAAACAACTTTATTATAATCTTGAATATAAACAGTTTAAATAAGATTCACATGTTGCGCACGATTCTAGTTCTTGTTTTGTCGTCTCTTTTCACATAAACCTATTTAATAATGGTACCTTTTCAAAAAATATATTATTTTTTTCTTATAAAATTTCTAAAGCTTTTTCTATCATTGTACCATTTTTCACTTAAACCTATTTAACAATACTTTTTTCTCCTTAGTTTTTCTTATATAATTTTGGAAACTTTTTCCTGTGATTGTTCCTTTTCATTTAAGCCTATTTAAAATTAGTAAATCATAGCATAAATTATATTTCTAATTTTTTTATTTTCTTTTTCTGATAAAAGTGGCCTATGGGGGAAAAATTAATTTTAAGAAAAATAAATACAAATTCTGTTGAAACAACAAGAAAACACAATTCCGATTTCCACATTTTACTTTTATCTCTCTTTATGTACTAATTAATAACCACTCTACTATTCCCCTTCTCTCATCATATAGCTCTCTCTCTCTCTTTCTCTCTCTAAAGGGTGAAATTAAAAAAGAATACACAAGTTACATTTGATCGAAAAACCTCTTTCGTAATGACCCTTTATTGAAAGGTTAATATATATACATGCACAGCCACTAGCACACGGACACTAACAATACATGTGCAGGTCCGCTAGAAATTTGCACTAATAGGCATCATGTTTCTTTGATTCGGTGTAACATTCCCAACTTTTTTATTGTATGCTTTTTTAAAGATCGGACATGTACGTTGTGAAAAACTTCACATGCCAAGTCCCTAACCACATATCATACACAAAGATATTATACAAAAGATTGTTCGAAAAGAAAGGAGTTTATACTCATTGTTCGATCAACCTGTTAAGATATAAAAGTTTGCAAATACTATTTATTTAAGAGTAGAGAACTTTACATAAATACATAGGATAGTACCATCATTCATGGTACTTCAGGGGTTACAAATCCAAACTTATAATATACATGATAGAAATACTTAGTACTTTACTTAACAAAATATAGGCTTAGTACCATCATTCATAGTACCTTAGGGGGTTACAAGTCCAACTCATAATATATATGATAGAAAAACTTAGTACTTTGCTTAACAAAATATAGGCTTACGAGGAAGCCTTAGTTTATACTATTATGTTTCAAAATAAGGTCTTGCTTTTTTATCCTTTCCAAGTAAAAACAACATGGAATCGTTTGAAAATCCTAGTCATCTCATTCCTCAAGAAAAACTTCCTAATCCGTGCCATATCCTAAGTCATCATAATATTCATCATCGTTAATACCTATAGAAGAAAAAGTGAGCTAAGGGCTCAATATATAACAACACAAATAAATACAAAGTGATACACTCTTAAGCTAATGCAATAAAAGAAATAATAAAATTTTTCATCTTGATTTAAGTAAAACAAATCAACGTTAGAGTATTCAAACTTCAATTGCAATCAATGGAAATCTGGGGATCCTGAGTAATAGGAGGTTGATATAAGCAGTCCGAATACTTATATCTCCTACATAACTTTACAATTAATAATCTCATCTAGGATTCACAGTTGTTATTTTACTTTACTTAACTTAATCCATAATATCATCTAGTTCAATTGGTCCTATAAACGTAAACTAAATCATATTATTTCCTCTTAAGAATAAGCAAGTGTTACATCGATGCCGTTCCTCTTATCGATTACCACTAAGCCACTTATAAATATCATTGCATCATGATGGGGGTGGCTTAAGTACCTAAACTACCATGTTAACCTCGTTAATGGGGTTGCCGCTCTCCAGATCGGATTCAATGGCACATGAACAAACAATTCAACCAAATTTTTAGGCCAATCTTGAACTAGAGTTGATTTAATAATGTCTAATAGCATTCAACAAACAAGTTACTATATACTTGGATATATAAACTATCAGACAAGAGATTAGTGTTTAAACACAACTAGGTATTGGAATTTGTCGAGGAAAATCATTTCATATGAAACAATATTAATCCATAATTGAATACTAAATCATTAAACCTTCATCAAACTTAAGCAAAGTTTAAATCATCACATAGTTTATATTCATACATGTACAAATATATATATATGCATTGCATTCCCTATTCATTTATTTATTTATTTTAAAAAAATATTTTTATATGAGCAGTACTAAAGGATCTATCACGCTCGTGACAAGAGTTGTGATAAATATCACAGGCACCATCACGGCTATGATCATGGGCCGTGATGTATATTACTTCCTTGTTACGCCCGTGATAGCCTTGCTCAAATTTTTCCAAAAAGCATCAAGGAGATCATGTCCCATGTAACGATCGTGATCTTAGTTGTATCAAGCTTGAAAATCATATAGAAGAGATAATGACCTTAGTAATGGCCGTGATGTATGTCGTTTGATGTTTTAAAAATGCTCAGAGGAGATCGCGGGCACGCTACGGCTGTAATCATAAGAAAAATATGATTTCGAGGATGTAATGGCCTCGAACACGCCTGTGATGAGCAAGGCATTGGTCTTTTGATATTTGATTCAAAATTTTTTAAGTCTTATATCTTCTAACTACTTATTAAGACATTATTTGTTTGTAAAAACATGTTAAAACTAACTTATAAACACAATATCAAACATAATCAATATTACTTGTACTCATATATTCATTTCACATGTATATGTACAACAATCTTAACCTAGAAGCATAAGTTCATCATTTGTGCTTGTTTAGATATTGATATTTTGTTGCCTTTGACTTTTGAGGCAATTTAGAAGAGTATAGACGATCCTTGGACATGGGCTTGGGCTTTTTTGTGTGTGTGGGCTTGGTTTGATAATTAAAATAGATTTGGGATTGAGTTTTCAACAAAAATTGCAGCATAAAGAGGCCCTCTAATTTTAAAATAAAACTATACCTCATTTAATAACACAATTCAATTCATTATATTACTACAATCACATAATTTTACAAATACACACAATTAAATTTTAACACATTTTAATACTAGTAATTTATCACATCATCACTTAATATTATTATAACTTGAATTATAACGATATAGTCATGAAATCAACAACAATTATATATGCAAATTAATTTAATATTTTTGGTTTAGGTTATTTCATTCTTTCCCCTTAAGGAAGTTTCGTCTTCAAAACTTGTTTTACCTTATTGATTAAATAATTAGAAGTATTTTTGTCTCATGATATTGCCTACTTCCTAAGTAGCTTATGCTCTGATTGATTACTCACATAAGAATCATCTTGTTTCTCAAAATCTTATCCATTCTACCCAAAATCTTAATAGGCCTCTCAACTGTGGTCAGATCTAGTAGGTTTCTAGTTGGTTTGTATCAATGATAGCATATGGACCAGATACATATTTTCTCAACTGAGACACATGGAAAACATTATGTACTCCTGCAAAACTTGGAGGTAAAGCTAATCTATATGCTGATGGTCCAATTCTCTCAGGTATTTCATATGGACCAATATATCTTGGGTTTAATTTTCCTTTTGCCCCAAATCTGAACACTCCCTTGGTTGGAGATACTTTAAGGAAAAGATGATCACCGATCCCAAATTCTAATAGTCTTCTTTGCACATCTGCATAACTCTTATATCGATCTTGCTACTTCATCCTTTGCTTTACTATTTGAATTTTCTTTATTGCTTGTTGTACCAAATCAGCGACCAATTAAAGCTCATTCACCCACTTCATCCTAGTGTAAAGAAGATCGACACTTTCTTTTGTACAGGGCTTTATATGGTTCCATTTGTATCGCCGACTAATAACTGTTGTTGTATGTAAATTCAACCAATGGCAGATGTTCGTCAATGATTTCCAAAATCTAAAGCACAGGCTCTTAACATGTTCTCCAAAATTTCAATGATCTTTTTTGATTGTCCATCTATTTGAGGATGAAAGGCCATGCTAAACTGAATTCTAGTACCAAGAGCTTTATGAAAACTTCTCTAAAATGACTACAAACCTCATGTCTCTATTCGAAGTAATAGATACTAGTATCCCATGGAGTCGTACTATCTCTCAGATATAATATCTATGCCATTTTCTCGAGTGAGCATTCAACCATCAGTGGTATGAAGTATGCTAACTTAGTTAATCTATCCACAACAACCCATATAACTTCATTTTTAGACAAAGTCTTGGGTGGAGCACTTACAAAATCCATAATAATATCATCCCATATCCATTCTGGGATTGACAATGGTTATAATTCGCCACCAGGTCTTTGGTGTTCAATCTTCACTTGCTGGCATGTTAAACACTTGGATACATAATCTGCAATATCTCTCTTCGTGTTATCCCACCAATAATGTTTCTTTAAATCTGGTGCTTCCTAGATAGATTGATGTATGAGCTTTTCCATGATTTCCTTCCTTAGGTCATTAATTATTGGTACATACATCCGATTCTCGTGTCTAATAATTCCTTCTTCTTGTTCAGTCTTAATTCCTTTCTTTTCGCGTTGTTTATGGCACTCAGTAATTTTTCTCCTTTCAAATATTCTTGCTAACCTTGCTTAATTTGCTTAATTATCGTGGGTCATAAGGTTCAACTCACTAACATAACATCAACTTTCTTCAAGTCACCTCAACATATAGTCTTCAAAAATCTTTTAGTATCTCTCGCTAACTTATAATCATACTTGCCACATTTATTTGTTTCTTTCTACTCAAAGCATTAGCAACTGCATTTGCTTTTCTTAGATGATATAGGATTTCAACATCATAATTTTTAATTAGTTCAAGCCATCTTCTTTGATGCTATTCAATTATTTCTGAGTAAAGATGTACTTTAAGCTCTCATGGTCTGTGAATATCTTGTATTTTTCACCAAACAAATAATGTCTCCAAAGTTTCAAGGCTAGGATTACTACTATAAGTTCCACATCATGAACTGGATAATTCTTCATATGAGATTTCAATTGTCTGGATGCATAAGCAGTCACTTTATTGTCTTGCATTAGAACGCACCTAAGTCCTTGTATCAAGGCATCAATGTAACTTATGAACTCTGTTCCACTAACGGGTAAAGCTAAAATAGGTTCTAACATTAATCTTCTCTTTAATTCCTGGAAACTTTCCTTACACTCGTCATTCCACATGAACCTCACATGTTTTTGAGTTAATCTTGTCAATGGAATGGCAATCTTGGAAAATCTCTAGACAAATATTCGATAATAATCAGCTAAACCCAGAAAACTTCATACTTTAGTGACATTGGTGGATCTTGGCCAATCTAATACCACCTTAATCTTTTATGGATCAACATATATTCCATTCCTTGTTATAATATGACCTAAGAATGCAACTTCTTCCAACCAAAATTTACATTTGCTAAGCTTTGCATATAATTTCTTATCTCTCAACCTTTGAAGAAATAATCTCAAATGCTCTTCATGCTTGTCCTTGCTTCGAGAATATACCAAGATGTCATCTATGAATATAATTATAAAATGATCAAGATAATCCTTGAAAACTCGGTTTATTAAATCCATTAAAGCAGTAGGGGCATTTGTTAATTTGAATGTCATGAAAAGAAACTCAAAATGCCTATACTTGGTTCGAAAACCAGTTTTGGGAGTATCCTATGGTTTTATCTTGAGTTGATGATACCTGGATCATAGATCGATTTTTGAAAACATTGCCACAAACCTTAGCTGATTGAATAAATCATCAATTTCTGGATAGAGGATACTTGTTCTTGATTGTTACCTGATTCAGCTCCGTATAATCTATGCACATTCTTAAAATCCCATCTTTCTTCTTAAAAAATGTATAGGAGCACCCATAGAGAGATACTAGATCGAATGAAACCGAGATTTTGTAATTCTTGTAACTAATTCTTTCAATTCTATCGAGCCTAATCGATATAATGGCTTTGATATTGGAGTTTTTCCTGGAATTACATCTATCCTAAACCCTATCTCTTGATCCGATGGTAAACCCAGTAAATCTTTAGGAAACACATTTGTGACTTCTTTTACTACCGGTACTATACTGATATTCAATTCTTCAACCTCTACTATTGTTATTACTGCTTTTTCCCATAGCTCCATTGTAAACTTACTCTTGGCTCTGTCTCTCTAAAGCATAGGTAAACTTTCTGTTTTCAATTTTAAAGCTTAGTTCTGCCTTATCACAATCTATGATGACTTTATAGATATTCAACCTATTCATACTCAAAATTACATCAAAATCAGTCATGGGTAAAACTAACATGTCAATTGGCATACTTATACTAGCAATCAACACATCAACATTTCTACATATATAAGGCTCCTTAGATTTTACACTCAAAGGGGGTATTGATACTCATGATTCTATTAGACAATACTTCAAAATTGAAACCACAATCATTCATAAATTTGATCTTCTATTGCACTTATGCATTCGATAAACCGAGTTTGTCTATTCCTTTTCCCACATTACTCTTTATGACATCAATACATGTGTGATCATCGCAAGACTTCTCTTGAGTTGATCAGTAGGTCTATTGCATGTAATCGATCGGTTGTAGTAAATCCACCATAAAATATTTTACCTAATGATACCTCATGATTTATTATTCTCTTTACATCCAATATATACAGAAATAGAGTTGTTTTGTTGATATTATGAATATTTAAAATATGCCATGTTAATTCTATCAAATCTTATAAAAAACTACTAATTACAATGCATTTGATCGTTGGAATGGTCTGGTTAGAAGACACTGATTAAGTGCAAATTATTCATAGGGATGGAGATTCCTAACAATAAATCAATCCACCAATATATTTTATACATGCGCATTGATACAATTTTTTAATAAATAATAAGGATGATCATCCTAATAAATGCATTTATAGACATTTTGAGTACGGATTAGCAATTGCCTACTGCATGCTTGTCTTTCATCATGCAGTTTGCCTTGTGAAAGCAAAGTACTTAAAATGTCAACGAAGCTAAAATTGTTTGATAACCTCTCTTGTTTAGTTAATTTATCTTACATGACACAATGAACTCTTTCAAAAGTATTGGATCAAGCATTTGATAATGATGGTGCATTTGTTTCATATAAACCAATCTTAAAAATATGGGATAATGATGAAAATGGTGTTGAACTTTTGTAAAAAGAGCAATTAGGTATCTAGAGTTTGATTTTGAATAATTTAGTACCTGAATAAAGTTTTTATTGACTTTTTTCATACCTAAAGTTTAGTTTTGACAATTTTTGTACCTAAAAAAACTTTTCATGAATTTTTTTTCATACTCCATTTCATTTGCTTCAGGTGTGAAAAAAGTTAACGAAAAGTTTGTGTAGGTACTAAAATTGTCAAAACCAAATTTCAAATATGAAAAAAATCAACGAAAACTTTGTTCAAGTACCAAATTGTTCTTTTTGCAAAAAGTTCAAGTACCATTTTCATCATTAACCCTAAAAATATTAATCTCGTCATTTACATCGGTAATGGAAGTTCTATTCACACACCAAGTTTAATCTGTTACAATGTAATCTTTACAAACATACTTTAAAAGAGATAATATCACAAATGACATTTGGACTTTGAAAAAAAAAAGAGATTAAATATCTAAACTTTGAAATTAATTAATTTAGTACTTGAAAAAATTTGGAACTAATCAATTTAATTTCTAAAGAACTTGATAGAGATACTATTGGCGTGCACTAAAAGTTTTTTTAGGTACTAAACTAATCAATTTTAAAGTTTAAGTACCATTCGTGACATTAACCATATTTTATACATATTTTGGCAATTACCCTCATTCATTCATGTATTTTTTGGTGTATATATTATTATAGAATTGACACCATTTGTTAAGTGAATGTGATTTGTGAAATAGCCATGAAATTCCTAATTTTTATTTTATAAGTGTATTGTTGAATTTAAGCATGATATAATATATATATATATATTGATAGTGAGTTTAATTTTGATGAGTATTATGATGTGTGAAAGTGTAGAATTATTTAAATATATTAGATTAATATTTATTGAGTTTGTAAAATATTAATATGCCTTAGAGTGTGTTATTTATGCTTAGAATAAGTGGAATGTATATATGAATATCCTTAGGTAGTAAAAAAATAGGCTAAAAGCTTAGCCATTAAACCTCCATTATGTGCCTTAAGACAAAGATATTAATTAACCCAAAACAAAGTCATTAAGCCTTTAATGTCCTCATGCCCTTAAAGTCAACTTAGGATAAACTTAAACTACTTAACCTCTAAAATTAGGCCAAAAATTTCAGACCAAACCAAAAGCCCTCCATTTGCCCTAAAACCTCTTCTTCTTCACTCCAAAAAGGCTCCCAAGGTGAACCAAGTTTGAGACTTGATTTTCTACAACATCCACCATCAAAAGCTTGATCTAGAGTCATTAAACCAAGCCTTGAAGTTCTTGTGGTAAGTGTGTTTTTCAATTTTCTTTTCTATGCATGAATATGTAGTCTTGATGCCATATTTGTTTAAATTCATGCTCCATGATGTTTTGATGGTATATGATGTGTTATAGGATTAGAGTGGTTAGTTTTATGTGCTTAGGATGAGTTTTGAAGTGTTGGAAGTGTTGGTGAATGCATGTGGTTGGATGACCTAATATTGAAGAAGATGATGAATAGTGATTTGGAGTTGATGAAGTTTTGGAGATGTTTGGTGTTGTTTGAATGATGGGATGATCATATAACAAGCTTTAGAGTAACTTGGAATGAGTTTAAAAGAATTTTAAGAGGTGTAAAATGCACTTTGAAAACAGGGGATTTCGTCATTTTTTTGTTCCAGTGTACACAACCTGCTACACGGGCGTGTACATGGCCGTGTAGGCCTTGAAATTCTTAAAAGTTACTCTCGGGTCATTTTTTTTACCCAACACGGCCTCAGTGTTGCGTTGGAAAGTTTTTTTTTTACCCAACATGGTCATTTTTTTTAGTCGTAACTTTTTCATCCGATCTCCGATTGAGGTGATTCAAGTTGCGTTGGAAAGCTAAGAAAAAGATCTAAAACTTTCATGTTTTAAGATTTTACAAATTACAAAAGTATCAGTGCTTAAATTTCAATTCTTTCCAGCTGATACACTTTCCAACAAAGTTTAAAACTTAATGTTGTTTGCTAAAAGTTGTTCAAAGCTTGATAAATGGTCATTTAAGTATTTGTTGAGTATTGTATGATAATATATGACATCTAAATGCTATGTGATGATGTTATAATGATTTATTTGAATTTCTTTGGATGATTATACTTGAGCTTTGATGAATATATACTTGAACTAAGTGTGAGTTTGTAATTACTTCTTTTTACAGTGACTGATTCCTTTCGGTTATTCCCATTGACTCTCGATCTAGTACAGGTACGCAGTAACTAGCTTGTCTCTGTGTTAGGATAGGCATTTATGAAAACTAAATATATTAAGAAAAACTTAATTGTGAGTGTTGATTTGTGTTTTACGTCGTTAAATCCAATCCCTCCCCACGGTGGCATGAGTGCCTAGGGGCGCCCCCTCACAGATTGGGTGAGCCTGGGGTGGAATTGGTATCTAGTTCGGGGAGCGGCACCCTGCTCAGATTGGGCATGGTAGATTTAGGTTTTTTTCTGTAAAATTATCTAGAACGGTATAAGTATCCGAGCTACTTATATCAACCCCCTGAGCGTCAAGGTTGTTACTCAGGATCCCCCACTATCCTTGTTGCTCGGAGTTTGAATACTCCCATGTTGAATTACTAACTAAAGACTAGATAATAATTGAATGGTTGTTGCATCTTGCATTTAGTTCAGGCTTGTGTGAATCATCTCGCTTTTGTTTTCGTTACTTGTGTACTGGGCCTCTGGCTCATATTTTATCTATTTCAGGTGAGGATCTTGATGAGTCGTATGCGAGCTTGGGTTATGGTCCTGATTTTGAGGATTTTCTGGAGGAGTTTAAGGACTAGAGATGGCCCTGGACTGGTTGGAGCCCAATCTTTTTGTAATAGACTAGATATATAGGTTGGATAGTTGTTTATATAGTTCTTGATGAATTATATGTTTTGTAGTTTTGCTAAGGCTTGTAAGAAGCCTTTTGGTTGTAATATATATATGTATGTATGTATGTACCTAGCTTGTATAACCTGATCTATTTTCTTATAATGTTTGTTATATATGGTATTGTGTTTTAAAAGTAAGTTATTAAGTTAAATAATTTTCAAAATGACTATGTTTTGAATTAGACAAACAATTATCAACAAACATTTCTTCTCGGACAACCTTACATATAATTCTGCAGATTATATGTGGTTGGGGAACTGTTATCACTTATTTTAAATATAGGGGTGATAGCGGGTCCTTACAATTTGCTTAACCTTCATTGAGCTAAGTAAGATAGTGGAAGGAATTGCGATAACTAACTGATGAAACGTTACATATAGGGTTTTGTTCTAGATCTACCATGAAAGTGTCAATTGAGTGATCAGTGGTGGGTTTAGCAAGACACTTGGTAAGTATTTTGAGACAAAGATTAATTGCTATCGTCAGAAGAATGCATTTTTTTTATAGTACACAAGATTTCCCATGATAGACTTTAGGAAAATTTAAATTGTGTATCACAGTTGGTAAAAAGATAACGATAGCATGAGATTTATTTAAAATTTTAAACTATCGATCCCTTCTTATTAGATATGACATTATTTGTAAACATAAATTTTTTATTTTAAATTTTTCTTGCATCTTATTATTTTTGTTCTCACTACTCATCATTGTATAAAAGTGAGATGTCAAAACCAATGAGTAGTCTTTAAGTTGGAAGTTAGTTTAGGCTACAAGAAATGGATTAAAGGGAAACAAATATTATTTTAATAAAAATAAAAAAAAAGATCTTTGGGAAAAAATGCAAAAATTTGACACTTTAAATCATGTCTTGAATGCATGATTAAAGCTAAGATCTATCTTCTATACATGATTTTGACCTGTTATGAATTGTAGCTCTTGTTGTGTTTCGAATTAGACAAAATAAAAACTTTAAATGAGTTAGACCTGCAAATACAGATTGAAAAAAATTGTATCATATATTTACAACAATTTGAACCATTCCACCAAAACTTTATTGTATAACCACTCCAAACTTCATTACGTTTGTTGAGAACTCCTAACATTCCAATCCTAGAACATACAAACAAATGCTAAGCTCCATTGCATATCAAATTGATAGTCATAGCTATATGTCAGCAACACAACAATAAAAACTAAATGAAAAGTCCAAATGAACCTCCACTAATATGGTTTAATGTGCACAAGAGCATAAAGGAGTTCAAAAATTTGTGTAAATAATCAATGCACAAAATGACAAATGTGAAAGAAAAATCTCCTCCTTTAGGAGAAAAGCTGCACTCCTCAGTTAATCTTTAGCTATGGGTGTGGCTAAGTATCTAAGTGACTAAGTTGCGTGCCATCTCAACTTTCATTCAATGGGCTGTAATGGGAACTCATAGGCATCAACATGGGATCGAGCTCAACATGAGTAAGACTCTCTCCCATATCATTAGGAGGACCTACAAGACACCACTTATGTGAAGCTAGTGAGTTTGAAGGGCTGCATTTGAGGTTTCAGCCAAAGATGTCTTGAATGAAGTTGAATATGATACCAAAGGCAGGTAAGAGACGCGTGGGGAGACAACTCATGAACAAGCAACGCATTGTCCATGATGTATGTTGGTGTATGCCCACAATGTCACACCTTACCCTTGTTTTGGCCATGGGGCTTGCGAAGACCTGCTAAGCCAATTTGAGTATAGCAAAGAATCATTTCTAGCAGTAGTTAGAGCATTTAGCTATGGTGGATTATTCATGGTGATGCCAATGAGCTGGTACACTACTCTATCAACATGTTAGTACCTCAAAAATGATGTTTGTGTGATCCATGTGAGGTAACTGACAGATGGATCTATCAATGACCTTATAACTTGGTGACATCTCACTTGGTCTCTCATGCGAGAGATCTCAAGTTCGAATCCCCCTTCCTTTATTATAACTAGCCTAAAAACAAAAAAAAAAATCTAACAGATGGATTTGGCTTATGCACGTTATACCAAAAATAGGCTAAGGCAATACTAGATTTGCAACACAATGGGCAGTCATTGGTTAAAAAACCTAAATGCATCAAATTTTGTCAATGTTGCCTAAGGGCTATTTAAAAGTAACACTTTTAAGCAATGCTATAAAAATTTATTTCTTTTATCTTTTATGCAACATTAATGCAACAAAAGGTATTTTGTTACAACATTTCTTTGATTAAATGAAACCAATTAAAAGTTTTCTAGTGATCGAAATTTAGCACGTCATTTAAGGTTATTACTTGTTATAACATATAATATAATCATTATAAAAATCATTGTAATAATATACTTAATTAAAAATTTGCTTATAATCAATTAAATTGTTATATATATCACATTCCTTTTTTACAATAGCCACTAAACAATTAGCATTTATATGTTAAAAGATTTCTTAATATTAGAAAACAAAATTCATGTTATATAATATGAGAGTATTGCTTTAAATCCACTTTTATTCAACAATTTTTTTTTTATAAAAACCTAAAATTAAAAATATTATTCCGCAAATTTGACACAACTAAGAACTAAAAATTTAACTAAGTTTAATGACTTTCAATTATCTAGATATTATATTATAGATATTTTATAAATAATTTGTGTTCACAAAATAAATTTTTTAAAATTAAAAATTAAAAAAATCTTAAAATTGAAGTTATAAGCACTATCAATCAATATATGTAATTATAATTTCTATTTTTTTTATAGTAACTAATTTGTATAATCTAATGTCACTGTTTTTATATTTTCATTTTAGAGATGATATCTTTTTGTTAATAAATAATAATACTTATTCTTCACAAATTTTAATATTGTTATATACTAATGACACACATGTTTTATCACTTACACCTTTATATTATTAATACATTTTAAATCACAATTTTGTTTTTTAAATAATTAATCATATATTGAAAAGGCATGATGTTTATTGATAAAAATTACCAAAAAAAGGTTGCAAATTTGCCTTCAGTGCAAATAACACAATACTTAATTATTAATATTGCAGTATAGTAATTTCAAGCAATTATTTATACAAAATATTTCAATGGCCTTGTAGCTGAGTGGCATCTGGTCTTATTCCACATCCTTCAGATATCGGTTTGATTCCTTGTGTTGTAATGGCCCCAATGGTCTGTTATTATATCCACAAAAAAAAAAAAATTATAAATAAGATTTTTTTTTCTTTGTGTAACATATTGAACTAATAAATAATACACTTATATAACTAAATAATAGTATTTGAATAGAATTTTATAATAATCCATGAGCATATATATTCAAAATACTAATTGATAGATTTCAAGTAATTATCATTTTTTTTATATTTTTAAAAATTTAGAAAAAAATTCATACGACAAATTAGCATAAAAGATTTAAGTTTTAAGTGATTTCAAGTTGCTTGAAATTAACAAAAAAAAAAAAAAATGAACGATTATTATTTGGATAGATTTCAATTTGCTTAAAATAGGATCTTAAGTTAATTATAATACATTAAGAGGATGATAATTGTTATACGATTGTGATAGAGTTGCTTTATCCTAATATATCTGTATAGTTGAGAGAGATAAACATCAAAAGATTCCATTAAGATGTTGTATCTTTCTAGTCAATTAAATTCAAATTTCATAAATGTCATCACTTCAAATGGGGGTGGAGAGACAAATATTTATACCAAATTCAAAGTTAAAAATTACATTTGAAATAGTAATAACTATGAATAAGTTAATTCACTTTTCTAAATTTCAATTACAAGTGTTAGATTTAAAATTATAAATGCAACAATACACTTAAGTTATAGTATTTTAGACTGCATTAATAACTCTAAAATTGAAAATAAAAAATAAAAAGAAGTATATCATAATTAATTGGATAAGATTGTGAGTATTTATTCAAAAAATCTAAAAGGTATTTTATTTTTAAGATAATATCTATTTGATAGTTGTGGATAATTCTTATGGTAGGAAAAACAATAATGTGATTTCAACTTTATCAATTAGTTAGTTTTTCTTTTGCCAATCATCAATCATTTAATTAAAAGCAAACTATTTTACAAACCTTCAATAAGCTAATAGTTTTAAAGTACATACTTCCTTTATATTAATCATTTCTTTACTAATATTCAAGACGCAATGTTTACAGGTTTAGTTTTAAAGATACAATTTAGAGTGCAAATAAGAGTTGGATTTGGGAATTAATCTCTAAGTTCAACAGACATCAAATGAGCTTGAGAATTTTTAGATTTTAGTTTTTTTCATTGTAGTTTAGGTTATGAGTTCCCCATACTTCTTTAAGGTGTAAAAATAGTAATTGACTAAAGAGAAATAAAGTTTAAGAATTTTTGACGTATACTCAATAAAATGAGCAATATTTATTTTGACACTCACATGAAAGAATTACAAAAAGCATTTCTAAGAGGGTCTTTCAACCATTGCTAAAAACATGGTCAAGGTTGAGTTCACCCACTCGATCTAATCCGGTTAGACGTAGCGTGCTTAAAATACCTATGGGAAAATCACTACTTTATTATTGTGGATAATTTGAATACTATCTAATTGTCACTATACTATAGAGTTGAAGAAGATAAACATTTGAATATTTCATGACATGCATATTTGTACTAAATCAAATTCAAATTCTACAGTGATGATTGTTGCAAAAGAAAAAATATCTATGCATTAGATTGTGAATATATGAAAGATTACATTAAAGATAATTATATCATTTAGATACACTTGAAAACACAATAAATGGATTTAGTATGTTAAACTCCAAAATTGCATAAAAACCTCACAAATAAAAAATAAGAATGGGTTTAGAGCCCAGGTACTAATATTTGGAAAAAAATTGTATTAGATATTTATAAGATCAACATATTATTTATAGTTATGTAAAATCATTATGTTCATCATGTAATTTCAGCTTTTCTCTCTTTTTTTTTCCATCGTGCAATTTTAGTCTAATTGATCATTATCTATAAATATTTTGAAAATATATAGAAATAATGATTTTAATTTCGCTTCTTTACTTAGTTGAAGACAAATTATTCTACAAACCCTAACAAAGAGGAGGTCGACAAAATCTACATACATTCACTCTTATTTTATATTTATCTTTACCTATTTTCAAATAGAAATATTCATAGTGTTAATTGAGAAAATTCAATTTGAATTATGTATAAAAGTTAGATTTTTGAATCAACATCAAGCTCAACAGACATGTTTACTTTTTAATAAACAATTCTGTAGGCTTATTGTGAATTAAATTAATTATGTAAAATGTCTATCATAATATATAAAATCCAAATAAAGTGATCTAATAAAATTATGGATTTTAAATACGTCATATTAGGGTCTAATACATGTTTACCATTCCTACACAAAAAAATTACCAATATACAAATCAGATGAAATTAATTATCAATATATAGTTGCTAAATTACATTTAGAAAATGGGATAAAAAATTTTATACATAAATCGTGATTATTAATCACGATATTAAGTTTTAATACCATACCTATATTGCGTTAATAAACGTGATATATTATTTTTTAAAAAAATATCACATTTTAATATCGCAATATAGGTGTGGTATCGGAAAATATTTCAAACAAATTTTTCTCTCTCTCATATGTCTTCTCTTTCCTCTCCCTTTCTTTTTCTTTTTCTCTGTCTCTAAACTTTCTTTCATTTGTCCTTTCTATCTTTCTTTTCTTTTTCTCTCTCTCTCTTGTCACATTCTCTCTCCCCTCAGTCGTCTTTCTCTGATGCATTCCTCCCTTATCATGTCTGTAACACACTCTCTCTCCTCAGTCATTTTCTTTAACACACTCCCTCACTCTCATGTTGGTTGTTTGTTTTTTTTATTAGTATAAACGTATATCACGATTATAAGATGCAATATATATACATATAATATTTATTTTTATATCTTGATTATAAGACGCGATTTTAATACTGTATATTGGTAATTATTTTTAATTTAACCATATTTGAGTAATTATTTAAATAAGTACCTTAAATTAAAAATTATTTCCGCCATATTAAGTATGGAATATTATATATAGAGACCACATATATTATTTTCTATTTTGCAATAGGCAGAATAGGAACTAATATATATATGGTCATGATCCCCAAGTCATATATATGACAATACTTCTCTAACATCCCATCATCAAAGAGAAAACAGAGAGAGTAAATCTCCTAAAAACTGCGTATTGACTTGGAAAATCAAACCATCCAAATCAAAAGGATTTTGTGTATCTTCCATATCATGTATTCAGGTATGCTTCTGTAATTACTTCTATGTGTTTGCGCCCTTATCTTGCACATATGCTATTTAATTTATGATTTAAGATCTAATCCCAACAAGTAGTAAAAGAGCAGTCATGTATGAGATTAGAGCTGTAAGGTTATTGTTGTTGTTGATTGATTTATTTGTGGCTCCTTTAGAATCTTGAAAGATTAGTGTTTTCTATGGAATCTTGTTGGAGTGGGGTTACACAGTGAACAACAATTACTCACAATTTGAGTAATATTTGTAATGCACCATTCTCTGATAAGAGAAAATGTATTTCTGATATATAGATATATTCCATTTCCATTCCCCATTTGTATTTATAGGGTAATGGTGGTTAGTTACAATTTAGATTTCTATCCATGTGGCCAGTTGGCTTACAGACTCATTGTATAACAAATTGTAACAGAATTCTAACAAAACAGAATGTAATAACAATGAAATGTAATAGATTCTGACTTAGTTATTCCTAACTCATGGGCTGTGTTACTTGAGCTTGGTGGACCCGCCCTTCCCTTTTATCTGTTCGGCCCATATTTTATAACTCAGCCCATGTCACATGTCTCTTCCTCGACAACTTCCCTTTCTTTCCTAATGTCATATGTTCTAAGTGATTTTCTAAGTGAGCTCCTTCTGTTTGCATGCTCCCCGATGCTAACCCTAACTCACTCCTCACAACATTGTCCCTCCCTTCAAGAACCCTTGTCCACAAGGGTTGGTCTTTAAACCTTAGAGATAAGTTCGAGTAAAATTCCCATGTTGATTCACTTTCTGGCTTGTTTTTCCATTTAACCAGTATCAATGTGTCTGCTGCAGGTCCTTGCTTGGCGATGCGTCTATCCAGTACAGCTTCAAGTTCCCATGCCTCGTTGTCGTGTAGATCTAGCAGATCTGTGGTGGTGGAGTGACAACCAGGGACGAAACGCTTTAGCTGGGAAACGTGGAACGTGGGATGGATGGTAGAGCTTGGAGGGAGATCCAATCGGTAAGCCACTTCCCCAATCTTGTCCACAATTTTAAATGGACCATAATATTTAGGGCTGAGTTTGTTATTTCTGTGGTGTTTGATGCTATGTTGACGATAGGGTTGTAGTTTAACGAGAACTAGGTCCCCTATAAGAAATGTTCTCTCGATCCTATGCTTGTCAGCTAGGAGCTTCATTCTCTCTTGTGACTTGTGTAAATGAAATTGTAGCGTCTGGATTTGGGTCTCTCTGTCTGTCAGCATGTGGTCCACCAAACTATTCCTGAGTCTCCAGGAATGTAAGGTAGATGTAGTGGTGGCGGGTAGCGTACACAATCTCAAAGGGAGTTTGCCTTAGCTCTAGAGTGGTAATTGGTGTTATACCACCATTCTGCTAGAGCTAGGTATTCACTCCATTTCTTAGGTGTTTCACTGGACACACACCTCACATAAAACTCCACCACTTGTTCACCCTTCAGTCTGTCCATCCGTTTGGGTGTAGGTTGAAGAGAGTTTAAGTTCCACTCCTTGTAATTTGAAGAATTCCTTCCAGAAGTTGCTTATGAATATCGGGTCTCTATCGCTTACTATAGAATTAGGTAATCCATGCAACTTGAATACATTCCCCAAGTATAGCATAGCCACTTGTGGAGCTGTGTAAGGGTGGGTTAAGCTCATGAAGTGCGCGTATTTACTCAGCCTATCCACTACCACTATGATGACATCCTTCCCATGTGACCTTGGCAAGCCCTCAATAAAATCCATGGAAACATCTGTCCAGCAACCACTAGGAATGGGTAGAGGTTGCAATAGCCCAGAGGTGGCTATGTTTTCATACTTATGCCTTTGACAGATACCGCACTCCCTCACAAACTGCCTAACATCCTTCTCCATCCCAGGCCAATAATAAGTTGAATGTAGCCTTTTAAAGGTGGCTTGAGAACCTGCATGCCCACCAGCTAAACCTTCATGGTTTAATGACAGTAGTTTCCTTCGTAGGTTCCAATTAGGACCTACAACTACCTTGCCATTTCTTCTTAGCAATCCTCCTTCCCAGGTGTAATTCTGGACTTGTTTGCCTTGCTGCAGTTGTTCCATTATATTCTGGTAGAATTCATTCATACTGATACTGTCCTGATAGAATCAGAATTTCTGTGGAAAGGTTAGAAACATAGGTAAGTGTCTTCAACCTGCAAATCTACACGAGATAAGGCATAGCAGCTAAATTAGTTTGACCACTTTTATATTGGATTTCATAGTCAAGGCGAGTAATTTAGTCAGCCACTTGTGCTGACTAGCTGTGGTGACCCTTTGCTCTAGCAAATACTTTAAACTTTGATGGTCTGTCTTGACAATAAAGTGCCTGCCAATTAAGTAATGCCTCCATCTATCCACTGCTTGCACTATGGCCAACATTTCCTTTTGATAAATAGACAGTCCTTTCTGTCTTACTCCCAGTGCCTTACTTAAGAAGGCTATGGGATGTCTGTCCTGCATGAGTACCGCTCCTATACCTTCATCACTAGCATCGGTTTCAATGATGAAGGTTTTGGAGAAATCAGGTAGTCGTAGAACAGGTGCTTGTATGAGTGCCTTCTTTACCAATTCAAAAGATCCGTCAGCTTCTGGATTCCATGCAAAACCTTCTTTTTTTAGCAATTGAGTTAGAGGTTTAGTCAATACCATAACCTTGAATAAACCTCCTATAGTACCCAGCCAAGGCCTAGGAACCCTCTTAATTGTTTGACATTTAAGGGTCGTGGCCAATTGTGAACAGCTTCCACCTTTCTAGGGTCTGTGGTTACTCCTTGTTTGGAAATGATGTGCCCTAAGTATTCAATGTGTGTGGCTCCAAAAACACATTTACTTTGTTTTAGATAGAGTTTTTCCTTTCTTAGCACCTCCATCACCACTCTTAGGTGTTTAGCATGCTCCTTAATTCCTTAACTGTAAACTATGTCATCAAAAAATACAAGCACAAATTTCTTGAGATAAGGCCTAAAAAGATCATTCATTAGGCCTTGAAAGGTGGAAGGAGCATTAGTTAGGCCAAAAGGCATAACAGTGAACTCATAATGCCCTTCATGAGTTTTGAAGGCTGTTTGTAGATGTCAGTAGGGTTCAAGTATTTGATGATAACCTGACCGTAAATCTAGTTTGCTGAAATAACTAGCCCAAACAATTCATCAATAAATCTTCAATCAAAGGAATTAGGTACCTGTCCTTGATGGTAAATTTGTTGAGTTCACGATAGTTACACACATCCTCCATGAGTTGTCTTTTTTCTTGACCGGCACCACCGGGGAGGAAAAAGGGCTGTGGCGGCCTGATTGTACCTTGCTCCAACATTTCTCGTACCATGGCTTCTAACACACTTTTCTGGGCAGCTGAGTGTCTGTAGGGTCGTAAATTGATTGGTTGGGTGCCTTCCTGTAAGTGAATTAGATGTTCATGACCTCTAGGAGGTGGCAATGAGGTTGGTGCCTCAAAGAGGTCATTAAATTCTTCAAGGAGTTCCAACAAACAGGGGGGTATTTTGTGATTGCTGGTGATTTCATCCTTTCCCACTCTGACACCAGAAATTAACCAGCATTGGACCCCTACTTCCAGTGAAATCCTTTTTAATCAGTTTCTCCAACCCTTTAGCATCCAGTGGTTTAACAGTGTCTGTTACCCCTTTTAATTTACATTGCTGGTTGTTGTAAGTGAATTCCATGGTTAATTCACAGAAGTTCCACTTAATGCTGCCTAACATCCGCAATAAGGCATTCCTAACACCACATCCATCCAATGGTAGAATATGTACATCAACTTCAAACAGGATGCCCTGCATTTCCAACTTGAATCTCGGTATATAGCCTTTGGTAAACATTGGAGTACCATCAGCTAAGGAACCTTAACCGTCTTGGCCTGTTCTACCTTGCAAGATAACCTTTTAGAAACCCTTTCATCTAGGAAATTTAAAGAGCACCAGGAATCAACAAAAACTCCCAATCCTCTCCGCTTATAAAAAGCTTTGAATCTCATCATCTCAAACGCTTGTACTTGGTTAATTGCACATAAAGATAACTTTGACAACTCCTCTTCCAATGGTATTACCTCCTCTTGTTCTACAGTTTCCTCCATGCCTTCATCTACTCCTCTATTATCAGCTTCCTAAAGACTTTGTTCTTACACTTGTGTCCAGGACCAAATGCCTCATCACACCAGAACACTGTCGTTTCCTTCTTTTCTCATCAATTTCGTCAGGAGTTAAGCGGCGGGTGGTGCGGTTTTGAGTAGTGAAGGGTGGTTGATTTAGGTTAGTGTTTTTGGTGAATGGGATTTTGGGGTTGATTGGTTTAGTGTTTTGCAAGTAAGAATTTGGTTGGCTTTTTGGATAGGTCAGTGTTTTAGTGTTTGTGTTTTTGGTAAATGGCTGTTGATGAAAACTGTAGGTTGAGGGACACGGTGTGGTCTAGGTGGGTGTGTGGTAGCATTTAGTGTGGTCTCCTGTAGTTTGGCTAATGTAAAGGCATGTAGGAGGGTTTGTGGCTGAAACATTCGGACAGGGTACTGGATCTCTGGTCTGAGGCCGCTTAGGAAACAGCTGATTTTGTGATTTTCATGCAATGGAACTAGAGTGACAAGATATTCAAATTCCACCCAATATTCTTCTACCGTTCCCTGTTGGACTAACTCCTTAAGGGCAGCCATAGGATCATCAAGCGTTGTTGCACCAAATCTGTGTTGTAATCCAATCACGAGGTCCTCCCAAGTAATAAGATTAGAGGAAACCCAGTTTTGGACAAAAGAATGGTACCAGTGTAAGGCTAAGCCCTCTAAATGCATTGCAGCTACTTTAACCCGTAATGGATTAGGGGTAAGGTCCAGTTCAAAGAAATGATCTGCTTTGATTAACCAGGATTTCAAATCTTCACCAGAAAAAGTAGGAAATCCTAAACGACTAGCTAATGAGTGTAATTGTTGTTGAGAGGTTACCTCCATAGCTACAGGATCATGTGCAATAGCCTTAGCTTTGTCCAACCGTGAGCCACTCGGAGGAGTACCAGTGCTGTAGGTGTCACCCAGGCTTCCAAATTGCATCTGATTTGTAGTATTGACGTCACACATTTTCTTTTGCAGGTCACCCAAGGTTGCTCTGTAGCTATCTAACGTGGTTTGTTGCTGTTTGAACAATTCAGTGAAAGTTTTGAGCACCTTTCTTCCTGATCTTTGAGCAATTTTTTACAGATTCTTCCATGGATTCGGATTGACGAGTTTTAACCATTCACCCGTCAGCAAGGCTCTGATACCAATTGGAGTGGGGTTACACAGTGAACAGAACAATTACTCACAATTTGAGTAATATTTGTAATGCACCATTCTCTGATACGAGAAAGATTGTATTTCTGATATATAGATATATTCCAATTTCCATTCCCCATTATATTTATAGGGTAATGGTGGTTAGTTACAATTTAGATTTCTATCCATGTGGCCAGTTGGCTTACAGACTCATTGTATAATAAATTGTAACAGAATTCTAACAAAAACAGAATGTAATAACAAATGAAATCTAATAGATTCTGACTTAGTTATTCCTAACTCATGGGCTATGTTACTTGAGCTTGTGGACCGGCCCTTCCTTTTATCTGTTCGGCCCATATTTTATAACTCAGCCCATGTCACATGTCTCTTCCTCCAACAGCTTCCCTTTCTTTCCTAATGTCATATGTTCTAAGTGATGTTCTAAGTGAGCTCCTTCTGTTTGCATGCTCCCCGATGCTAACCCTAACTCACTCCTCACAACACTTGTGAACAAAGATGGTTGATAATATGGATATGTTTTATCCTTTATTCATTAATTGATTGTGATTGCTTGAGGATGATGATTCATGGATAAAGGTTTCATCTTGATTTGAATTAAGATGCTGATTATGAATAAAGAACTCATCTTGAAGTAAATCTAGATGATAAACCATGATTGAAGGTCACATCTTGAATTAATTTTTGTTAATAACCATTAATAAAATTATTTTGAATGGAATTTGGATAAAGTATTATTTCAGTATTTGGTTTTCGATTAAAGAAAAGTTGTTTGTATAAATCCTTGTAGGATCTTTGCTGTTACTTGATGAATTCAGTGTTTGTATCATATGGTAAGATAAATTTGAAGACTGCTGAATACTTCGTCTGCTAAATATGGATTCAGAACTCAATGCATTACCTTCTATTAACAGTTTAAGAGGGCACGTATTCCTTCATGTGTTTTTACCCTGATCCATATGGGCATAAGATCAGTCACTCATTAAAATATATATATATATATATACATATATATGTATAAAAGGGGACACCTACAATGTCATAAAAGTCTTCAGATGCAAGTCTCACAAAGGCGTCATCCCATCGGAGACATGAGTCACCGGAAATCCAATTCACGATGCGTTGTCCATTAATTCTTCATGTTTAATTGTGAGAATTATTTCAATTACAAGTTTGTTTTATAGGTTTGCTATATGATTTCCTGATATGGATTTGGTTCAATAATTTAGAATATTTTGATTTTCCTATAACATGCTATATCAAAATTTGAAATTCAAATTATGACAATTTGTGTCTACTATTTGAGATAAATGGTTGAAATGATATGTTACGAAAGTAGTCTCTCCTATGAAAATCATTCACTTGGATAGGTAGAAAATGTTGTGTGCATGTAGGTCATTCGAATATTTACCAGCCTAAAAAAAGGTTAATATTTAGCCAACTTGCATATACCTACAATGATAAATATGTGATGGTTATTTGATTTTTAATGTGAATGATTAGTCAGTCTATAGAAAGGCTTGATCATTTCATAGAAATTGAATATCAATGTTTGATCACTGCATTAAGAGTACCGCTTAGAAGTTTTCATCTTTATATGAAGACCAAATGTAAATGTTGTGCTAGGTATTTTGTGATGGGTTTTGTCATTATTTGAATTACAAATTATTGTTTTTAGTATGAATATGAGTATAATTTTGTTTCTTCTTGTTTTGTTCTCTGTTCAGGATCTTGAGAAAAGTTTTGTTGAGTATGTCTCAATAAGGTATAACGATAAGGCTATTGTAATAAAGACACCACCAAAGAAACAATATAAGGAACCATATCATGATGATTGTTTCTTTTGGGGTACTAAGGGTTTCAAGGAGAAGTAATGTACCAACTGTCATGCTTGGTGTGTAATATAGACATTTATGGAGGAGTAAAATATTATTAACCTTCATAGATGACTTCAGAGATTACGTGCCAAGGGAACAATATAAGGAACCATTCAAAGAAGTCTTGGAATTAATTCATATAGATATTTATGGACCATTCCCTACAGCTTCTTTGAATGGTTAATAATATTTTATAACCTTCAGAGATGACTTCTCTTGATATGACTACCTATATCTCATTCATAAAAAGTCTCATGCACTGGATGTATTTAAGACTTATAAGGCTAAAGTTGAAAATCAACTTGGCAAAAGAATCAAGAGTGTCAAGTCTGATTGTGGTGGTGAATATTATGGCATATATGATGGATCAAGTGAACAACATCGAGGGCTATTTGCTAAACTCCTAGAGGAATGCGGTATCATCCCACAATATACCATGTTCAATACACTTGCAATGAATGGTGTTGCTGAGAGATGAAACAAAATGCTTAAAGACATGGTAAGAAGCATGATTAGTCATTTTACCTTACGAGAATCACTTTAAGGAGAAACATTGAAAACTGCAGCATGCTTACTCAATAGAGTACCAATTAAGACAACTAACAAGAGCCCATATGAACATTGGACAGACAAGAAACTTAATTTGAAACATGTGCACATTTGGGGATATCCAGCTGAGGCAAGGCCTTTTAGGCCAAATGAAAGGAAACTGGACCCAAGAACCATTAGTTGTTACTTTATAAGGCAATTTGAAAGATCCAGGGGTTACAAGTTTTATGATCCCACTACTAAGGTATTGTTTGAGATAATTAATGTTAAGTTCTTTGAGGATGTTGAAGGGCTAGCTACGACATATGTGGCAAGACCCATTCTATTCCCATATTTATATGATTGATAGACTGGATTGTTTTGGATGCATTTGACAATGATGGCAAATTTTTGTGTACTCATATGGTGTAATACATAATTATAAGGTTACATACATATAACCCAAGTGGGACATTGTAGGTTTGTTTTTTAATAAAACAATTTTGTAGGCTTATATGTGCAAATTAAATTAATTATGTAGTAAAGTTATCATAATATATAAAGTCTAAATAAAGATATGGACTTTAACTATATCATATATATATTAAGCATGAAAAATTATGTATAGAAGCCGAATATATTGTTTCTTATTTTATGATGGTAGAATAGGAAATAATAAATATGCATATATACAAATATATGGTCATGGTCCCCAAGTCATACATAGCATATTACTCTTTTGCCATCCCATCATTAGAGAGAAAACAAGAGAGAGGAAATCTCCTAAGGACTGCGTATTGACTTGGAAGATCAAACCATCTAAATCAAATGGATTTTGTGCATCTTCCATATTATATATTCAGGTATGTTTCCACAATCTATGTGTTTGTAACCTAATCTTACACATGTTATTTAATTTAGAGATTTAATATCTAATTCTACCATAACATACACCAAAGGAGTTGGAAATTTTTTGGATTTCGCCTTTTCCAATGTAGCCACAGGGAACAAAATTGGCTATCCTTGTTCAAGATGCAACAACAATAATTGGTTAAAGAGAAATGATGTTTTAGAACATTTGATCTTGAAAGGTGGTTGTATTCTCAAGTTTTATAATTAATTTGCAAACCTATTATTCCACTCCTAAACTTGATTTTTAATAGGCAAGTGTACCTATTATTCAGTAATATAGAGTAGAGTATAGGGTCGTCTTCTTAGGGAACGTGTCAAACACTAGTACTAAATTGACCTTCCTATTATCTAGCAATTGAATGGTTGAATTAAGTAGATTGAATCCTAAATTTACAACTAAACTACATTAATTCCAGGATTATGCTAGGACAATACAGTTAACAAAGTTGTAACACAAATGAACTCACATCAAACAACAGGTTACTCCATGGAATTAACATGATTTAATAACAATTCATCCTATTAATTACTTATCTACTGGAATTCTCAACTCATGGTCACTGCTCTCATAATAAACCAATTCTAATTCCAATTTACACCCACTAGAATCTCTCCTAAATGAATGGATAAATTAGAATTGCATTAAAGTACTCTTTTAATCCTTAAATCCCTTAAAACATACAACAAACTTCCTAATAATATCTCTATTAACAGAAGTAGTTTATTCTAGTGACTTAGATATACCCGATGAAACTATTTCTGAACATTTTCCATCGAGATTTGGCATAGAATTATGTTGTGTTCTACAATCTCCTAACTTATATTAAGTCCCATCACTAGAAAATCGTAATTAATTGGATTGCTAACAATTAAACGCACACTTCATGTTAAGATGACTTCGTAAACCTAAACTCACTACTCACGATAAAATATGAACACAAACTCAATAACAACATAATGAGAATAGAAAAATGAGATGAGAAATAGAGAAAAGAAGAAACCCCTCTTAAATTACAACTGGGTAGATGTTATTACACAGTGCGAACACTCGATTCCATATGTCTCTCTCGAATTCTTTTGGATTCAAAACAGATTACAACACTTCCTCTCGGATTTTTCACACTTACAATCTTCAACAACTTCTCATGAGTACAAGAAAAAATGAACAGGTGTAATGATGTAGGGTGAATAAACTTAATGATCCCTTCTTGAATGGGTATCTTCTCTATTTATTTGAGAAACTATTTGGTGAAACAGTACAACATTAAAGGAATATTTGTGTCTACTCTCTGAACTAATGTCTCAATTAAATAAAAAGGAAAGTGAAAACATCGTGTTGCAAACTATCCATCATGAGCGACCAAATGGGAGTGATCCATGTTGTGGTCGAATTTCTTCCCATCTTTCATCAAATCACGGGCAACCAAGAGGCTAGGATTCCTACTGCTCTTTGTTATTTCTTCAAATCATGGGCAACCAAAGGAGCTGAATTAGTTCTGTGATCGAATTTCTTCCTCCTCACTCCAAATCACAGGCAACCAAAGGGGCGTGATTGCTTCTGTGGGTGTTATTTTCTTCCTATCTTGCTCGTGATTTGTGTCCACTTTGCTCCAAATTGCTCTAAAATGTGTTGTTATGATTAAAAATCACGTGAATTAAAAATATTGTTGATTTAAGTATCAATTCTTAAATAAAAACATAACTTTAGTCCTAAATTTTACTTAAATAGCCATTAAAAAATCATAGGTAACTCATGTCTATCAAATATCCCCACACTTAAGCTTTGCTCGTCCTCAAGCAAGAAGCTGATGAAAATATTTAAAAAACATATGGCAATCATGGTGTATCTATTTTAGTGCTAGAATTAAAGGATTTCATTCAATCCACTCTTAAATGGTTCATCACCTAAGCAAGGATTACAAAGCTAATCATGATAAGTCAGTGTTTTATCCTCACCATTTGAGTTAGATTTCTAAACATAGAAGTAAACATATAACCAAAAGTCAAAACAAGAAATTTCAAACACTTCCTCTATTATTGGTTTACCTTAATTCAATTACTACCACAAATATTAAATTAGATTCCTTAGTGAAAGCATAAACATCAACCTACCCCTCTGACTTTCTTTTCCTTTATTGATCTCTTTTCTTCTCTTTTTTTTCATATATATATATATATATATAGTTGAATCATATAACCTGTGTAACGAACTTTCAACCGATAATCCCAAGATCATCACTCAAGTTAACAGATGTTATTCCCTTGAAAAGGGCATCCCCCAGACTTACTTATTCGAGTTATAAGACTCATTGAATATTTTGTTGTTAAAGTGACATCCTTAGTCGGTCGATCCCAGGCCAGACGGCTTTAGGTGACTAGGTTTTAAAGCTATCAAACCTCAATCACTTTTTTTTTTAGAGAAAAGAAAAGAAAACCAATAAAAATTGGATAGATCATCAAGTGATAAGTATCATTTGAACTTTGCACTAATGATAATTCATTTCAATTATTTTCTTCATGTTAATTGATGGTAATAGTAAAAATCAAAAGTACACCTTAAATATCCTAAACTTAAAGTCATATGCTACTAAAACTCAAAACTCTAAATCAAATAGTAAGCAAACTTGTCCCATCATGATTTCACATTGTTACAATTGCCTTAGAAATATTACTTACTTTAGAGCATCTTAAATTAGATAACCTTCATTATTCTAGCACTTTTGAAAAATTCTTTAAACTAGCAAAACAAACTAACACCACAACAAAACAACTTGCCTCAAGTGATAAGTACATTTGATAGACATTTTTTATCAAAATTCAATTCGAGAAGACTTCACTAGCATGCTTGCATGCTCCTTTCCCCGCACTTATTGGAGACATTGTCCCCAATGTCTCAACAAACAACACAATCATATGGGAAAGGAAAACAAAACAAAAGAGCAAAAGAACTTGACTACCCTATGTTTTGGAGTTTGAGTCAATACTAAAATCAACATTTCCTTTCATCTGTTCGTCATTCCAACAATTCCATATAATCTCATAATAGAAGTGACTTTACCTTTAGCTCATTATAAACAAAGACAAGATAAAAGTGAAATGAAATGGTTAAGCTAAATAAAAAGAAATAGAAAAATCAAATAATTTGAGTTCTGCAACTATACAATTACAACAAGCTCATAATTTAAAGTTCTAAAAGAAAGAAATAAAATCAGCAATGGTCAGCTGCTCCAAATCCCTTCCTCTACTATCCTCATACATAATCGGAGGCATTGCCTTCATATTCTCCTTCTCCTTCATCCCCCTCTTCCTCTTTCTCTTCTCTTTCTTCCTCAGAACCATTACCTTCATCATCACCTTCCTCTTCTTGCTTCCCTTCTCCTTCTTCTTCTTCTTCTTCTTCTTCATCACTTGAAGAGAGGATAACTCCTCTAGCAAGTGCCTTTTTGTTCAATGTAGGAAAGGGTTCTGGCAAAGGCAATTGTGAAGTAGGAGCTTGACTTGACTCTCCTTCTTCTCTTTGTGGTCTATCTTCCCTAGGAGGACTTTCACGAAGGCAAGCAGGAATGGCATAACCAAAATTATTTACGATAGTTTTTAGTAATTCTATCATGCCATTTTGCTTTGTGATGACGGTATCTTGGTTCCTTCTCAGCTCCTCTATATTTATCTCTAACCAAGCTAAATTCCCAGCAGAGAAATGAGTTGTGTCATGGGCAGGTAGGTCAATTCCTGGAGCTTCTGCATAAAACCCTTTTTCATTGACTTTAGGAGTGTTCCATTGGCTAAAAGGGTCTCTAGGCAGGGGTTTTAGCTTTGGTCCTACATCTGTAGGACCTCTAGACTCAGGCCTAAAACTTAAGATTTTTTAGTATTCTTGTGATCATCCCCCTTATATAGACTCATTTATTCTTTATTGATGCTTGGTGGTGAATTGCAGCAGCCACTAACACTCCTACATTTACTCTATAGGGTTAGGTCTCACTGTAAAGTGGTAAAATGCCCCTTTTGCCAACTGTCTTGGGACATTCCATTTTAGAGTTGAGGTTCCTGACTTGTAAATAGTGAACACCCTATGACTTGCTAGCTTGAGGGAAGAGGATTTCGATCTACTCGCTTCAAAATCTTGATTTTGGGTGAGTGACCTCCATAAATCATTTGAAGATAGCCTCACAGGTAGATCTACTGGTAAATTCTTGAATTCTGGATCATTCAATTCCTCTCTAGTATATTAACCCATTACCCTAACAAATTTCTTCATACTTACAATTCTACATTCCCCAAAAGCAAAAAAAGGTGACTTCATTAGTCATTTTTGCAGGTCGAATTTGGTTCTGAGTTTTGAAGGAAGCTAGGAATGCTAAGGTTGTTTCCTTATATGGTTTCCCTTCCAAACTGAATAACCGAAGCCAAGCGTTATCTTGAAGTAATCGTCGCATCACCGATATCAATCCATAATTGTCTAGTCTATCCAATCTAATATAGAATAGGGCTTAAAGACTTTTGTCCTCACAAATTGCTGATATCGGTTCCTATCATCTCCTTTTAACCCGGTAGGAATTCTTTGAATACTAGAACTTGACTCTCTAACCTCCTTGCCAGTTCTGGATCTCTTTTGACCTTGTTTTGGTAGAGAAGCTCTCTTAAGGGCCATCGTTCATGTTGGGTTTTGATTGAATGTGGGAAGACAATTGAGTGATATGTGTGTGATTGTGTGTTAGGGTTTGTCGTGAGATGCAAGGGGGCGTGTTTTGTACTGGGATGCGTGATATCATCTGTGAAGTCATGTTGTGCATTCTAGGTTCAATCTCACGGACAACACAGGGGGCGTGTTTTGTACTGAGATGATGTTCTGCCTCATGCATAGTGAATCACGGGCGACCAGAGGGCTGGTATAAGAATCCCTCTGTTATATGTCACCCATGAGATGAGGCGTGATCCATTCTGCTTCCTTTTCTCTCTTTTTTTTTTATTAATATAAGATAATAATATTAATTAAAATATATATACACATATATATTTATATATAAATTTGTGAAATCACCTAGAATGCATTAGTCTGAAAAACACTAATAAAGCTTTATGAAACAAAATAAGAAATTACAACGCACAAATTTGGAAAAAATAAAGTTTTACAATACAAACATTTTACTAAATCCTAAACATCACCGATAACATCAAAGGATACATGCTTTGGTTATTGTCTCAAGCTCGACATTATTAAGTATATAATCTTCAATTCTCAATTTGAAGGAGTTTCAACTCCTCCCTGCCTTCTTTCATATCAAATCCTTGATAAATCCTTAGCCTCTGATCATTAACTTTAAAAGTGCCTTTGTCTAGATGTGCGACCCCCACTGTACCATATGGAAAAATCCTCTTGACAATAAATGGACCAGACCACCTAGACCTAAGTTTACCCAGGAACAACTTTAGCCTAGAATTGTACGATAGGATTGAATCTCCTTCCTTAAATTGTTTAGGGGTACTTGATATGACAATCATGTAGTCTTTTTGCCTTTTCTTTGTATATTCTATTGTTCTCATAGGCTTCTAATCTCCATTCTTCCAATTCAGTAAGTTGCAATTTCCTTTGTTTACCTGCAGCTTCAAAATCCAGATTTACAGTCTTAATTGCCTAATAGGCCTTATGTTCTATTTCTACAGGTAAATAACACGTTATACCATATACTAACTTATAAGGAGTGGTGCCTAAAGGAGTCTTGAATGTTGTCCTGTATGCCCATAAAGCATCATCTAACCTCTCAGCCCAATCTTTTCTATTATAATTGACTGTCTTTTTTAATATTCTCTTTAACTCCCTATTTGAAACTTCAACTTAGCTACTTGTTTGAGGATAATAAGGTATAGCTAGCCTATGGTGAACTCCATATCTTTTGAGAACTTTCTCAATTTGACTATTACAAAAGTGAGTTCCCCTATCACTAATTAATGCCTTGGGTGCTCTAAACCTTGAAAATAATTTCTTTAAAATCTTGAGCACTACCCGAGGATCATTAGTTGGTAAAGCTTATGCCTCCACCTACCTAAAAACATAATCTACCGCTACAAGGATATACCTGTTGCCATATGAGCTAGGAAATGGCCCCATGAAGTTTATCCCCCAGACATCAAAGACTTTACACTCCAACATGTACTTTTGGGGCTTCTCATCCCTCCTTGATATGTTCCCGGTCCTTTGGCACCTGTCACGAGATAAAACAAAAGAACTAGAATCCTTGAAAATACTTGACCAATAAAAACCTTATTCCAAAACTTTTTGTGCCGTCCTATTGGTGCTGTAATGGCCTCCAGTGGGACCACTATGGCAGTGAAACAAAATTTGTTGTCCTTCCTCATGTGAGACGCAACACCTTACGACTTGATCCACATATATCTTGAATAGATATGGATCTTCCCAAAAGTAATATTTTAACTCTGAGAAGAATTTCTTCTTTTGATATGAATCTAAGTCTTTGGGAAGGACTTTCCCAACCAAATAGTTTGCTATGTCAGCAAACCATGGTACTCCTTGGTCCTTCACAGATTTTATCACATACAAACTTTCCTTGGGAAACTTATCATTAATGTTATCCTCAATTAATTCCTCCAAATGGGGGTTATCCAACCTAGACAGATGATCCGTTGCCAAATTTTTTGCTCCTCTCTTGTCTCGGATCTCTAAGTCAAACTCTTGTAACAATAAAACCCATCTTATCAACTTTGGTTTGGCATCAGATTTAGACAATAGGTATTTTAAGGCCGAGTGGTCAGTGTAGACTACCACTTTTGACAAAATGAGGTAGGACCTGAACTTATCAAAAGCAAACACTATGGCAAGTAGTTCTTTCTCCATCGTCGTGTAAATCTCTTATGTGGGTGTTAAGGTTTTACTTGCATAGTAAATAGGTTTGAAGTGTTTCTCTATCCTTTGCCCCAACACGGCCCCTACAGCTGAATCACTTGCGTCACACATGAGTTCAAATGGTAGATTCCAATTAGGAGCTACCATTATAGGGGCACATGTCAACTTGTCCTTCAAAATATTGAAGGCTTCCAAACATTTGTCTTAAAAACTAAAAGGGGCATCCTTCTCCAACAACTTAGTTGAGGGTCGAGCAATTTTGGAGAAGTCTTTAATGAACCTCGTAAAACCTGGCATGTCCAAGAAAACTTCTAATCGCCTTGACTGAAGTTGGTGGAGGCAACTTAAAAATCACTTCTACCTTGGCCATATCTCCCTCTAATCCTTTCTCGGATATCTTATGACCCAAAACTATACCTTTTTGTACCATAAAGTGGCACTTCTCCCAAGTAAACCTAGTTGGGTCTCTTCAAATCTTTTTAAAACCTTCCTCAGATTGTCTAAACACTTCTCAAACATATTCCTAAACATCGAAAAGTCATCCATAAACACCTCCATAACATCCTCCACTAATTCCCTAAATATGGCTAGCATACACCTTTGAAAAGTCACAGGTGCATTGCATAGCCCAAAGGACATTCTACGGTATGGAAAGGTACCGTAGGGACAAGTGAATGTCGTCTTTTTTTAATCTTTCGGTGCTATAAGGAATCTTAAAATACCTGGACATTCCATTTAAAAAATAGTAGTAATCATGACCAGCCAACCTTTCCAACATTTGGTCAATAAAAGGTAGTGGAAAGTGATCCTTCCATGTAGCATCATTGAGCTTCCTATAATCGATGCATACCTTCCAACCAGTCATGGTGCGTACTAGAATTAGCTCATTGCTTTCATTAGGCATAACCGTCATGCCTCCTTTCTTTGGGACCACTTGGATCGAACTCACCCATGAACTATTTGAAATTGGGTATATGAGTCTCACATCCAACAATTTAACAACCTTTTTCTTAACCACTTCCTTCATGTTGGGATTTAGTCTCCTTTGCGGTTGCACCACTGATTTAAATCCATCCTCCATCAATATCTTATGGGTGCAAAAGGAGGGGCTAATTCCCTTTATATCTGATATCTTCCACGCTACCGCCCTCTTGTACTCCTTAAGCACAGATAAGAGATTCTCCTTTTGGCATAATTCAAGCTCCGATGATATAATCGCTGGTAGCTTAGAATTTTCTGCCAAAAGGACATACTCCAAATAAGAGGGTAGCTCTTTTAACTTTAAATTAGGGGGTTCCTCTACTGATGGGTCTAACGTAGCAATATTGCTTCGGTTGATTTTCTCAACCCCAAAATCCTTTCTTTACTTAGCACAAACTTCCAATTGAGCACAAATCTCTCTTACTTCTTCACTTCTTCCAACTTCACTCTATTCAACTTCAATCCCCCTTTGCAAACACAACTCTAAAGGGTCTTTATTCAAAGAATCCTGCAAACAACAAAAAAAAGTTAGATCAAAAGTTTCAATTGAAAAACTAGTATCATCTAGCTTCCTAAAAACGTCTGGCATTCGGATGGCCATCTCTTCACTTCCAACCTGGAGAAGCAATTTTCCATCTTTGACATTGATAACAGCATCAGTTGTTGCTAAGAATGGCCTCCTCAATATGAGTGGAACTTCAATATCTTCACCCATGTCCAGTATTACAAAATCTGTAAGGAAGATAAAGTCATGGACCTTCACCAAGACATCTTCCACAACTTCCTTTGGAAATTACATGGACCTATCAGCTAGTTGAATACTCATTCTCCTGCTCTTTGGTTCTCTTAAATTCAGCCTTTTGAACATGCTATAGGGCATGAGGTTGATGCTAGTACCAAGATCTGCTAATGTCAGTTCAACCGGTAAATCCCCTATCAAACAACGAATGGTAAAGCTATAAGGATCCTTAAGTTTTCTAGGAAACTTGTTCAAGATAACAGTAGACCATTCTCCACCAAGGGTAACAGTAGAGAGTTCTTCTAGTTTCCTCTTGTTCAATAAGAGTTCCTTGAGGAACTTAGCATATTTAGACATCTGGCCTAAAGCTTCCATTAAGGGAAGATTGATGTGTAGCTTCTTAAAAAGTTCCAAGAACTTCTTATAATACTCATCTTTCGCCTTCTTCAGTCTAGAAATATAAGGCAATTGTGGTTGATATTCCTTTGGCTTTTTGGCAGGTAAGCTCTTTTCAACTAATTCTCTATCTTCTTTCACTTGGTCCTCACTTTTTGACCCAACTTTCTCCTTTCTCTCTTGATCTTTTGCTGGGACTTGTAACTCCTTCCCACTTCTAAGTGTCACAGCCTTTACCTATTCTTTAGGATTTGTTTCTGTATTTCTAGGTAGAGACCCCGAAATTCTCTCAAAAAGCATATTGGAAATTTGTCTAAGTTAGTTTTCCAGGTTATGTATAGATGCACCTTAGTTCCTTAAAGCTGCTTCTGTGGCTTAGTGATGATTATCTGAGACCTTGATGTATTAAGCCGACATGTCTTCTATAGAAGTAGGCTTGTTCTAAGGAAATGGGACTTGTCTTTGAAATCTGGGTGGCTGTAAATTTGACCCTTGACCTGCATTGTTGTTCCATCTAAAGTTGGGGTGATTCCTCCAACTAGGATTATAGGTGTTACTAAACGGATCATTTCTTAATTTGATCGGGTTTCCCATGCAATCCACTTGTTCCATCTGATCTCCCTTTGATGAATTTGCCAACTCTGAATCCAATACTGCCAATGCCTTACTCTTTCCCCTAGTCAAACTATCAAGCCTTCTTGCCAACAATTTCACCTTATGTGCTAAGGCAGAATTTGCATCCAAATCAAATTTCCCAGCAGTCCTTTTTTTCTCTACCTTTTGTTGATGACCATTGATAGCGGTTATTTGCCATGTCCTCAAATAGTTGAATGCACTGCTCAGGTGATTTATGGTTTAGACTCCCGCCTACAGCCGCATCAATCAATTACTTGGTGGTGTAGTTCAAACCATTATAAAAGGTTTGAACTTGATGCCACTCGGGAAGTCCGTGATGAGGGCACTTCCTCAACAATTCTTTCCATCTCCCCCAGCCTTCAAACGATGTCTCAAAATCCATTTGTTCAAATGAAGATATGTCTGCCCTCAACTTTGCTACCCTTGATGATGGAAAATACTTCCTTATGAATAATTCCGCTATCTCTTGCTAAGTGTTGATAGAATTTCTCGGCATTAAGTTAAAGCCATTGTTTGGCATTGGGCCTTAATGAGAATGGAAATAATACGAGATGGATGGCATCCTCCGAAACACCACTTATCTAAAAACGTGTCACATATCTTAAGAAATTGTTGCAAGTGGGTGTTTGGGTCTTCATCACTGAACCAGTCAAATTGAACGCATTGTTAGATCATTTGGATAACACTCGGCTTGATCTCAAATGTATTTGCTTGAACTTTAGGCGCATGATGCTTGTACTAGCTCCATCCAAATTTAGCCGGTAATAATTCATCATAGTCCTTTGAGCCATAAGCGGAATAACTCCTGGCTTATTTACATGCGGTATCTCATGCTCGTTTCCCTTACATAGTGATGGTGGATACATGCTCAAGGATGGAGCTTCTTCTGCCCCAACATCTGGATTTAACACACTAATAGGAGGTGGGGGTCTCTGATGAGCTTTTCCATAATTGAAATTTCAAGTCTTTTTCTTTTAATGAAAAGGGGAGGTGACCTTTCAATAATATTCTTTATCTTCCTCAAATTTCTTCTAATTGTCCTCTCGGGTTCTGGATCAAAGCCAACAAGTTCAGAGTTGTGACTTCGGCTCATAAATTGCAATACAAAATTAATTCAATATTAGCACAATTTGTCATAATAGTAAAACAACACTAGATGCATAAGAATCTCAATCTTACTAATGATGAAGCCGCTCTGCGACAACGGTACTAAAAACTTAGTTGTATTGTTGAGTTTTGTAATTAATTTGTAAACTTATTATTCAACTCCTAAACTTGATTTTTAATAGGCAAGTGTATCTATCGTTCAGTAATATAAAGTAGAGTATAGGGTCGTCTCCTCAAGGAACGTGTCAAGCATTAGTACTAGATTAACCTTCCTATTATCTAGCAATCGAATGGTTGAATTAAGTAGATTGAATCCTAACTTTGCATCTAAACTACACTAATTTCAGGATTACGCCAAGACAATATAGTTAACAAAGTTGTAACATAAATGAACTCACATCAAACAATAGGTTACTCCATCAAATTAACATGATTTAATAACAATTCATCTTATTAATTACTTATTTGCTGGAATTCTCAACTCATGGTCATTGCTATCATAATAAACCAATTCTAATTCCAATTTACACCCACTAGCATCTCTCCTAAATGAATGGATAAATTAGAATTAAATTAAAGCACTCTTTTAATCCTTAAATCCCTTAAAACATACAGCAAACTTCCTAATAATATCTCTATTAACAGGAGTAGTTTATTCTAGTGACTTAGATCTACCTGATGGAACTATTTCTCAACATTTTCCATCGAGATCTGGCATAGGATTATGTCGTACACTACAATCTCCTAACCTATATTAAGTCCCATCACTAGAAAATCATAATTAATTGAATTACTAACAATTAAACGCGCACTTCATGTTAAGATGACTTTGTAAACCTAAACTCATTACTCACACATGATAAAATATGAACACAAACTCAATAATAACATGATGAGAATAGAAAAATGAGATGAGAAATAAAGAAATAGAGAAAAGAAGAAACCCCTCTTGAATTAAAACTGGGTAGATGTTATTACACAGTACGAACACTCGATTCCAGATGTCTCTCTCGAATTCTTCTAGATTCAAAATAGATTACAACACTTCCTCTCGGATTTTTCACACTTACAATCTTCAATACCTTCTCCCGAATACAAGAAAAAATGAACAGGTATAATGATGTAGAGTGAATAAATTTGATGATCCCTTCTTGAATGGGTATCTTCTCTATTTATTTCAGAGACTATTTTGTGAAACAGTATAACATTCCAAGGAATATTCATGTCTCCTCTTAGAGCCAATGTCTCAATTAAATAGGAAGGAAAGTGAAAACGTCATGTTGCAGACCATCCATCATGGGCGACTAAATGGGAGTGATCCTTGCTGTGGTTGAATTTCTTCCCATCTTTCATCAAATCACGGGCGACCAAGAGGCTGGGATTCCTATTGCTCTTTGTTATTTCTTCAAATTACGGGTGACCAAAGGAGTTGAATTAGTTCTGTGATCGATTTTTTTCCTCTTCGCTCCAAATCATGAGCGACCAAAGGGGCGTGATTGCTTCTAATCTTCATTATTCTCTATCACATGTGACCAATAGGGTGTGATTGCTTCTGTGGGTGTTATTTTTCTCCTAACTCACCCGTGATTTGTGTCTATTTTGCTCCAAATTGCTCCAAAATGTGTTGCTATGATTAAAAGTCACATGAATTGAAAATATTGTTGATTTAAGTATCAATTCTTAAATGAAAACATAACTCAAGTCCTAAATTTTACTTAAATAGCCATTAAATTATCATAGATTACTTATGTCTATCAAAAGGTGTTGATACAACATATACAAATTGGATTTTTCATGGGAAGGGTTATTAGTGTCACAAAGTAAAAGCAATGAAATTGATGGAGATGAAAGAGATGCTTTTGATGAAATGCAAGGACTAATCTATGATATTTTTATAGCAAACAAGCCAATGATAAAGTTTCAAATGGGCCTTATACAAATATGATGAGAAGTTCTTTAGTCTATTTAAAGAAGCTAATGAAGATTTACATCCTAGATGTAAGAATTTTTCAAAACTTTCTTTTACTATTCAATTATACCTTTTAAAATTTCTTTATGGGATGAGTAAAGCCTATTTTAATGATCTCATGAAAAAATTACATGAAGCATTTCCATGAGCAAAGCTTTCTGAATCTTTTAACCATGCTAAGAATTTGGTTAAAAACTTTCGACTTTATATAAGAAAATTCACACACGTCCCAATGATTACATGTTATACTAGAAGGAAAATGAGAATAAGGAATTCTACTAGGTAAGTGGTATATCTCATTGAAAAGAAAGTTGTAATTTAAGTGTAAATGATGATGACAATGATACCTTAGCGTAGATAACTAAGATTTCAAGTAAGGTTGTAAAGCACTTTCCTTTAATCTAAGATTGCAAATCCTTTTAGAATTATGAGCGTGGAAAGATTTTGACTCAACTCACCCTAAGTTGGCCTTAGATTCTCCTATGCAAGGCTATCTTTAACATCTGATGACTTTAATCCTTTTAGAACCATGCGTGTTTCTCATAGCACATGGCCTATATTGTTAATAACATATAATTTACCACCATTAATGTCTATGAAATCTCAGTATTTTATGCTATCCCCACTCATATTGGGCCCGACTCCCTTGGAAATAATATTGAGATATATTCACAACCATTTATAGAAGAGCTAAAAGTGTTATAGTTTTCTGGAGTTTCTACATGTGATGCAACAAGTAATTAAATAAAACTATTAATACCAATAAATTACCCCTTGTGAGTTGTTATTTCGTACTCTTAAAGCTTTTTATTATTATCTTTAATTAATCACATTGAATATTTATTTTAAGCGTGTTGCTTGTTTTGTCTCGCAAAGATTAGTATTACTTTATCATTTTTCCCACCACAAAATATCCACAACTAATAAATTTCATTTATTTTTCGAGTTGTTTTTTTTCTTGCAGTTATGCATCAAACCTTGCTCTAACAATTTTCCTCAACAAGGTAATCTTCACACTTAATTAGAATTTGTTTGATTTTATGTTCTAGTTAATTGGCTATTTTTTAATTTACATTTAAAAAAGAAAATACTCTTATGTGATATTTTGGGTGCTATTTCTATAAGGAATCAACCTTTTGTTATTATTAATAATCCAGCATTGCCCAATAAAAAATATAGCTCTTGATTCCTTCTATCCATGTGACCACATTTCTACAATCTCATGATGTGACACCGGTTACACTATGGAACACCAATAAAATTGTACTTACAATATGCAATTGTGGAGATTGATAGGAAAAGATTTTTGTTGTCTCATCAATTTATATTTTCATAAGTTAAGTAATACATATAAAAAGAACATTTGCATTGTATCTATAATAACATGGATTTATCAAATTAGGATCCAACCTAGCCATTTTACTAAAAGTTGCTTATATTATCTTAATAAATTTTAAATAATGCTATTCCAAAGTGAATATAGCAACACCTAAAAGCAAGTTACATAAATGATTTTTACTTTAGAAAGTTAATCTAACAAGTTACAGTTTTTATTTCATATATGTGTGTGTGTCTGTTTTTCAAAGATGAAGGGAACCCCATTGCTTGCAAACAACATAAAGTCACAAGGAAGGTAAAAGATCCTCACGCAAAAGAAAAGCATGATAAGATTGCTAGAATTATAGACTAGAAAATCTATAGAAGTCCCTTAAAAAGACAAGTCCTATGAAATCAACCCAATCCATCTATGAGGCACTAACATCTACTAATAAGAGAAAATTTTCTAAGAAATCACGGAAGGTATTGCAGAACTATCTTCCCAAATTGTACTCAAGAAAAGTGGTAGTGCCAAATTTTCATAAAGGAAAATCAACACAAAATACAACTTCAGAAGATAGTGATTGTGAGTGGAATCCACAAGATGAAGAAAGTAAATTTGCATAGCTACTAATTTGTTTCAGCATCTTCCAAGAAAAATAAAAGGGGTCCATTCAAATATAAACATACTCATGCTTATGAACTTGATGAGCGTGAGATTATAACTATCAATAAGAAAGGGAAACCAATTGGTAATAGCAAAATATGTAACAAATTCAACGGTTTCCTTAGATCCTGTATTGCATGTGATGCCATGAATTTGTTTTAAATTAAAATTCAATCAGATCGGATTTGTAAGGATATTGTGGATTAAAATTTAATGTTATTTGTAAAAGGTTTACAAAACAATATCATGATTAATAAGATTAATTGAATTAGTACAATTATATGTTAAGGCGATGTTGTCAATTGCATTGACATAGGTTAGGAATCTATGGGGTTATTAGAACGGGATGACATAATTAAAATTAGGATTCTTGAATAAAACCTTATTTGTTGTGTGTGACTCAATGTGATATATTAACATGTAGATGTTGATGTCATTATAAATTGTCATTTCAATAAAAGATTATATATATATATATATATTTAGAATCTTACTAGTGTATGACACTTACTATAATACACAGACATATGTGACTATGTAAGAATACACATTGTCTTAACACAAATATACCTTGAGAATATAATAAATGCCAGACAATCCATAATCATGTCGATATATGTAGACATACAGATTCTTAGAAATTTTAAGAATGTTTGTACCATGAACTATGTACATGCCTTTTATAGAACATACCTTTTAAAGATGTCGATATATAGGCACTAATTAAAAATTTGCTTTATATAGAGCATAACTTTTAAGGATGTTGATATATAGGCACTAATTAAAATTTGCTTAATATAGAACATGCCTTTTGTTCGTATATTTTGTATTATGGAAATTTTATATGCATGCCTTATGTTGAATCTATGGTGCATAACATGAGCCATTTTAAGTTTCATGTGATTGGAAGGTTTGTTCTTGGTTTTGGTTTTATTTTGACCAACATGTCGATAATTTATTTTTGGACTGCATCCCACCATTTATTTTAACTAGTAATAGTAGAAGGATAGAATATGGGTTGTTGTTGTAATGTACAACATGAAGACCGTTCATGGCAATTAGGAAGATCCATATTGATGGACACAAGTTAAGGAGATAATAGATTGCCGGTTGATCTATATAGGTCAACCTTGTTTATGGGCCATGCTATGACACTTTAATGTTTATGTTATATATATATATATATATATATATATATGAGATGTCGTATATGAAATGTATGTGATGCATGTGTTGACCAAAGTCAGTCCCATATAGCAAATAAAATTAATTAGAATATTAAAATCCCTTATATAATATTAAGTCATAATTTGTTGTCCATGGTTCGACACTTGTCAAGGATTAGATTGTCTAATTGTAAGTTTTACCAAAGCAAGGTGCAATAGACTATCCTGGTCAAATAGGGTGGATAATGGTTTTATCTACATGTCGTAATGGTTAGACTTAAATAGGCTATCAAAATAGTTTTAGGCCTATGACATTGAATGAGATTAGTACGCTAGGATATGTGATGTCAATCCCATAGTAAGTGTTACATGCGGTATGATTGGAAAAGGGTTTTCTGCCTAAATAACTAAATTTTGAGCATCTGCCACAATTGACTCAATGTTTAGTGAAATATGGATCTTAATTCGATAAGAATTTTTTAATTTAAAATGGTTTCCAAATTAATATTAGAAGGTTATTAATTTAATAAAATAGTAGGAGCATGTAAAATGGCTTAAATAAAGATAATTAACTTTGCATACCCCTATATGTAGATCATGGCAACAAATAACACTACCTTACAATCAATTCTTGATAAAGAAAAACTGAATGACATAAACTTCCTTGATTGGCATCAAAACTTAAAAGTTGTTCTTAAGCATGAGAGGAAGTTATATGTGTTTGATGAACTAATCCCTTATGAACCCCCTATTGATGCTCCAATAGCCAAAAATAGTGCTTACAGTAAGCATAAAGAAGACTTGTTAGATGTGAATTGCGTCGTGCTTGCTGCTATGGATCCTGAGCTTCAGAAGGAAATGGAAGACATGGAGGCATACAATATGATTGTACACTAAAGGAAATGTTCCAAGAGCAAGCAAGACATGAGAGGTTTGTAGTCACAAAAGAATTAAATTCTTGTAAAATGGCTCCATGTGGCATTGTGGAGTGAACATGTACTTAAGATAAAGAGCTACATTGATAGACTTGAGGAGCTTGGTTCTCTAATCAACAAGGAGTTAGTTACGGATCTGATCCTTGCCTCTTTGCTTCCCAGCTATGATCAATTTGTGAACATGCACAAAAAGGACAGGTCTATAATGGAGCTGCATGGGATGCTTAAGAATGCTGAATAGAATATTACAACTTATAATAGTGTTCTGTTGGCTCAAAAAGTAAAGGGCAAGAAGAGGAGTGCCAATGACAGGCAAGAGTAAGGCAAAAGGTGAGACCAAAGCTAAAAGGCCCAAGCTCCAATCCAAGGCTAAGCCCCCCAAAGAAGGAGTTTATTTTTTCTACAAGAAGCTAGGTCATTAGAAGAGAAATTGCAAACTTTATTTGGAGGATATAAAGAAAGAAGGGTAGTGAAACTATCACTTCAGTTATATATGTTATATAGATTAATTTATCTACTTCTACATCATGGGTATTAGATACTAGATGTAGATCTTACATTTGTGTAAATGTGATGGGTCTAAAGCAAAGTAGGAAATTGGCTCAAGGTGAAGTGGACCTGCACGTGGCAAATGGAGCAAGGGTTGCTACACTAGCCATAGGAACTTTTGAATTAACTTTGCTTTTTAGACTTATTTTGGTTTTAAGTAATTGTTACTACGTGATTGATATGAGCAGCAACATTATTTTGATTTCATGTTTGGATAAAGATGATTTTAGACTTATTATTAAGAATAATACAACCTCTATCCATCGTAGATACATTTTCCATGGTATTGCTCATTTGATGAATAGTCTTTATGTTCTAAACTTTGATGAATCTGATCATAAGTCCATTCATAATATTAACATCAAAAGGTTCAAATCTAATAATTTGATTCCAACTTAGCATTGTCAGCTTAGGCTATATTAATGAGAAACACATATCAAAGCTTCATCAATATGGGCTTTTAGATTCATTTGATTTTGAATCATATGAATCATGTGAATCTTATTTGATGGGTAAGATGACAAAGGATCCTTTTATAAGATAAAGTGAGAGAGCTACAGAATTATTGACCCTAATACGTACTGATTGGGTGGACCATTAAGTTTACCTGCTAGAAGAGGTTATTTGTACTTCATTATTTTTACTGATGACTTCAGTTGATATAGATATGTATATCTAATGAGGCATAAATTTGAATCACTTGAAAAGTTCAAAATATTCAAAAATGAAGTGCAAAACCAACTTGGTAAAAATATTAAAATTCTTTGATTAGATTAAGTTGGTGTAACTATAAGCCAAGATTTTTTTTACTATCTTATGGATTGTGGGATTATCTCACAGCTAACCCCTTCAGGAACACCACAATGGAATGGCGTTTCTAAAAAGAGAAATCAACTGTTGGTCCCAATAATGTAAGCAAGAGGGGGGGTGAATTGCTTTTTCACAAAAATAAATTCTTTTCAAAATTTTCAATTCACTTCCTTTTGATTACTTTATTAAACTTAGAATTAATTAAACTTGCTGTTTAGAAACTAATCACAGCTGATAATTACACTTGTATATCTATATTAATTCAAAACAGATCAAATATAATTTTATGCGGAATACAGACAACTCTCTGAAGTACTCTCTGAAACAGGTTCTGAAACGTGACAGTTTATCAAATACTTCAATATAAATTGCACGAAAATAAAAGGAGTAGGGTAGAGAAAAATGCAAATCGATTTATAGAGGTTCCGCCTCGAGCGTCAGTCCTCTCTTCCAACTCCACGTTGGGGACCCGGTATTCCACACCGGTTTGTTCCACTATATCCAAAATCAAAAGTTACAAGCTTGTCTTGCCAATCCTCTTGGCTACAAAACACTCTGTCCCAATTCTCACGGTTATCCTATAACTCACAATTGGTCTAACAGATAACTTGCAACACTCAACCTCACTCAAAAAAAATTTAATGAAACTCAATCAAGGAAATACAATAAATATCCTATCTTTCGAACAAAAATATTGTGAACACTTTGTAACGCAAGGACTTTTGAGAGAAATGCACTCGAAGACTTTTTCTTTCAACAGAGAGTTAGAGCAAGATTCGTTCTTCTCATTATTCTTCCTTGTTGTTGTGCTTCCTCTATATATTGTTTTATCTCAACGGCTAGCAAAGAAGTCGTTCAAAACAATTCGAATTCTTCTCAAATTGAAAATATTTGACTTGGCAAATTCCCTCCTTTGAAGTGTCTGTTACGTGTATGATCAATCCCGAATAATCTTCTTAGCTTTATCTAAATTTCGTTGATGCTGTCATCTGATAATGTCTCATATATCTTGATATGTTTATCCATAACAATTTGGATAAATACTTCAACAAACTATCCCATAAAAATAGTGATATCCTTTATCCTTGAAGATAAGCTTTAAAAGATCTTCGTTTCGAAAATTTGAACCAACATGAACTTGGTAAAGTATATCCCTTATCTTTAGGAATTTGCTGACCACGTGAAACATAAAAATCTGACGATCTTCTTTCTCAAGAAAAATAAATAGACGTAACTTATAATAAAATTGATGAAATAAATCCCCTTGGATATTTTATCCAACTTTAGTGGAACAAAATGAATATACTACCCAAATATATTCATTTCGTGGAGTCAGGCCTTCAGATGATAGGTATAAATAAATTCGCAACATTCTGTGCAGCTTCTGTTCTGGAACAGATTTAGTTTCTGATCTTCCTTCTGAAAATGAATCTGAAATACCTTCTGAAAATGACTCTGAACTACCTTCTGAAACAATTTCTAAAAAATCTGATGATTAGTTCAATCATGAAATATTTTGGTTTTGGTTTTGGTTTTGGTTTTGATTGCTATACTTTATTTATTTGTTAAAAAGACTTTTACTCATTTTTGTTATCATCAAAATATTATGAGAGATTCCAACATTCTCCCCCTTTTTGAAGATAACAAAACCTTATGATTAAAAACAAATATAATATCATATATCAAAAACATATCAGATTTAACCAAAACTCATACATACGGATCAATCATTAACTCACAAATATAATCAAATCTCATATCATAAGCATATTGCACAAACGGATCAATCATTAACTCACAAATATAATCAAATCTCATATCATAAGCATATTGCACAAACTATATTGATTGCACAAACTATATTGATATCTTAAGATTTGTTTTTCATCATATATCTTCTCCCCCTTTTTGTTATCAGAAAAAAAACTCCCCCTGAAATTATGCATATAAAATCATTGAAGTCAAGGAAATATAGAGATTTCAGCATAACAAAAAAAATATCTTCATTACAAACCGAAAACAAAATATAGAAAATTCGCTAAGAGAAATTGTCTGTAAAAAAATAAAGAACTCTATTTCTTTCTAGATGCTTCTTCTTGCCAGAGATTTCTTCCTGCCAGAAAATTTAGCAGGAGTTGGAGTTGGAGATAGTGAAAAATCAGTTTGTTGTTCAGCAGGGGATTGTTGAGGGATGGATAGGAGAGAAACCGCAGCTTGTTGTTCAGGAGTAGGGTCAACAGGAATGTCTTTAGCTGCAACAGGGGTTTCCTCAGCTGTAGCAGGAACTTGTTCCATTGGATCAGCAACTGGTGGAGTTGGTTCTGGAACATGTTCTGCTGGTTGCTCTACATCCTCTGCAGGTGGAATGGAGTCAGGATCAGCAACATGAGGGATTCCAGCAGCTGATGGAGATGTTGGATCTTTAGGAATGTCAGCCGCAGGTGGAGATGATGAACCAGGTGTTGTTGTAGGAAAGACAGAATCAGAAATTGGCTCAGATGGATTGGTTTCCACTTGAGGATCGGGAGGACCAAAGGAGATTTTTGAACAGAGGACAAATCAAATTCTTCAAGAATGCTTCCATACGAGAAGAAATGAGATTGTCACTGTTGGAGAGAGATAGGTTGGGACGTCTCTCCTGGTGGCTTCAAGGGAATACCCTCTGATTCAGTCTCTGAATCAGAATCTGATTCAACAGTCTGCCCTTCTTTGATCTCAAACTTCTTCCCAGTCCCCAACTCATAAGCCCTTTTTCTCTTCTTTGCTGCAACAGGAGCCTTCCCTTTTCCTTTGGCATCCTTATCAGATTTCCTCTTCTTTGATGTTTCAACACCATGTGGATCCTCTTTTTCTATTTCGTCCAAGATTCTTTTGAGAGTCAATTCTCTCTTGCGATTCTTCGGATGAACATAGAAAGCTCCATCAATGCTGTACCAAAATTTCTCCTTTATCGAAATACTCATGTGCTTAATCACTTTATCACCAATCTTCTTCATTATTTGAGGACTACGAATATGCTTAGGCATCTTCACATGATGTTTTTGCAAAATTTTCATGATTATGTTTCCATAAATCATGTGCTTTTTATTTCTCCACATGTGCCGTAAGATAATCCTAGGCAAGTCTAGTTGTTTTTGCAACTTCATCCCCAGAACAATGATTGCCTCCTCTTTAGAAATGGAAGTAGGACTTCCTTTCTTTGGTAATATACACTCGATAACAATTTTATGCAGCAACCTTATCAACAACTCGAATTCAGAAATGAAAATATCTTTGGCATGAAACTTTCCAATGCCATCATTCAACAGTTGCATAGATTCATTTCTACCTAAGGTTATCAGCTCGTGATCATCCCCATGATCTAACAGACCTAAACAATCAATCAGCATCTTTCTATTGACCACGATCCTTTTTCCTCCAACCTTCGAGATCAACAAAGTCTCATTTTCAAATTTCAGATTCTTGTAAAATTCTTCAACTAATTCTCCAATTATATCAATGCGTAAATCACACAACCCTTTAGCTCCTATTCTGTCTAGCCAAAAACTAGCATAAAAACCTTTCTTTTCAAAGAATTGGAAATCGATAAAAGAACAAGGGTGGATTTTGGTTTTAACCAACCTGACATGTTTTAGGGTTTCCTCCTTCTGTTTATTTCCCCTTTTTGATACCTTCTTAGGATCACCTTTCTTTTTCTGAAAAGACGGAGATGGTGAGGTAGATTCAGAGCTTGCTTTCGCACTCTCTGATTTTGCGTCTGAATCAGCTTCTGATTCAGCATCCGATTCTGAACCACTTTCGTTATCAACTTCCTTTTCCTTAGTGGATTCAGAAGCGAGTTCCTCAGATGAACTCTTTTCCTCAGTCACTTCTTTTTCAGAATCCTTTGCCAAAGAAGGATCTTGAGATGTTTTAGACTTTATCGCGGTTGCCTTTGGTGTTGTTTCAACATGAACACGCTTAGATGATTTCGAACTGTGTTGAGAGTCAGAATCCACAGAGATTTCAACGGGGGTTTTAGATGGTTTAGATTTGAAACCCTTGGATTGAATTCGGGAAGATTTTCTTGGAGCCATATGTTGAAGGATAAACGTGAGGGTTTGAACAACACACGAAAGGATTTTGCAGATTGAGAGAGAAAAGATAAATTTTGAAATGGAAGGAGAGAGAAAGAATCGATGGTTAAAAAAATTGCACGATGCACAAGATCAGTTATTAATTCTGTTTAGATTTCCAACAGAAAACAAAATATCTTTTATTCATCCTCTTTAACCGTGTAATCCTCTTAACTACAAATTTATGTTTCCAACATAAAGAATCTTGTAAATTGAGACTACTTGAGTATAAGAAAATGAATCTAATGAAATTTCTGATCAAGCAATTAATGCAAAATAAATATCAGAAATTACAAAGGATTACATATTCCTATTTCATTACGAATAAATTCAAATCGAGATTTTTCAAGGGGTTTTGTAAAAATGTCAGCTAATTGTCTTTCTGTAGAGACAAAATTAATACTAATATTGCCAATATTTACACGATCCCTTATGAAATGATGTCTTATTTCAATATGTTTTGTTCTTGAATGTGAACTGGATTTTTGGTTAAATTAATTGCACTAGTATTATCACATTTTATTGGTACATTTTTGCAATTAATTCCATAATCATTCAATTGTTGTTTTATCCATAAGATTTGAGCACAGCAATTTCCAATTGAAATATATTCTGCCTCAGCTGTTGAAAGAGCTACAGAATTTTGTTTCTTTGAAGACCAAGATATTAATTTATCTCCTAAAAATTGACATGTACCTGAAGTACTTTTTCTATCTACTTTACATCCTGCATAATCTGCATCTGAATATCCTAGTAATTCAAAATTTTTATTCTTTGGAAACCAAATGCCTATCTTAGATGTACAAGAAATGTACTTAAAGATTCTTTTAACTGTTTTTAAATGTAATTCAGTAGGTGCACTTTGAAATCTAGCACATAAGCATACAGCAAACAATATATCAGGTCTAGAAGCTGTAAGATATAATAAAGAACCAATTAAGCTTTATATAACTTTTCATTTACCTTTTTTCCTTTAGGATCAAGATCTAACCTTGTAGTTGTGCTCATTGGAGTTGCAGCTCCTTTACAATTCTCAAACCAAACTTCTTCACTATTTGTTTTGTATATTTCTCTTGATGGATAAAAATTCCATCTTTTGTTTGCTTAATTTGCAAACCAAGAAAGAAATTTAGCTCTCCCATCATGGACATCTCAAATTCAGCCTGCATCATACTCCAGTTTCTGCTACTTTCTGAAATACCTACTTTCTTTCTGAAATAGCTTCTGAAGGAGTTTCTGAGTTTTCTTCTGACTCAGTTTCTGTATCATTTTGAGGAGCAACTTCTTCTGATGTTTCAGAATTCTGCTCATCTTTTGCTTGAGAACTAATATCCTCCTTTTTAACTAATTCTTCACTCTCTTCATCATCAAAATCATCATCCTCAATTTTCTCAATAAATTTTACATTTATAGTTTCTTCGATTATTCTTGTTTTTAAGTTAAAAACACGATAAGCTCTACTGTTCAAGGAATATCCTACAAATAAACATTCTTCGGATCTTTCATCAAATTTTCCCATATTTAGATTGTTTTTCAACACATAACACTTAGATCCAAAAGCATGAAAATAAGATACAGTAGGTTTTCTTCCTTTAAACAACTCATATGATGTTTTTGAAGTTAATGGTCTTAGATACACTCTATTTATTATGTAACATGCTGTTGATACAGCCTCTGCCCATAAAAACTCAGCTACTTTGTTTTCATTTAACAAAGTTCTTGTCATTTCTTGAAGAGTTCTATTCTTCCTTTCTACAACCCCGTTTTGTTGAGGAGTATAAGGAGCGGAAAAATTATGAGCTATACCATTTTCATCGCAAAAATTTATGAATAAAGCATTGTCAAACTCTCTTCCATGATCGGTTCTTAAACTTATTATGGACATTCCTTTTTCATTTTGAATTTGCTTAGCAAATCTTTCAAATACTTCAAATGTGTTACTCTTCTGTTTTAAGAAAAACACCCATGTATATCTAGAATAATCATCAACAATTACAAGACCAAAACGACATCCACCAAGACTTAAAGTTCTTGTTGGACCAAATAAATCTAAATGCAACAATTCCAATGGTCTTTTAGTAGAGATTACATTCTTGCTTTTATGAGGTGATGAAACCATTTTATTTTTCATACATGTTTCACATTTAATGTCTTGTTTTATATTTATTCTTGGTAAGCCAAAAATAATTTTCTTCTTGGATAGTTTTTCGAGTTGATTGAAATTAACATGACCAAGTCTTCTATGCCATATTTTTATATTTTCAGACATAGCAAAGAAACATTTTTCGAAAGTTACATTTGAAGGTTTGACTAAATAAACATTCTTGTTTCTATATCCTTCAAATAGTTTTGTTCCATTCTTGTCATAAGCATAACATTTATCATGTTCGAAAATCATTTTGTAACCCTTGTCACATAATTGACTTATACTTAATAAATTATGTTTTAATCCAACAACAAGAGAAACATTTTCAATTGTATGAGGAGATAGACCAATAGTACCTGTTGCCACTATTTTACCTTTACTATTGTCACCAAACTTAACATATCCTCTTTCTTTCCAATTAATACTTGTGAACAAAGAAGCATCTCCAGTCATATGTCCCGAACACCCACTGTCGAGATACCATTTTCCTTTAAGCTTTGCTTCTTGTTCCTACATGTATCAACAAAGGGTTAAACCTTCTTAGGAACCCAAACAAGTTTGGGTCCTTTGAAATTCAAGCTCTTCTTTTCAAAGTTATAACTTGTTGTTTCATGAGCTTGTTTTTCTTGTAGAAACAAAACTTCTCAATATGGCCAATTTTATTACAAAAATAACAAGCATAAGAATAACTATTCCCATATCTATTGTTCCTGTTCTGGAACTGATGTGGATATTTTCTAGAATATCCTCTTACCTGTTCCTTCACTTGCCCTCTTCTTGTAAAGTTTCTGTTCTGATCTGGGTACCTTCTGATATACCCTTGAAATACCCTCTGACTGGACTGTCAGATTTTTTCTTTGTTACAGTGTTGTTAACTGTAGATGTTTCCTTAAATAAGGATTCTTTTCCTTTAACAAATACAGTTTTTTGAACATTCTTACTACTGCTACCTTGTTCAAATCCTAAGCCATATTTTATTTTATCAGTTCTTTGAGAGGAAATCAACATATTTAACTTTTTGTCACTCTCATTGAACTTACTGAACGTATTCTTTAGTGATTGAGATAAGTCTCCTATTCTTCTGTTAAGTTCTTTAGTCTCTTCTTTTAGTATACTATTCTCTCTCATGAATTTATTCACTTTCACATGTAATTTTTCATTATCATGTTTCAATATGTCGTTTTCATCCATAAGTAACCTATTTGTTTGAATAACAACTTCCTTTTCATTTTTGAGAGATTTAACTTCAGAATCAAGTTTATTTATTTTAACATGTGCCTTTTTCAATGATTTCAATAAGTTTTGCATTTCAATCATTACATCCTCATCAGAAACATAATCAAGTTCTGAATTTACCTCAGATTGTGCCATTAAGCATATGTTTGAATCATCCTTTTCATCCTCTGAGTTATCCTCTGAATCTGTCTCTGATTCGTCAAGGTCACTCCACGTCGCCATCAAGGCTTTGTTTCTCTTTTTGAACTTCTCAATTTTCTTAATCAGTGATGGACACTCGTATTTAATGTGACCAGGCTTCTTGCATTCATAACAAATAATTTCTTGTTTCTTCTCTTCTTTCATCTCCTTTTTCTTGTCTTTGTCCTTGAAGAATTTACCTGCATCATATCTCTTAGTTTCGAATTTTTTAGTAAATTTCTTACCTTGCTTTCTTCTCAGAATTTTGCCAATTCTTTTAGCCAACAAGTTGATGTCATCACTATCATTGCTACTGGTCTCTGAATCTGATGCATCCGCATGAACTTCCTTTGCTTTAAAAGCAATGGCTTTCTTGCTTCCTTCTGCTTCTTCAGTAGCATCTATGTGAGATTGATACGCCATCAGTTTCTCCTTGAGTTGACTTAAGGTTAAAGCGCTGAGATCATTTGCTTCTTCAATGGCCGTTTTCTTTGCATCCCAAGCTATAGGTAAGATCCTTAGTATTTTCCTGACAAGATCAGCTTCCTCTATCTTCTTTCCAAGAGAAGCTAACTCGTTAGTTATAGAAACAAATCTATCAAAAGCATCTTTAATTTTCTCTTCAGGTTTGAATTTGAACAATTCATATCTTTGCAAGAGAGCATTGATTTTAGTATCTTTAATTGTTCTCGTTCCTTCATAGGTCTCACTAAGTGTATCCCATACTTGCTTAGCAGTAATGCAAGATGAAATTAAATAGAATTCAGATGGTGAGATAGTAGTTAGAAGAAGGTTCTTAGCCTTGTTGTTCTTCTCTATTGCTCTCTTTGATCTTGAGTTAATTGTGCTTCAGCAGTCACGTTCACTTGATAGTCTCCAACTGTAATCACCTGCCATGAGTCAAAATCATTAGCCTTGATGTAAGTCTCCATGCGCATTTTCCAATAAGGATAATTAGAACCATTAAAATAAGGTGCTATATTACTGCATATTTGTTTCAGCCATGATACTTGGATCACTCAATAATAATTGAGGCAAGCTCTGATACCAATTGTTGGTCCCAATAATGTAAGCAAGAGGGGGGGTGAATTGCTTTTTCACAAAAATAAATTCTTTTCGAAATTTTCAATTCACTTCCTTTTGATTACTTTATTAAACTTAGAATTAATTAAACTTGCTGTTTAGAAACTAATCACAGCTGATAATCACACTTGTATATCTATTTTAATTCAAAACAGATCAAATTTAATTTTATGCGGAATACAGACAACTCTCTGAAGTACTCTCTGAAACAGGTTCTGAAACGTGACAGTTTATCAAATACTTCAATATAAATTGCACGAAAATAAAAAGAGTAGGGTAGAGAAAAATGCAAATCGATTTATAGAGGTTCCGCCTCGAGCGTCAGTCCTCTCTTCCAACTCCACGTTGGGGACCCGGTATTCCACACCGGTTTGTTCCACTATATCCAAAATCAAAAGTTACAAGCTTGTCTTGCCAATCCTCTTGGCTACAATACACTCTGTCCCAATTCTCACGGTTATCCTATAACTCACAATTGGTCTAACAGATAACTTGCAACACTCAACCTCACTCAAAAAAAATTAATGATACTCAATCAAGGAAATACAATAAATATCCTATCTTTCGAACAAAAATATTGTGAACACTTTGTAACGCAAGGACTTTTGAGAGAAATGCACTCGAAGACTTTTTCTTTCAACAGAGAGTTAGAGCAAGATTCGTTCTTCTCATCATATCTTGTTGTTGTGCTTCCTCTATATATTGTTTTATCTCAACGGCTAGCAAAGAAGTCGTTCAAAACAATTCGAATTCTTCTCAAATTGAAAATATTTGACTTGGCAAATTCCCTCCTTTGAAGTGTCTGTTACGTGTATGATCAATCCCGAATAATCTTCTTAGCTTTATCAAATTTCGTTGATGCTGTCATCTGATAATGTCTCATATATCTTGATATGTTTATCCATAACAATTTGGATAAATACTTCAACAAACTATCCCATAAAAATAGTGATATCCTTTATCCTTGAAGATAAGCTTTAAAAGATCTTCGTTTCGAAAATTTGAACCAACATGAACTTGGTAAATATATCCCTTATCTTTAGGAATTTGCTGACCACGTGAAACATAAAAATCTGACGATCTTCTTCCTCAAGAAAATTAAATAGACGTAACTTATAATAAAATTGATGAAATAAATCCCCTTGGATATTTTATCCAACTTTAGTGGAACAAAATGAATATACTACCCAAATATATTCATTTCGTGGAGTCAGGCCTTCAGATGATAAGGTATAAATAAATTCGCAACATTCTGTGCATCTTCTGTTCTGGAACAGATTTAGTTTCTGATCTTCCTTCTGAAAATGAATCTGAAATACCTTCTGAAAATGACTCTGAACTACCTTCTGAAACAATTTCTAAAAAATCTGATGATTAGTTCAATCATGAAATATTTTGGTTTTGGTTTTGGTTTTGGTTTTGATTGCTATACTTTATTTATTTGTTAAAAAGACTTTTACTCATTTTTGTTATCATCAAAATATTATGAGAGATTCCAACATCAACTTTATTTGATATGGTTCAATCAATGATGAGTTAGACATATCTTCCAATATCCTTCTGAGGATATACCCTAGAAACTGCTACATTCATATTGAACAAGGTTCCATCTAAATCGGTTGAAAAGACACCATACCAGTTATGGAATGGGAAATGTCCCAGTTTGTCTTTTCTAAAGATATGGGGTTATGACACTTATGTCAAACGTCAAGCGTCTGAAAAGTTAGCACCTAAATATGATAAACGTTTGTTTGTAGGATATCCTAAAGAAACAAAGGGTACTACTTCTACAACCTCTCTGAGAGCAAAGTGCTTATTGCTCGTAATGGTCATCTTCTAGAAAGATAGTTTGTCTCTAAAAGAACTAGTGGGAGTATAATACAACTTGAAGAAGTTTAAGAACCATAAACTAACACAGAACCTATGATAGATGTTCAATTAGACTCGTAGTTAGTTACTAAGCCTGGACCACTAGCTGAAGGCCCGCATAGGTCTTGTAGGATAAGATGAGCTTGAGAGATATGGATTTCTCATTACTAACAATCATGATGTGATGCTCATAGACCATGATGAGCTCACATCATACTAAGATGTGATGAAGGGCCCTGACTTTGAGAAATGATTAGTAGCCATGAAATAAAAAAATGCAATCCATGTATGATAATCAAGGATGGACTTTGATTAATCCACGTGATGGTGTTAAAACTGTTGGGTGTAAATGAGTTTTTAAGAAGAAAACTGCCATAGATGGAAAAGTACATATCTACAAAGTACGACTAGTTGCAAAATGTTTTAAACAAACTCATGGTATAGACTATGATGAAACCATTTTCACCTACAGCCATGCTTAAGTTTGTTAGAATTCTTCTTGCTATAGCTACATATTATGACTACGAAATATGGCAAATAGAAGTCAAAATAGCCTTTTTGAATGGAAAACTCATCTAGGATGTGTATATGACACAAGTTGAGGGTTTTGATAATCCAAGGAATTTACGTGAGGTTTACAAGCTTCAAAGTTCCATTTATGGATTGAAGCAAGCATCTCAAAGTTGGAATTTTCATTTTGATGAAGTAATCAAAGAGTTTGACATCGTCAACAATGAAGATGAACCTTACATTTACAAGAGAGTTAGTAGGAGTGCAATAGTTTTCCTAGTGCTTTATGTGGACAACATATTGCTCATTGGAAATGATATTCCCACATTACAAAATGTCAAAACATGTTTAAGAAATTGTTTCTCAATGAAGGACTTAGGTGAGGCTACCTATATTTTAGGCATCAAGATCTATAAAGATAGAGCTAGAATGATTATTAGCTTAAGTTTAAGTACATACATTGACAAAGTAATAAAAAGATTTAATATGGAAAATTCCAAGAAAGGATTTCTACTAGTGTCACATGGAATTAAATTAAGTAAGACTCAGTGTCCTGCTTCAAAGAAAGAACGGGAGTGCATTAGTAGGATTCCATATGCCTTAGTTATTGGTTCCATTATGTATGCCATGTTATGTCACTTATGCCATAACCATCACCAGTAGGTACCAGTTACATCTAGGTGAGAGTCACTAGATAGTAGTAAAAAACATTCTAAAGTACTTGAGAAGGATTAAGGATGTGGTTTTGACATATGGAGGATAGGAAGGTGATCTTGTTGTAAACAGCTAGACAGATGCTAGTTTCCTGTCTGATTCAAATAATTCCAATCACAACCTAGTTATGTGTTTTGTTTGAATAGAGGTGCTATAAGTTGGAAAAGTTCCAAATAGGACATAGTTGCAGATCCATTAACTAAGGCTTTTCCCTAATCCAGACATGATGGTCATATTGGAGCATTAGGTATTAGACTTATGTTTGACCAGGCCTAGTGTAAGTGGGAGATTGTTAGTGATGTGCTCTAGGCTATATGGATTTTATGTCATTTGAATATTTATTATTTTTATAATATGAACTATTTCATTTATCCAAGTTATTATTGGCCTTTTCACTTTGATAAAATGATTCTATGAATAAATTTGTTACTCCTTATGTCATTAAAGCATATGACTTTAATAGTAAAATTTTAATGCAAGAAATAACTTTATTCGAAATTATCCCTAGTCGTTCATTAAATGAAATAATAATGAACTAAGGCTAGTATGTTAGTTGAATGATAGTCACATTTTACTAATCATGGATATGAGATATCCATTCAATACATAGATACATGTAAGAGTACATTGTATTGAAATAACCAACTATGATAATACTATATGGATCAATATGATGAATATTCCTCATCATGTTATTGTTTCAGTCCTTTGACCTAATGACACCATGGATACATGCATGGCCATGCTCAAATCAATTGATAAGGAGTGATTAGACAAACTTTAGACAAGATAAGAGTATATTGTTCCACACTTTATGTTTAGTCATAAGATATCATGTGACAAATGGACTAAATAACTAACTATTTAATGGATAGAGTCAGATCACTGACTTTCACTTAATTTGAATAGGCATAATGCCTTGCTAGTAGAAACCAATTATGTCTTATAGGTCTAACAGGTATTTAGGGCCTACTACCAATATTAGGTGAACCTGCAGGTTCACACGCAAAACAACGAACCAAATGGTTGCAAGTTAATGTTTAAACCTAGGAGGAATTATTAATATATATATATATATATATTATTCTTAAATAGCTAAAGAGTAAGAAACAATTATTAGAGAAAAAATAAAATGTCGTATTTTATTGAATATTATTAATTCCTAATATATCTCTCATTAAGATTCCTCGCTCGTCTATATCATATACAGATATGGAGAAAAGTAATAATAAATAAAATATCACATTTTATTAAATATTATTATATCGTAATATATCTCTAATTAAGGTTTCTTGCTTGTCTATATATAGATGTAGATATAGGGAAAAAGTAATAATTAATAAAAGAGTATATTTTATTAAATATTATTATTTCCTAAGAGGATTTTTTGCTCGTCTCTATAAATAGATATAGACAGCTTCTCTCTTAAGTTGTAAGAGATAAGTCATCATTACATCAAATTAGACCCACAGAGAAATTTTGTAGACTTAAAAAGAGAGAGAAAAAAGAAACATTTTCTTTGTGAGAGAATTCCTACATAAATTAGATTTGTGATTGAGTACTAGCACACATTTCAACCTTTTAGGTGTTCATTCGCGTATGGATACTGTAGAGGATGCTCGCTTCCTACAGCATCTTTTGACCTGCTCCATCATTCGATACGAAACTCTGCAAAAGGGGAATTTTTTGAAATTCCTTTTGTGCTCAATTTAGTTATTAAACACATGGATCCTAGGCTGTTTAGGATTTTAATTTTAAAATTTCTACTGTAAGCTTATTTTATAAAACCCTAAAACCCATCACTTAACACCTATAAATAAACGTGCATAGGCATTGTAATTGTAATTTTGCCATATGTAACAAATTCCTAGCATTGAATAGAATAGTGTGAGAATTTCTAGTGAGAGAAATTCCTTTTGCAAGAAATTCTAGTTTTATGGGTAAATTCATATTTAACCCAACATTTGATCTTGCAAGATTTTTGTGCTTAATTTGTAATATTCATCTATAGTTTCATATTATTTCTCTTGAATCTATGTTTAATGTTCGTATCTATAGAGAAATAATCATTTTAACTTAGCATTTTTTAATCTAAGACCTGATTCATGTGATTTTAATACATTTTAATTGAAAATTGACTAGGAACTTGTAATTAGTAGCTTGAACCTTAATTCATGAGTTTATGTGAGTGCACCATATATTCATGTTCAATTTTAATTGAATAGATTGAGAGATCATTCTTTTGAGCAAATCTAGACCACTAATAAAGTTGCTCATAATCATCTAGAGATAGGGATGGTGAAATTTTCTATTACTTGATTTTAATTTCATTAAAATGGGTTTTAATCAAAGGGTTCTTAAATTTTATGCAGATCTAGGTTGTAAATAATTTGTGAAGAGATTTCAGTAGTCTAATTTAGATCTAAAGTTTCTAAACTTAAGAGAGGCTTTAGCTTACCTTAGTGAATTCGACGGTACAAATATATGTAGCAAACAAATCATTGAGTTTGTTAAGAGATCACATGATAGGACTTATTGAAGCAAATCCTAAGCTCATTCTTGCATTAACAAATTTATCTTATAAATATGCCTTGAAAACGTGTATATAATTAATCTTAACCTCATATTAGTGTTTTACCATTCATAATGTTCTTCTGAGTTTTTCTTTGGCTTGATGCTAACAATTTCCAATGAATACGATCTGATACTTTCTATGCTACTTTGATAGGTGCATTTGCCTATGTTGGTGATTGAGACTGAAGTTGAAAAATTATTAGTATTTTTTTAAAATTTTGGAAAAATTTAGCTTCGTGTTTATGTTAAAAGCAAAAACCCACTAGTGGTCATTAAATTCAGTCCTGGGAGTAACAATCTTGTGTAGTGATGCCAACAAGGTAGTTAGGTGCTTGGGCTCTATTGTTGATATGATAAATCATAGGCAGCTTGACGGGCACTTAGGCCAACCTTTATCATTGAAAATGATAATTCATAAGTGGCATGATGAGTAGCTGATAGAGGAAACAGTATCGAGGTAGCATTTATTCATACTGAAGAGGAGTAATATTAATAAATATAATATATAATCTCTATTGCTCTGCTTAATCACAATAGAGTAATGTGGATAAAGATGTGTAATAGCAATAACCCCTACATGAAGCTATTATTTTTAGATGTTTCTTTATGAGATACAAGTATTTGGGCTGCCTATATTAACTCCCTAAGCAGTTACTGCTACTCAAGACCCCTTAAATTTCGAATGGCATGTTGTCGAAGTGTGAGTGCTCCAATATTGATTCGTTACACTTTAATTTCAATATATAACCAATTGGTTGTTACATTGCATTAGAATAAGTGTGTACGCCATCTTTTGTGTGCTTTTTTTACTGTTGTACCAAGCTCAGCTCATTCTTTTCTTCTTTATAGGTGAAGATTTGGATGCTGATGATTGTTTTGGGTTTTGGATGACTCTAGAGGAACTTGTTGATGAATGGCGCGGATTAGGTTCGTTTGATGTGTTTTAATTTAATTTGTTCAAGAATTGGATTTATCTTTTCCAACTTATATTTTCTTAAGGGCTTGGTTATGGAGCCTACAACTTATATTAATCTTTTAAAGTTTTGTTTACCATCATGAATAGGTACTCTTTGTTTTGAGATACTCGAAGGTAATTGTTATCTTTGTGAAGGTTGAACTACTCATGAGAATAGCTTTCTAAATAATTTTTTGTAAAATATGTTTTACCACTACAAATCCAGTTATTTCTAGAATCTAATCTAAGGATTTTAGAATTTAAAATTGGTTAGCAAGTGTTCACGATAAGTAAGTCTTTTTAGGTTAGCCTGAACATATAATGCACAAGTATTATACATGATGACTGGACACGCCTAAACCCTAATTCGAGGTGTGACAATTATGAGGTTAGGTTTGGTGAGAAAATTAAGTATTGGATTAATTTGGACAAAAGGGGGTTGTTTCTATTTTTTTTTTTTTCAATAGAGAGTAAAATTTGTGCAAATGGGAAAGAAAATATGGAAGGATTTGATTTATGTTGCCATGCAATACATGATTTCAAATGTCATAGTTTTGAGATTTTTTTTTTCCAAAGATCTAATTTTTGTAATTTTTTCATAACAATATCATTTTCCTTAACCTTACAACAGATAACATAGTTTCATTGTAGGAAACAAGTACAATCTTTAAAGGATGATGGTCTTATAACTCTTTTTAAATCAATGCCATTAATTATGTGTAAATAGAAAAGAATATTGTGTTATTTTATATGAATGGTTATCTTTGATGATAGCACGCGTAAAATGCCACTTTGTGTTAATGTTTTAAAATTGAAAACATGCAAAGTTGACTTTTATTTATTGTATGTAATCTAATGGTCATAAAATCATTTGATCGTGTTTTGCCTTAGTGTCTTCATCATTCTTTTATAGCTTCTAATTTATCATATTTGCAATTGAGAAATCCATATTATACATTTATATTATAATATTAACTCGAATAATGCGTTGATATATTTAGATCATTAGCATGAATGCATATTAAAAAAAAAAAAAATCTTACAATATAAATATTGTGTTCTATGATGAAAAATAACCAATTGGATGGAGATTTACAACACTATCTTATATCAAGTACATAATATTTAATTAGGATAAATTATACTAGGTTATAAAGTTTGGAAAAGTTCATTTAATGTCACAACGTTGCGAGTTAAGTTCATTTAGGGTCACAATGTTTTGAGTAGTTAAAAAAAGGTAACAACATTTAGAAAGTAAGTTCATTTTAGATTACAACATTTCAAGTGGTTAAAAAGAGTTTACAAAGTTTAGAGAAGTGGGTTAATTGTGGTCACTATCGGCACATAAATATGCTAGATCTTCTAAGTTTTTATTTTAAATATCTCTATTGTTAGCATGTGTGAATGGTGACCTCAATTGACCAATTTCTTTAAATGTTGTGATCTCTTTTTAACCACTCGGAATGTTGAAACCTCAAATGAACTTATCTTCAAACACTATGACCTTTCGGTAGAATTTATCCTATTTAATTATTGAATCATGAGCTACTGAAAAAATATATACACATATGTTGATATGTATGTGCTTTATAGATTGCGCATTTTGGTCTGCTACAAAGAAAAAGAAATACTAAAACAAAGACTTATTTAGCATGCAAGATTTACATCTGTAATAAATATACCCACTCAAATAGAGTATATACGACCAGTTTATACTTAAACAATATTAAGTTCACAACAATCACGGGACTCTATCTCTAAGGACACAAGAAAATTCCCACTAAACCCTAGCATTTAAGGGCGATTACACGGCTGCCTTAGGTACTCCTCCTTTCCATTCCTTTATCCTTTTTTTACCACCTTAAAACCACGAATTCATCTTTTTAAAAAATATCCAGGAATTTCTATCTTTTGAATAGAACTTTTCAAATCTATCATTTTCATCATCATCAATTCATCATAATCTACTATTATATGTCTACTTCAATAGATTTGGTGAATATAAAGAGATCCTGGAAAATGGGATTTTGAATAATCAACGACTTATTGAATAAGTGGTTTAATTTTAATTTCTAATTTATGCATTTATTAATCTCTCTCTCTCTCTCTCTCTCTCTGGTTGTCATCACTATTATGGGATTTGATTGAGCTTTGAAACCCTAATCCTTCGTCTATGGATCATTTGTCTATGGATTCTTTTATATTGATGAATTTTATTGATGTAAAATTTTTATATTGAATGAAATTCGTCTCACTAGCAAAAAAAGAAAAAAAAAAGAAATAATATATATGTGGAGAGAGATTTATTTTTAATCAAAACTAAATAAATATGCCAATGACCTTGTAGCCTAGTGGCATCTCCCTTAGTCTCTTAAATGAGATGTATTGGGTTTAAGCTCACCTCCCCTAACCTACCATTGTAATGGCCTAGAAATTTAGTGAATTGGAAAAAAAAGTTAAAAAAAGGCAAAATAAATAGAATTTTGTAGAAATAAATGTAAGAAAATATTCTAAGTTAGTTCCTAAACATGTAACACTACCCACTCTAAAATCATATCGAGATAGTTAGGCAATAATTATTGCATTGCAAATGGGTTTAGATAGTGTGGTTTATTTGTTGTTATCTTAGGATTGAAGAACAAAATACTTCAGGTAGTGATAGGTAGTTGTCATCTTTGTTGTCTTTCGGCTACTCCATTTCACAAATTAATCGGAAAAAAAGTGCCATTGTACTTGAACACATTTGAAAATGCAAAAACACAATTGTTAATAGAGAATATTTAGCCATTAACTACTGGGCGCAACCCCCACTCCATGGGCTAGCCGACCCGAGAAAAACTCCTTGGTTCTTTTGACCCACAAACTCCATGTTTTAGGCCCTTGGCTCAGTGAGGACTCGACTTCGACCTACAACCCTCTAACGACTAAAGTCACACATGATTTAGGTTAGAACCTAGCACATGGAGGTTCAGAACAACCTAGTCCACTTCCTCATCTCCTCGAGGAAATGAGAACTAGTCTGGCCGCCTTTTGCAGATGATCACATTTTCCACCATAGGTTCAGGTTAGTTATTAGATTTGGGGATATGCCACATAAATGAAAAATATTTATGAGCCTCATTTTAGTATGACCATCACCTATAAATAGGCCCTCTCACTAAAGGTATGGTGCATTTTACACTATTGAACAACATACAGTTTTAAGTTTTCCTATTTCTCTTAATCCTATTGCTAGGAGTGGGTAAAAAAAACCAACTGAACCAAACCAATCCAAATCGAAAATATGGTTTTTTTAATGGTTTGGTTTGAAAATTTTCCAATCCAAATAAATCCATAAATTTATGGTTTGGTTTGGAAGGTAAGCCAAATCAATCCGTAAAACCAAATCAAACCAAACCATTTTAGAAAAATATTTTAATATATGTTTATATGATTTCATTTTATATTTATTATTTGATGAATATTGATTGAAATCATCTTGTTCATTTTTAATTTTTTTTAAGCTCATGAAATGTAATTTTTTTATTGATGATGAACTATTGTTTTTTTAATAGCTTTTAACTTTGTAAAGTATGAAATTTATTTATTCGATTATAAACTCTCATTATATATTAATTGTTTAATATATTTTCTCAGCGGATCATTTTATTCATTGATGAAGATAGATGATTTTTTATTTTAGCTAAATTATTGATAGATAATTGACATGATGGATCTATTAAAAATTATAAATTATGACCTACTATGTATTGGTTGATGAATGTATTTTATTGGTGGATAATTGATCTTGTAGAGAACTATAGATTAAAAGAATGATGAATTTATAAAGTATTTTATCGAGGTTTATAAGATAAGCTTTGTAAAATGATATAAATATTTAAGTATCTACATAAATGTAAAAAAAAAAAAAAACACAACAAAGAAAATTTTTAATTAGAATTTTGATTTAAATCATAATCCAAATCGGACCAAACTGTTATTTAAAGTTTGGTTTGGAATGGAATGGAAAAAAAATCATAAATTATGGTTTGTGTTTGGTTTGATTTTAGGAAATACCGAATCAAATTGATCCGTGCCCACCCCTACCTACTGCTAACTTAAGCATTGGAGTAGTCACACGGACAACCTCCTAGTATACCACTAATCGTTTTTCTATTTTTTTTTTTTGGTTTGCAGGCCCATTAATCTATTGGCGGATAACCATCTACAACAACAATGATTTTTGAAAACATTGATCCATCTCATACAAGAGTTATTAGAGCCATTTATGCTAAAATTCAAGAAATGAGGTTAGCTAATTTTAATCTTTAAGCAATATTTTGGTGGAAAGCCAATATGATGCTAATGCACATAATAGAAATATGGTAACCTAACTTTGGCAAGTGAAGCCAATCTGAATGCACATACTAATTTGGTTACTGCTTAAATTATACTTCTTGGTCACAAGGATGCAGAAATTTCTAAACGACTTGCCATCTGAGAAGGATTTTTTTTTAACCCGAAATAAAAGATGGGTGAATGTGGTCATTGAGATCGATCTTAAATTGGTGCATAATCTATTATTTCATCTTAAGTTAATCTACGGAGTGTTATAGTCGAATAGTGGAGGAATTTGGTCACATTTATTTTTTTTCATGTTCTTTTAATGTGATTCCAAGAGAAGTTAATGCATGAGGGGAACGGGCTGCATTTTAGGCAAAGCGGGGCTCTAATAATAGGGTTAATGAACCTCCAACCCAGTTGCAGACTATTATTTGTAAATTGGTCTTCTTGACGTCTTGATGTTGTTATTTTTATTTCGAACGGAAAATAAAAAATTTATATATTATACTCATTTGTAATGTATGTCTTTGTATGATATGACTACATCATCAACACAAATATTGTTGTATCTTTTTTCTTTTAGAAGATACATCATGAATGAAATGTTCAATGTAGACAATGATACACTAAGAATTGTTATCTTCATCATGGCATAGTTATGCACAATTCGAGGAGCAACACAATTCAAAAATGATAAGAATGATTGTCATGATGCAAATGAAGATATATAAATAAGTCTTTAGTAATTAATGGAAATTATATTTATTAGGAACACTGATTAGGTTTATTATGAAACATAAAGTTGGAACTAAATTCTTATCAGTGCATTGAAAGGCTCATGGGCCTATAGCTAGTTATTAATGGCTCTCATATAAATGAAAAATAGTATTATCAAGTAAAACTTTAATATAATACATTAGTAAATTTAAATAGGCAATACCAACCATGATATTTTATGTTCAACATATTTAATTGAGTATGCATCTGTAAGTATTTCTATTTGATTGCATCTCATCTCCTTCTCATTAAAAGACTTGAGGAAACGACTACAGATTTAATGACTTATATAACAAGAAAAAAAAAATTATATCCTCAATTCATCTTTTTGATACTAAGTCACAATACAAAAATTCAAATTATAGATTCCTTTTTTTTTTCCCCATTATTCCTCAAAAACTTACATTTAATTTATAATTTGACCATCTATGTATGGTTAATTATTCAAATGATGAAGATATAAAAAGTCTTTAGGATACTTTCATCGGTAAGTTTTGAGTTATTGTATAAATATCAAATAATTGTAAAAATAAGCTTCAAGTGGTCGTCAATATCTAGGTAAGAAAAGTTCTTACAATAGCTTCAACCGTTAAGCTCGGTGAGTTGTCATATATGAGTTACAATTCCTTTATTATTATTAAGTTACAAGTAATCATATAAATATCCAAATTGGGTCATGAAAATTTAAAATATTAAAAAAGTGGAAAATTTTGTAATAATTCTATGAACAACTCCAGGCCAGTTTCATTATATAAGTTGACTACAGAATGGCTTCATTTTGGTGCCATTTGAAGAGGCTACTCTGAAAGGAAAAAAATAAATAAATTAAAGAAAAACTCACACCCATACCCATAGAATACAAACTCTATTTAAGAACTGCCTTAGTTTGGTATATTCACATATTCATTCCATCTCTTTCTCTATCTCTCTCTCTAAAATGGGTGGGACTTCTCTCAAACAAAGGCTCAATGACGAGATCAAATCCTTGCAAGCTGAGGTCCATTTCTAATCTATATTTACCTTCCTTACAATCTTTAAATCTCCTAAGTTTGTGAACAAAGGATTCACTATCCTTGTACTTTTTGAAATTATACATATATCTATAGTGGTACGGAATTCTAAAACTACTGGTGGAAGAACCACGATCAAAAGATTTCAAGGCTTTAGTAATGGTGCGAAGGATACATACATCTTTCGAAAGTCATGGAAGATGAAACAATACTTCAAGATTTTAGAGGAGTTCTTAAACTTGATCAATAGTTTTACAGATGCATTTTAAATGTTCCCGCTATATGTCTGCTTCTAGTTCATCATGTCCCATGAGGTTAAGTTCTTATTTGTTTAATAACTAATAAGGTAATTAGTAATAAGTTTTCTTGTGTGGAATCATTATTACATTTCTAATGAAATTATGATGAAAATGTGCTATAAGTTGCAGCAGATCACAATAAAAATAATAAGTTAGAGATTTTATTCATATACAAAATTTATATTTGACAACTCTGTCACAAGACCATTTTTCATTTTTGTATAACGAATTACCTACTTACCATTTTCTCAAATTTTTCCTTTTTTTTTTTTTTTCTCACCATACTAAAGTCACTAAAATTTAGAAAAAGATTAATTATGATCCACCCCCTATAACAATCAGGCCAACACGTAACAAACAATTGAAAATAAGGAAATTAGTTTTGTGGTAGTAAAAGGTTGATTATATTTTCCCATCTCATTTATTATTTTCAATGAGAGGTTTTTTACTATAAAGACATAAAACCTTAGAAATAAAATACTTTCTACATGATATTTTTATAGATTTCACCATAAACTTTGCGATACGTGATAAAAATATTAATATACTTTTTCAAGCATCACATTATTTGTATTCAGTCTTTATAACAATTGAATCTCAATCACCTATTATTCTAATATATGTAGGGAGTGTTGGACCAATATTTTGATCAGCTAAAGGAGTACCATAAGGAAGAAGATCAATTGATGTCAATCCTTGAATCATTCTTCAAGAAAACCGATGATGATCTAAGAGACCTCGCCAAATATTTGTAATTCTATGCTTATTGAAATTGTGAATATTGTATGACTTCATAATATGTAAATTCAATTTCACCATTTGGATGCCTTTATTCCTTTTCAGGAGTGATGAACCTATTGATTATGGCACAATTACAGTAGTTGCACATCGAATCAAAGGGTGTAGCTCATGGTATTTGAAACTTTCACTTGTAACATCATAAATTTACAATTTATTAGTGTGATATTGTAAATCTTGAATTTGAGTTTCAGTGCACCATTCACTTAATTAATAGATTTTAATGTTCATAATGTTCCTCTTTTCAATGTTGAACAACTGAGTGATAAATAACTAACATGTTTCTCTTTTTCAAATGTTTGGCTTATAGCATTGGGGCTTGTCGAATTGCAAATGCATGCATTGATCTCCGAGATTGTAGCGATGAGAGTAACAAGCAAGGGTATGAAATTACTAGTTTTTCTTCCCTTTTTTTCTTTCAACCATATGATGCTTGTAACTAACCTTTGAAAAACTATTGCTTTTTAGTTGCTATGAAGCATATGAGAGGTTGATAGCTGAGTATTATTCTTTTCGCGAGAAACTCGGCAAAGTTCTTCAGGTAAATCAAAGAGATATCATCTAAACTTTGAATACTGTACAAGCATCTCCGATCCACAAAAATTTTATAGCCACCACAAAAGCATAGAATCCATTGTTTTTATTTTGTTGCATGATTAAATAAAAACAATGCAAACTCATTTATTTAGTTTGACTTGGGAGATATATTCGAGTTTCATTTTTACCTAATACTTTAAGTTTTTTTTTTTTTTTTAAAGTTGTTTCTCATTGGATTAATCATGTGGGTCGAGTTTACACTGTATACAAATTTTAAGAAAATCTGAATCTGAAAAGTCCTCATTAACTAAATTGGCATTCCTTTTGTCAATTATTGGTTAACAATTCATGTAATGGGGTGCAAATGTTAAGTTTTCATATTTAGATGTTCCATTTACTTCTAAAATTTATAGCGGTATCTCCGTAATTTACCCTCATTTTCCATCTTCTCTGCACATTAAATTCCAATATCTTCCTGCTTTAAATGCTACACTTACACTTGGTGCATGTATTTTAATTTATGTTGCAATATCTATTTACAGCTACTGAAATCAATCCACCAATCCGAGATTCGGAAGAGACGATAGAAAGTTGTGGCAGTTCCTACAAGACATAATCGCTTTTCTATAAAATCGTATGATCATAGGTTCAATGCTTTTGTTGTTCGTGAATACAAGTTGTTCCGTAATAGTAATAGTTGGTACATGGACTGTTGTTTCTATATTTTCGTTGTGATCTTGAATGAAAGATAAGCTACTACTTCTAAGTAGCATGATATGTAATGTATGTTGAGTAATATGTGGTCTCACTTTTCTTCGAACAAAATATTATTAGGTATGTGTGTGTTGAATCCCATGGTGCATGAACTGATGTGGTGTGAATCACGATCAAACGATGAGATAAATGAGATAAATCAAGACGATTTAAAGAAAGAAAAAACGAAATGAAAAGATGTGAGCAGCCCTAAAACTGCTGGTGTTAATTTAAAAGATGCCGGCCTTTAATAGTGTGTTGCTTTGTTTCCTATTTTCTTTAGACGATAACTTGTATTTATTATTTAGTCAATTTTGCATTTATTAAGATTTTGACTTTTAGGATTCCATCTTTTGGGTTTCCTTTAATCAATAATGTATTTATTATTTTACCTTTTTGGGATTTTCATATAATAGCATGAATAGGACTTTAGGCTTGTCTTTGTGATACACAACTGATATTTGACATCTTTGATATTGAATTGAGAAGACTTTCTCTGAATTTGCAATTGCTTAGCAATTGTGTGATTAAGTTTATGTTTAAAATTAATCATCGAATTGGTTTCTGTCATTCAATGCTTTCCGTGCTGCGTTAGATTGGTATCAGAGCGGGTAAAATCCTATGGAGATGTCGATAGACCGCAAAATAGGAGGCGGTCGTATTCTTGACAGTGTTTGGGGTACGGAAGTCATATGTCACGAGCGACCGATACGAAGGGTGGTAGAGGAAAACATGAGTCAGAGATTCCGACGTATGGATAGGCACTTTGATGACTTGATCTATTGATCCAATACCAACAGTAGCATGCAAGATTATTGGAGACGACCAGAAGGTGATCCAAGGATTAGTTTTGTTACTTATGATATTGATGATGAATATGAGATTTTATTTTATGATAGACAACCCCGCAAAAGAGGCGGTGATGGTGGTGGCAGATCTACAAGAGGTAAGGCATGTTGAAGATGTGACTTTGATGATTATTATGAATGTAGGAATAATATGGAAGGAATGATTTCAAATTACATATAGACATTCCATATTTTAGAGGGGACTTAGGGAATTAGGAATTTGTTGATTGGATTGATGAGATTGAGAAAATCTTTAAATATGTAAAAATTCCTAAAGAAAAAAAAGTGAAATTGATGGCTTGTAAATTAAAGGGCTATGCTTCTGTTTGGTGGGAGAGGTTACATAATAGGATGTATCGAGAAGGGAAGCAGCTTGTTAGAACATGGTTTAGAATGAAGTTATTAATGGAAGATAAGTTTCTCCCTCTGGATTATCTTGTAGAGTTTGAGAAGTCGGTGGAAAGTAATAATTGAAAGGAAGTAGGAGATGTTCCTAATCCAAAGGAAAGTGGGAAATGATACGTTGAAAAGACTCCTCAAGAGAGCCCATAAGAAATTTCTGAAGCCATCACTCCTGATATACGGCCTAAAATTGCCACGAAACATATCGAGACTTCTGAAGTTATTGAAAATAAACATGTGGGAACACTGGTTTATGAGGAGAAAGCAAATGAATCAACTGCTGTTGAGCTAGAGGATAAGTTGATTGATGAAGTTGAAGATAAAGAAAAGAAAATAGATGAAGTGGCTGAAAATGGAGCAAAGGAGGAGCCTGAAATTAAACAGGTTGAGACTAGAAACAAGGAGAAAGTAGATGTGGAAGAGAAGAATTTGGATGTTGATGATGTAGGGTTTGAGTAGTTGAAAGAATCATACGATATATTTCCTTTCTACCCCAATGATACACCTCTATATCTAGATGAGAACTCAGGGTCGAGTTCTTTGTGGGTGGGAAAGAATGATGTGGTGCGAATCACGGTCAAACGATAAGATAAATGGGTTAAATCAAGACTATTCAAAGAGAGGAAAAATGAAGTGAAAAGATGTGAGTCGGCCCTAAAGCCACTGATGTTAATTTAAAAACCACAGGCCTTTATTATTTTGTTGCTTTGTTTCCTATTTTCTTTAGACTATATCTTGTATTTATTATTTAGTCAATTTTGCATTTATTAGGATTTTGACTTTTAGGTTCTATCTTTTGGGTTTCCTTTAATCAATAATGTATTTAATATTTTAGTTTTTTAGGATTTTGCCTTTTTAAGATTTCCATGTAATAGCATAAATAGGCCTTTAGGCTTGTTTTTGTGGTACACAACTGATATTTGACATCTTTGATATTAAATTAAGAAGACTTTATCTGAATTAGCAATTGCTTAGCAATTGTGTGATTAAGTTCACGTTTTGAAATCAATCGTCGAATTGATTTTTGTTATTCAACGCTTTTCGTGCTGCATCATGAACATGGATAAACTGATCTTAATATGCTATGTGTTCGGATAAGTAGAAGACATAATATCAATATTATTTTGATAAATAATATTGATAGTATGTAATTTGTAATTTACCATATTGAAATGCTACTAGTCAGCCAAAAAAAAAAAATGTTACTTATCAATTTATATAAACATGTTAATACTAGTATCATTATACCGATTAATTGAGCAAGTATACTTGGGTTGATGCAATTAAGTTTTAGGATCAAGTGATTAACAGAGTGGACTTGGCGTTCTCTATGTCACTCACTAGTAGCAATTTCATCTCATTGTGACATCTATAGTCTAGATAGATGAATTTCTGCACTCTCATATCTGGATGAACACCCCGCCAACTTTGTACACTTAGTCCCTTTAAATATCTGAAGTAATCAATTGTACATTTCAAATTATAAGTTAGAGTGGAGTTTAAAAGACACCAGATAGAGATAAGGGGGGAAAAAAAAGAACACAAGATATGACAAGGAATAAATATAAAACAATGTTAGTTGTTTTGCTTTTTCTTTAATTTTTTTTAATAGCTTAATTTGAAAAAGAATTATTACTTTATCATAGAAAATACCTTTGGAAAAAAGAATTTATTTTCACATTTTGTACTCAAACTATTTAAGATGAACATTACAATTTTCAAAATTGTTTAAACTTTTTTATGAATAGTTTTAATGAAATTCAAGTGTAGACACAAATTCTACTTTCTATGTGATTGTATCTATTTTACTTAAACCTATTTAACAGTAGTACCTTTTCAAAAAACAGATTATTTTTATTATTTTTTTCTTATATAATTTCTAAAACATATTCAATCATTATACCATTTTCACTTAAACCTATTTAACAATACTTCTTTTTCTCTTATGTAATTTTTGAAACACTTTCTATCATTATACCTTTTTACTTAAACCTATTTAAAAGTAGAAAATTTTTAAAAATAAATTACATTTCTAAACTTTTTAATTTTCTTTTCCTTATAAAGTGGACAAAAATTACATTTAAGAAACATAAATAAAAATTGTGCTGAAACAAACCTTTATCTCTCTTCATATATTGAGTAATAATCATTCCATTTTTGCCTTTCTCCGATCATAGCTTTCTCTCTCTATTTAAAGAGTGAAATAAAAAAAAAAGAAACAAATATACAAGTCATAATTGATTGAATGCCTTTCATCATGCCTTTCTTTCAAGAGGGTAATAATTAAGATTGCAAACGAGTTGAGTTAAGTTGAAACGGTATGACGCTAAACTCAAACTCGATTTGAAATTTCAAATCTCGAACTCGGCTCGAGCTCGACTAAACTTAAGAGTTTAAACTCAAGTTTGGCTTGAATTAACATTAAATAAGCTCGAGCTCAACTCGATTAAACTTGTTCAGACTCGATTTATTAGAAAAAAAATATATTTATTTCTATTGAGCCTGGATTTTTCATTGTAGTTTGATTTCTTTTGATTTGATCAGTATCAAGCCCTAATCCATTTGATATAGATCCTCAACTAGAAATTGAAGGAAATATTAATTTCATAAAAAAGGAGTCGCTACCCACCTATAGTTAGAAAAAAAAATACAAGTTAGGATTAATGGGTTGGTTGATTCTAACTTGGCTATAGGTCTAAGATAACTTATTTAGAAAAATCAGTTTTCAAAATGCCATAAATTCTAACGTTCGTAGGCTACCCTATTAAAATCATGTGGTCACTACTTTAAAATCCTTAATTAAAGTTTATTTTTTAATGCTCAAAAAGTTTATCTATGTTAGAAAAGAAATGTTATTTACAATTCATGAAAGTTTTCAAGTTAATACATATCTTCACATTATTTACAATGAATCAATTCAATGTTTTAAAAAGCAAGCGAAAAGAAAGAATTTTTTTTTTATGTCGCCCTAGAGATGCCTACATACCCGCTAATAGAGATCAAATAATACATAGTTCTTTTATGAAAAATTTAGTATCCTGGTTTGTTTAGTTTATAAACTCTTTTCACTTTAAGTTTATAATTTTTTTTGAAAGATAGAATTTATTTCCTTTATTTTAAAAATATGAAAGGCCTTGTAATTTTTGAAAATTACAATTTATTTTTAAATTAAAAGAAAACAATTATTCTAAGAGTAAAAAAAATATTTTATAAAGGAAAAAAATTGTTTTTCTTCTTTCATGTTATTTTAATTTTTTTTTCTTTCTTTTTTTTTAAATTATATTATTATTACTACTACTATCATAAAGGAGAAATTAAAATAACTTATAGTATAGGTTTTTTTTTTTTAATTTACATTTTTATTAACTAACCAAAAAAGAAGTGAACTTACCTTCTAGTGGTGGCCGATGAATGGCCCTCCGGTAGACAGCGAATGAAAATGGTCGAATGAAATTACTCCTCTTGAGCGGATCAACTGAATCCCTCAGCCAATTTGGAGACTCGAGCTTGAGAAAAGCTTCAATTTAGGCTTTGATCCTTGCAAATGAAAAACGAAACCCTAACATCAAATTCGTTCAAATTGGAAGCCCAAATGTTGATGAAATTTCAATTTGAAATAGGGCTTTCGAAGCCTAGAAGCAGGAGAAGATATTTCCAGCTTCACTTTTCTTTTCATTTCTCTCCTTTGAGAGAATTTGAAGAGAGAGGAGAGAGAGCCCTCCAGTTGAACTCTTTTAGAGAGAGAAAGAGGTGATTTGAGAGAGAATGGATGAAAAGAATGGTTGTGGATGTCTCAAAGGACTCCCCCGACCTCCATTTATAGTGTCTGAGTATCAATTCAAATTGGGAAGATAGGATTTCGTTTAAAGATCCAATCTTTTAAACATGGTCATTTTAAAAAATATTTGAATGTAATTTATATAATTGGAGAAAAAATGATAAAATCATATTAATTTGATGCTCAAGATGGAATTTCAACGATTTTATTCAACATTACAGGCTTAATTTCACGTAAATCAGCATTCAATAGATCAGATTATACTCAATTTTCACTTGTAATATAATGATCGATATTGATTTTCCCTTGACTTTAAGGATAATTTTAACTAGCTTTCTTTTAGTAATTCTATCACATTTGCTGCTAAAGCTTATTTTTGCTATATCTTTAATCATTCTTCATAGTTATTTCGCTAAATTTAGCAAAAATATGGGGCAAAAATGGACTAGAAATGGGCAAACTTGGATGAAAATTGCAATGGGTTTTACTGTGGGTCGACTTCTTCATGGAGATAAAGTCGGCAATGATTAGGTCAATGACCCAATAGTTACGTGCCATGTGGCAGTGAAGTAAAAAAGAAAGAAAAAAAAAAAAAAACAAAACAAAACAATCCGCATTTAAGGCGGAGTGCAGGTTTGATCCTATGGCTTTGAAAATCCCAATCATGGGATAATAACCGAGCTAAGCTGAGTTATAATTACAATCATTAAAATTTTTGGATAATAATCTTAAGAAATTGCAGCTGCTGATGGGTTTTAGAGCAACTAATGATGAGAGATGAAAATATATATTATTATAATAATGGTACAACCGAAGAACCTAATGGATAGTAACTTTTTTGTCATTTTCTATTTATATTTGTTTGTACTGGTTCGTCATCTGGACTGTATTAAGATGTAAGAAGACGAAAATGCTTTCTTCATTATCGAATACAGGAAGCAACATCACAAACTTTTGTGATAGTTTTATATGTGTGCTATTGGAAACTCAAACTCTGGTCCTCACATTGTAGTGATGTGATCGTAATGATAATGTACAGCAACTTCTTTGCCATTTTCTATTTATACCCGTCTGTACTGGTCCATCTCTAGACTCTATTAAGATGTAAGAAGACGAAAGCACTTTCGTCATCATCTAATACGGGAAGCAACATCACGAACTTTTGTGATAGTTTTATATGCATGCTGTTGGAAACTCAAAGTCTGGTCCTCACATTGTAGTGATGTGATCGTAACGATAATGGAAACTCAAACTCTGGTCCTCACATTGTAGTGATGTGATCGTAATGATAATGGACAGTAACTTCTTTATCATTTTCTATTTATACCCGTCTGTACTGGTCCGTCTCTGGACTGTAGTAAGATGTAAGAAGACGAAAGCACTTTCGTCATCATCGAATACAAGAAGCAACATCACAAACTTTTGTGATAGTTTTATATGCGTGCTCTTGGAAACTCAAACTCTAGTCCTCACATTACAATATTTTCTTCTTCTTTTTTCTTTAATGACACCAGCAATATTTTCTTATTTTTTCTAGACTAGTTAAAAAAAAAAAGGTTATATGGAAAACTAATCAATGCATGCCATTGCACATTACCGTGATGTTAAAAAATTTGGACTTCACAAAAGAAGTCCTAATTCACATGCCGGCAATGACAAAGGAGTTGGACTCTAGAAACATGATTCCACTCCATATTACTGTAGCTCACGGGCAAATTTTAGTAGCGAAGGAGTTGTTAATGGTGGATCTAGAAATATGCTCTGCCAAGGATTGGAAAGGAAGAAACCCACTTGATATAGTCACAATCAAAGGCTACACCGAGATACTGAAAGAGTTAGTTAAGGCTCGACCTCATCCTTCTGTAGCACTCGTAGGAGCATCCACCATATTACACCTCTGTGTCCAAAATAACAACGTAGACACCTTAAAATATATTTTGGAAATTACTCCAAATGATACTGAGGTTACAAACATAAAAGACGAAGAGGGATTCACGATACTCCATTTAACAGTGGTGCAGAGTCAAATAGAGATTGTAAAATTTTTACTTGAAGAATATAAAAAAAGTTGATGTGAATACAGTCAACATTTATGGGTTTACTACATAGGATATTTGTCTGGCAAAAGGAACAAAGGACTTAAAGAATATAGAAGTGGCAAATTGTTTCCAAAAAATCAATGGGTTGGAAGCATTTCAAGAAATGGATCAAGATTCCGCACCGAGCATCCAAATACGAGTCCCCACAATTTGTCAACCTCGGATGAAAATGAAAAGAAAGAGAAATTGGAAAAAGGGCTAGAGAAAAGTTTGCACACATTGGTTGTTATAACCACACTCATTGTAGGTTTCACATTCGGTGCTTGCATGAATTGCCTTCTATAGTTGTAGAAGATTGGGATGCATCTTATGCTCATGACTTTAAGAGATATAACCTAGTGTGTCTTGGCACAACAATGTTTGTCATCCTGGCTATAATCAGTAGATTACCACTAAGAAACAGACTTTCTGTATAGTTGGTTAGGATTATCACATGTGTTGCACTCTACACAAATGTGTGGGCTTAATTGATCATTACCTCTGTAGATGATGTTCATTTCGACCATTCTCATCGTTTTGGTCTACGTTCTGATTCACAATTTGGGGGGTAATTACTTTACTTCTTGATTTGCTCATTGGCTGCTGGCCATGTCATTTATGGATTTATGAGGATATTTGGATACGTCCACAGAACAATAACAAGGAGAGCTAGAAGAAATCTGAATGGTCAAGATGGTGCATAAAGTATTAGCCGAGGCAACCGAAGGATGCATATGTGGGAGGAGGATTATAGGTAGGTATGGTTCCTACTAGTTTTGTTATACTAGTTTGTTATCCTTATGTTATTGGAAAACAATTGAACCTTAAAATAAGAAAAAGAAGTTGAGCTAGAAAACTTCTATGATTATAGCAATAGATTTTTTCTCAATCAAGAACTTTTGTTTAATTAATTGTTTGATGGATATCTGTAGGTTATATCTATTTCTTTTATTAATGAGGATGACAAGCTGCTGGTTGCTGTAGTTGATATGGTAGAGAATGTGAAATTTCTGGAGTTAAAGTTAAGCATAACAATCAAGGCAGAATGTGGTAAGGATGAAGGTGTTGAAGGAGATGAATCGATCCGAAGTGGAGGCTATGAGGACTAAACTTCGACTGAACAATAATGTCATTCGGAATCTGCCGAAGAATGTGCTACATTAGTCTAGATACTTGGATTTTAGGTTCTTGTTCCAACTCTGGTAGATTTTATTAAAAGAAGATAAATTATGCTTACCACTTCAATATGGCATTTACAAGAGAATGAGTTATATGTACGATTGTTACTTTTTACAGATGTTTTAGTATGATGTATAAGCATGAGTATGAGGCCATATTACAGTGCATGTTCATAATTTTAGCATGATTTAGGTTGGTAAGGATTTTAATGAATGAAACATAGTTCCTTGAGCCAAATCTCATAAAATATGCTTACCACTTTAATATGCCATTTACAAGAGAGTGAGTCATATGTTAGTTCTTATAGATAGTTCAGTATGATGTATGAACATGAGTATGAGACCATATTATGGTGCATGTTCACAATTTTGGAGTGATTTAGGTTAGTAAGGATTTTAATGATTGAAACATAGTTCCTTGAGCCAAATCTCATTTGTTTCGGGTAGCTGTAGCCTGGATCAAATCTTTTTGGGCACAAAGGGAAATATCTGTAGCCTTAATTTGGCATAGGCTGGTAATGAATAGGACTCTTGGCAGTTGATATGAAGGGTTGAGAAGTGGACTCTCGACCCTTTTTTGTAACACTTATTGAATTTTTTTTAGTTTATTTTTCTTTTTTTGTTTTTAATTTTTTATTCTTTTTTCGTTCTCTTTTTTATTATTTCTTTAATAATAATAAAAAAAAGCTAAAACAAAGACCACCTAACAAATTAATATACAAGGGATAAAAATGGGTGTCTATAAATTCTAATTTGAATAATATTAATACCTAAACTCAATTTGAATTCGAGCTAAATATATAAAGGTCAAACTTGACTCAATAAACCACTTAAGTAACTAGAGCTTGTGTTCGACTTGACTATTCTCGAATCAAACTCGAGTAAACATCAAGCCAAGTTTGATTCGTTTGTAAACCGGCTCAGTTCACTAGCGCCCCTAGTAATAATATCTATACACTAGCACCACACACCATGATGCGTGTGCACATCTATTTCTTGTTGCAGTTTGCATTAATAGGTTATTCTATGGCAGCTCAAGATCAATCTCATGAAAAACTTACATTCCCTGAGGAGGTTCTACCCTGTGAAAATGCTCTTTAATGAAACTTTAGCTTTAGTTGGTCGTAACCAAGAAAGCACTGGTTTTGCTTAATTCTATGTAAAGTTCCTAATTTTTTTATTACACGCTTTTAATGCTTGCAATATTTAGTAGTCATCATTTATCACTAACTAATGAATTCTTTTGATAATATTTTACCTAATATTTCCTCATGGTTTATTATTCTTTTTTCGTCCAATATTACGAATATTTAAAATATGCGACATTGATTCTATCATGTATATATATTTGTTGCGTTAGTCTTATGGAAAATTGGCAATTACAATGCATTTGAGGTTTTTTTGTTTTTTTTTAGCCGAAAGATGAATCCCTTTCACTAGAAAGAAATTATGCTAATACCAATAATTGATACAAAAAAAAAACAAAGAATAAAGAGTTGAAGGTATAATTATTTAATCATATAAACTAACACATCTTTGTTACTATCAAAGTGTCCCATATAGCAATAGAAATTCTCTTAAGAGAATAAAACTCAACTAATTGGTGAGTAGACTAAATCTCATAAAAGGGATGACAAAATCCCGTGTAAAGGATGGGAACAAAGTAAAAAAAAAAATAAAAAAAACGTAAAAGTTCACTTATTCTAAAATCTATTGATAAAATAATATTTAGTTGATCTTCATGCTCTTTAAACCATCCAAATTACCAATGATGATTAAAATAATAGAATACAACTAAAATCGAATGTTAAAAGTAGTAAATCTATGACTCTTCAAATCAATGGTTAGAGATATGCGGCTCTTTAGATCGGTAGTGATGGACTTACAAAATCAATATGGTAAACAAAGGAAAGAGATTTAGAAAAGAGGGGTGGCACCAGGGTTTGTGAAAATAACTGAGAGAGAGAGAGGTTCTCAAAGGAAAAAAAAAATATTACAATGCATTTGATTGTTGGAATGGTCCAGTTGGAAGATAGTGACTAAGTGTAAAATAATTCATGAGGATAGGGATTCCTAACAACATATCAAATCTAGCAATATATTCCATACATGCACATTGTTATTTAACATTATTGATATAATTTTTAATACAATAAATAGGGATAAATTTTCCAATAAATGCCTTTATTGAGATAAGAATACAGTAATATCCACATGACTAAATTGTTGTATTTTGTAGACATTTTGAAGGAGGATTAGCAATTGGCTCCTACATGCTTGTATTTCATCATGTAGTTTTACCTTGTGAAGGTAAAGGATTAAAATTGCCAATAATGCTAAAATTGTCAGATAACCTCTCTTGGCTGATTAATTTATCTTGCATGGCACAATGAACTCTTTCAAAAGCATAGGATTGAGCATTTGAAAATGTACCCACTTTTGGGGTTAATTTTACTAGTGGTATCTAAACTTTTTCAATATAATAATTTTGTTCCTAAAAAAAAATTGGCTCACAAAAATATCCGAACTTTTGAAATCTTTCACTAGTTATCATTTTGGCTTGATTTTGGTCAAAACTCTAGCATATTGCTTACATGTATTTTTGCTCACTTCTACTTGGCACATTCTCTCTCTCTCTCTCTCCTCAAATCAAATAATTTTTTTCCTTACTTTCCTCTCTCTTCTTCCTCTCTCTTCCTTCTCTCTCTACTATGTCTTTTCCCTCCTCTTTCTCTTCATCATCATCATCATCATCATCTATTTCAGTTGGGATTTTATGTAAATCTTTTTAACTCATCCATGCATGATAACTTGATGGAAGTTCACATTGAAATCTCCTTAAAATATCGGATATAAAAAAACATAAATAAAAAAGAAGAAAATCTATGCGTTTGTCTTGCGCGATTATAAACATGTTGGATGTGTGACCTGAATCCAGTACAAGCTGCTAGCTTTGGAGTCAATGCAGCTTTGGATTAATTTTCGTAGTTGAGGTTTAGGCTGGGCTGGTACTTACACCGCCAGCCTAACCATGCATGCTACCGGCCAACGTTTAGATGAAGTGTTGAGATAACAACTACCGGCCTTGAGCTAGCTTACATGGCATTTCGCCCTTTCATTATGTACCATATATACATGTGTTTTACTAGGGTTTTTTTGGATTAGATCATTTTTGTACTCATACCCTTATACTCCTTCTTCAACATATAGTGAATTCCTCTTCTTTGCCTGTAGTTTTTCTCGTCAAGGGTTTTTTACGTAAATTAGTGTGTGCGCTTTATGTTTTCTTTGCTATTATTTTTCATATTCGTTTATAGGTTTGTTTGGATGGTCTATTTTTTTATCTGTATCTGTATCTTTTTCAAAATAATATGTGTAAATATGTTTGATTTACATTTATATTTTATATATATTTGATCTTTTAATAAGAACTACCAACTTTTTTTATCTGTATCTAATTCTTTATGAATAATTTATTAGAAATTTTTTTTTAAAAGAAAATGGCTGTATCTGTAATTTGTCAACAAACATACAGACCTTAACAAACTAGTATCAGAGTAGAGGGTTTTGTTTATCCACTATAATGGCAACTATGAATACGATATTCCACTATTTGATCGTAACACCAGATTTTCGTTATGGCAGGTCAAGATGAGAGTGATAATTGTGTAGATAGATTTAGATAATGCGTTATTAGGGTTTGGGAAGATGCCTTCGTCATGGTTATGGGAAGAAAAACAACGTAAGAATCGAAAAGCCCTTTCCTAAATTCATCTGCATCTGTCAAATCAAATACTACAGGATGTGTTGAATGAAAAGACTGTTGCTAGATTATGGTTGAAATTAGAGCAGTTGTGTATGACGAAAAGCTTGACCAACAAGCTACATTTGAAGCAACGACTATATTCTCATCGTTTGATAGAAGGTGGGTCTCTAGAAGATCACTTAACCACTTTTAAAGAAATTGTTTCTAATTTGGAAACTTTAGAGGTTAAAGAGGATTTAGCTTTGGTTTTATTGTGTTCTTTGCCTCCCTCTTATTCGACCTTTAGGGGGACCATACTATATAGTCATGATTGTCTCACTATGGATGAAGTTTATGATACAATATGTTCTTTTGAAAAGATAAAGGATCTTGTGATTAACTCCAAGCCTCAAACAAAAGGTCTTGTTATTCGTGGAAGGACCCAATATCACAATTTTGGTGGTAATACAAGCGATAGATCAAAGTTTGCAAATAAGGATAAAATTTGCAGGTATTGTAAGAAGAAAGAGCACATCACGTCAGAGTGTTCAGATTAAGAACAAAAGAGCTGTTGAAAATCAAAAGGGAAAACTACCAGAAAAATCCATTGAAGCTGATGTATTTGAAGACCATAGTGGTAGAGAACTTCTTAATGCTTCTAATGATGATCCTCAAACAAGTAGGAGTGGATTCTTGATTCTGGTTGTACTTTTCATATTTGTCCCAATCTGGATTGGTTTTCAACATATGAAATAGTTTGTAAATGTGTCGTTCTGATGAGAAACAATGCTTCTTGCAAAGTTGCAAGTATGGATACAATTAAAATCACAATGTTTGATGATATTGTCAGACACTTGGTGATGTGAGACATGTGCCTGATTTAAAAAAAAAAAAAATTGATTTATTTGAGTACTCTTGACTCAAAAGGTACAAGTACACTGGTGAAGGTAGAATTTTAAAGATCAGTAAGGGTTCTCTTGTAGTGATAAAGGCACAGAAAAAAAATGTTAATTTGTATGTTTTGCAAGGTTCTGTAGTTGCAGGTAGTGCAACTATCTCTTCTTATTCCTTATCAGATAATGATGTTACTAGACTCTGGCACATGCGTCTAGGGCATATGAGTGAAGCCGATATAGTTGAACTAAGTAGAAGAGAACTTCTTGATGGGCAAGACATTAGCAAATTGAAATTTTGTAAACACTGTGTTTTTGGGAAGCAAAAGAGAGTCGAATTTACCGCAAATACTCATAACACAAAAGGTACACTTAATTATATTCATTCAAATCTTTGGGGGCCATCCAGAGTGCCTTCTAGTGGATGTGCTATTTACATGCTAACAATTATTGATAATTTCTCCAGAAGAGTTTGGGTATTCTTTTTGAAACAGAAGAATGATGTTCCACCCACATTTAAAGAGTAGAAGACAATGATTGAGAAATAGATAGGGAAATAGGTCAAACGTCTTCACATTGATAATGGTTTGGAATTCTGTTCTAATGAATTTAATGTTCTATGTAAGTCGGAGGGAATTGTGAGGCATTTAACAGTTCTTGGTACACTACAACAAAACGGGGTGGTAGAACAGATGAATAGAACTATTATGAAGAAAGTTAGATGCATGCTTTCAAATGCTAAGTTACCAAAGTCATTATGGGTTGAAGTAGCTTCTACAATATGTTTTTTAATTAATAGATCTTCGTCAACTACTATTGAGAAGAAGACTCTATAAGAGGTATGGTCTGGTACTCCTACTAATTATTCTAAATTGAAAATTTTTGGATGTCCTGCATATGCTCATGTTAATAATGGAAAACTTGAGCCTAGATCTTTGAAGTATATATTCCTTAGTTATAAGTCTGGTGTCAAGGGATATAAGTTATGGTGTCCTGAATCGAAGAAAGTCATTATTAATAGAGATGTTATTTTTAATGAAACTGCTATGTTACATGACTTATCTCCTAGCACTTTATCTGATAAAGTCCAGCAGAAATCAAGTATGTAGGTGGGGGTTGAGATTGATTTAGGTTCTATACCAAATGCTACCTTTCAACCTAGAACAAAAGAGCAGAGTGGTATTGCTTCTACACCACCCCCATGGTAGCAGTATTCTATTGCTAAAGACAGACTTAAGAGAGAAGTTAAGCCTCCACAAAGATATGCTGAGGCTAATCTTATTGCTTATGCTTTAAATGTAGCGGAGGACATTGATTCTAATATGGAGCTATCTACTTACTCAAAGGCAGTTAGTTGTGATGATTCTGATAAGTGGATAATTGCCTTGTAGGAGGAGATATAATCCTTCATAAGAATGATATATAGGATTTAGTCAAGCTTCCTAATGGGAAGAAGACTATTAATTGCAAATGGGTATTCAAGAAGAAAGACGGATCATCAGAAGTTGAAGAACCCAAATACAAAGCAAGACTCATTGCAAAAGGTGACAATTAGGTTCTAGGTATAGATTTTATAGATGTATTTTCTTCAGTTGTAAAACACAGCTTGATTCGAGTCTTGCTTAGTATTGTAGCTATACACGATCTTGAGCTTGAACAGTTAGATGTGAAGACAACCTTCTTACATGGAGAGCTTGAGAAAGATATCTACACATAACAACCAGAGGTTTTTGTGGTCTCAGGAAAGGAGGACCATGCTTGCATGTTAAGAAAGTTCCTTTATGGCTTGAAACAATCTCATAGATAATGGTACAAGAGATTTGACTCATTTATGACTTCTCCTTATTTCAAGAGAAGCAATTTTGATAGTTGTATTTATTTTAAGAAGTATAATGATGGGTCATTTGTGTACTTACTTGTATGTTGATGATATGTTGATAGCAACCAATAATAGAGGAGAGACTAGTTGAGCAGAGAGTTTGAGATGAAAAACTTAAGAGCAGCAAAGAAGATACTTAAGATAGAGATTTTAAGAGATAGAAAAGTAGGTACATTACAACTAAGTCAAATGGGGTACATTGAGAAAATTCTTTGTAGGTTTAATGAACAATGTTAAGCCTATTAGTACTCTCTAGTAGCTCATTTCAAACTTTCATCCACTTTGTCTCCACAATCAGATGATGACATTGACTATATGTCAAGGGTTCCATATTTTAGTGTTGTAGGATCTCTTATATTTGCTATGGTTTGTACGTTCAGATTTGTCATATGCAGTTAATATAGTCAGTAGATATATGGCAAATCCTGGTAAGGAACACTGGAAAGCAGTTAAGTGGATTTTCAGATACTTGAGAGGTACTACTAATACTTGTTTACAATTTAGTAGAACTAGAGATGGAATTATTGGATTTATTGATTTTGATTTTGTCAGAGACTTAAATAAAAGAAGATCTCTCACAAGGTATATTTTTACCATTAATGGTTATGCTATCAGTTGGAAAGCTGCTTCACAAGCTACAGTTGCTCTATCCACTACTGAAGCTGAGTATATGGCTATTACAGAGGCTTGTAAAGAAGCTATTTGGTTGAAGGGATTATTTGGTGAACTCAGTGATGGCTTAAAGACTAATACTGTATATTGTGATAGTTAGAGTGTAATCCATCTCATAAAGGATCATATGTTTCATGAAAGGACAGAGTACATTGATTTCTAGTATCACTTTGTTCATGATGTTATTACTCATGGTGATATTGCTATGAGCAAAGTTAGCACTCAAGATAATCCTACTGATATGATGACCAAGTCACTTCCTATATCAAAGTTTAAGCATTACTTAAACTTAGTTGGTATTCGTTGTTGATTATGCCATTTTGGGTTTTGTGGAAGAGGTGGAATATGTTTTGTCTTTTATGTTGAAGTTTAGAGTTTATGTTTTTTTTATCCTGAATTCATGTTAAGGTGGAGATTGTTGGATGTGTGACCCGAATCCAGTGTAAGTTGTTGGCTTTGGAGTCAGGTTGCCAACCTTGACTTATACACTACTGACCTTGAGGTGGCTTTGAATTAATTTCTATAGTTAAGGTTTAAGCTAGGTCGGTACTTACGCTGCTAGCCTAGCAGTATACACCGCCAACCTTAAGTCGGCGTTGAGATGAAGCATTGAGATAATAGCTATTGGCCTTGGGCTAGCTTACATGACATTTGGACCTTTCATTATGTATCACAAATATATGTGTTTTGGTAGGGTATTTTAGGATTAAATAATTTTTGTACTCACACCATTGTACTCTTTCTTCAGCATATAGTGAATGCCTTTCTTCTCCCCATAGTTTTTCTTGTCAAGGATTTTCCATATAAATCTGTGTGTGCGCTTTATATTTTCTTTGCTATTATTTTTCATATCCATTTATGAAAAAAACATTTATTGAACTTATTAATGGCAAATAAACCAAATCCGAATTTAATAGATTCTAGACTTTTTTCTAACTACTTAGCATCATCTCTATCACTAGACTCAAAATTCAGTAAGCTTGAAATGAAGACATCAACCTTTAGTTGAATCGAGTTGACTCACTTCCATCTTCCTCTCTAAACCCAAACAAAAATTACAGACTACACTAAACCAGCAACAATCATCTCCTCCATCCTTCCTCCTCTAACAACAATGCAAGCTCACCAGTTTAAGTCTAAACACCAATAACTTCAACCTACCTTCTGTCGCAACATAAATCCATCACCAAAACAGACCAAGACCACGACCACCATTATGTCAATAAGCATAGCCATGGACAAGACTTATCTAATTGCTAACCCAAAATCCATTTCCTTTTACTACACATTGTTGTTGTTTGTTTTAGGTTGTAATAGCTTTTTGTTGGCTCTAGTTTCACACAAATTTTCAATTTTTACTAATGAGTTTCTTTCCTTTTTTTTTGTGATGCTTATGTCACTACCATGTTGTTTGTTTTAGGTTGTCAAAGTGTTTTGTTGACTTTGGTTATACACAAAGTTTGATTTCTAATGTTAGGTTTTGTTACTTTTAGGTTGTAAAAGAGGGAAAGGGAAAGGGGAGTGAGAGAGGAAAGAGATGCAGTAGAGAAAGAGAATTGGGAGAGTAAAAAAAGAAAGCATTAATGATATGATAGAGAGTATTAGAAAAAGGGGGGTGTGTAGGGGTAGATATGATGGGTAAGTACATTGATTAGTTAAAAATAGGAGAAAGGAAAAAATTACCTGACTAGGAGTGAGAAAAAACATAGGTAAGCAATGCGTTGGAGTTTGGATAAAATCAGGCTAAAATGATCACTGGTGAGAGATTTCAAAAGTTTAGCCATTTTTGTGGCTCAAATTTTTTTTAGATACAAAACTATTATATCGAGAAAGTTCAAGTACAACCAATGAAATTAACCCTCCACTTTGCTTCATGTCAATCAATCTTAAAAATATTTAATATTGTGGTAATGGAACTTCTATTCATAACACGAAGGTTCATTTGGCACAACTAATGATTACAATCTTATTTTAAAATATTTTTTATTATTCATTCATTCATTTTTTTTTTTGTGTATATATTTATTACTACATAATTGGCACCAATTTTCCGTGTGAATGTGATTTGATTAACCTTTATTGACTTAAGTAAGACAATAAAAGGAATGATTAATGTAAAAAATGGTATATGAATTTTTGCAAAAAGTTCAATTAAGTACATGAAGTTGGTTTTGAACAATTTTGGTACCTAAACTTTCAAAAAAAGTTCAATTATGTATATGAAATTAGGTTTTGACATTTTTGGTACCTAAAGGAAGTTTTTGCATGTATTTTTCCTACGTGATTGAACTTACTTCAAATAGGAAAAATGTATCTGAAAACTTGCTTGAGATACCAAATTTATCAAAACCAAACTTCAAATAGGAAAAATATATGTGAAAACTTGCTTTAGGTACCAAATTATTCAAAACTAAACTTTAGGTACATGTTCAAACTTTTTGCAAAAGTTAGGCACTATTTTTGCTATTATCCGTAAAAGGAATTGTAGTAACTATTCAAACGTTAGATATAGCATTTCATTCTAAACCAACCATGAAAATGTGAATTGAGAGATTAGTGTTGGGTTTGATTTGGCTAGACACTTCATAAGTATTTTGAGACAAAGATGTAAATGTCATCCAGAGAAGAATGCAATTTTCTTTTTTTCCTTTTTTTCCTTTTTTTTCAGCGAATGTTACATTAAGTATCTGAGCTTTACTAAACTATCTAAAATTTAAAAAAATCAATTCATCACCTAAACTTTACCCACATTTGCAATTAATTACTAGAACTTTACCAAATTTTGCAATTAACTACCTAAATTTTGCTTATTTTTTCAATTAACTACCTCTTCTAAGTACTATAAATGAAGTAAAAAATTTTGTAGGTAGTCAATCAACACTTTTAAACTTTATTTAGTTAATTGCATAAATCAGTAAAATAGGTACCAAACGTGATATTTTATGTCCTTTTTTTAGTGTACATAACATTTCCGGTAATAGACTTTAGGAGAATTTAAATTGTGTATCTCTCTTGGTAAAAAGATAATAATAGCATGAGATTCATTTAAAATTTTAAAATATTGATCCCTCTTTATGACATTATTTTTTTTTTTTAACATAAATATTTTATTTTAAAATTTTGATTCTAGCTTGTTATATTTATTATCACAACTCATGTCAAAACCAATCAGTACTCTTTAAGTTGGAAATTAGTTTAGGCTACGAGAAATGGGTTGGGGGAAACAAATATTATTTTAATAAAAAAAGATCTTTGGAAAAAAATTAACACTTTAAATCATGCCTTAATTACATGATTAAAGCTAAAGTCTATCTTCAAGACATGATTTTAACCTAGTATAAATTGTAGCTCTTGTTGTGTTTCCAAATTAGCAAAAAAAATAAATAAATAAAATGAGTTAGACTTGCAAATACGGATTGAAAAAAAAAATTATCATATATGCAACAATTCTAGGCAATAGTTTGAACCACTCCGCCAAAACTGTATTGCATAACAACTCCAAATTTTATTACATTTGTTCAGGACTCCAAACATTCCAATCCTATAATGTACAAACAAACATTATGCACCATTACATATCTAATTAATAGTTACAGCCATATATCAATAATACAACAATGATAACTAAATGAAAATTCCAATCGAACCTCCATTAATATGGTTAAATGTGTACAATTACATAAACAAGTTTATATATATATATATATATATATATATATATAATCAATGCACAGAATGAGAAATGTGAAAGAAAAAGATATTAGTGTCATCTACTAATTCTTTGGGTGAAAAGCTACACTTTCTGATTAGTCTCTAGCTATGGGTGTACCCAAGTATCGAATTAAGCGAGCTACATGCCATCTCTACTATCACTTAATGGGTTGTAATTAGGACTAACATGTATCGGCATGAGATCGACCACAGCTTAAAGGAGGCCCTCCCCCATATCAATGGGAGGAGCTACAAGATGCCACTTTAAGTGGAGCTGATGAGTTTAAAGGGCTGCATAGGAGCTTTTAGCCAAAGGTATCTTGAATGGAGTTGCATATGATACTAAAGGATTCAATTGAGTGAATCCTCATGGTGTAGATACTAGAGATGCATAGGGAGAAAACTCATGAACACATAAGGCATTGTTCATGATGTTTGTTGGTGCACACCTATGAGCTCACACCCTACCTTCGCTTTGTCCATGCAACCTACAATGATCTCTTGAGCTAGTTTAAGCGGTAAAGAATCATCTCTGGTAGCAATTAAAGCATTTCACAATGGTGGATAATCTAGGGTAATGCCCATGAATTGGTGCACTACTCTATCAACATGTGGCACCTCAAAAATGATGCATGTGTGATTCATGTAAGGTAGTTGACGGATGGATTTAGCTTACCTTTAATAGGGGTAGGAAGAGATTATATATGGAAAAGATGAAAGAATTTTAAAAATTTGACTGATGACCTACCATTTAACCTAACTTAGCTCTTTATATAGCTAATGTATGACCGAGTAATCTAATCTTACCAAGGATTATACATAGGTCTTGTTCTATTCATTAATCAAACAAGTGGCTCTAGTTAAATGATCTTTCCAATTAGATGCCCAACACTCTAACCAATTGGCATAATAGGTCACTCAATTGGTTTCCGTGTCAACATAAGGCGACATGGTTTGTGCAAATGTCTGTCTATATCCACAAGCATAGGTTTATGCTGAAGTCCTTAGAACTGTTTGGTCACATGGTCCGGATAATAATGCTCTACAATGTGGAAGAATATGAGATGGGCCTATGGAAGCTAGATTGACTACATGCCTAACAATATGTAGGGAGGTTAGTCACATCAATGTAAGAGCATGGACACCGAACACCGAACAACCAACCATAAGTGAAACAATAAAACACAAATGAATGAAATAAGGATAAAGCCCGTAAAAGTAATGAGTGCATTAGATTAACACATGCTTTTAGATTTAATGGTTGAAGGAATCGTGGTACTATGACAACACCCTTATAGTAGTTGCACATCGAATCAAAGGATGTAGCTTATGGTATTTGAAACATTCACTATAATACCTTGAATTTATAATTTATTAAGGTGATGGAGTAGACAGCCTTAAATTCGAGTTTCAGTGGATTGGTCAATTATTTAATGGATTTCAATGGACAAAATGCTTCTCTTTTAAATATTGAACATATAAGTGATAAATAATTAATATGTTTCTTTTTTTCCTTTTTAATGTTTAGCTTATAGCATTGTCAAATTGCAAATGTATGCATTGATCTTTGAGATTGTAGTGATGAGAATAATAAGCAAGGGTATGAAATTACTGTTTTTTTTTTAAACCTTTCTTTCCTTCTACCATATGACGCTTGTTTGATGATTTTACAACTAACCTTTGAAAAACATGTTGCTTTTTAGTTGCTATGAAGCATATGAGAGGTTGATAGCTAGGTATTATTCTTTTCGCAAGAAACTCAACAACGCTCTCCAGGTAACATACCCAAATAAAGACGCACACACTTTTTTTAGGGTAAAATTCAGAGATACCATCTAAACTTTGAATATTATAGAAACATCTTAAATTCAAAAAAATTTGCAACCCCTATAAAAGGATTAATTCCATTGTTTTCAATTAGTTAGTTAACTAAATAAAAATAATGCAAACTCATTTATTTTAGTTTTATTTAGGAGATATATTCGAGTTTTATTTTTACCAAGTACTTGAATTGTTTTTCGTAGTTGCTTCCCATTAGATTGGTGATATGGGTTGGGTTTTTCATTGTATACCGATTTTTAAAAATCTGAATCCAAAAAGCCCTCATTAGCTAAATTGACATTTTTTATTTTTTATTTTTTTGCAATTATTTGTCAATAGTTTTATGTGATGAAGTGTTAGGTTTTTCAGATTTAGATGTTTCTCTTATTTTTATAATTTATAGAGGTATCTACGTAATTTACCTGCATTTTCCATCTTCTACACATTAATTTCCAAGATCTTCCTACTTTGAGCAGTTACACTTGATGCGTGTAATTTAATTTATTTTTGTAATATAGCTATTGAAACCATTCCACCAATCCGAGGTTCAAAGGAGGCACTAGAACGTTGTGGCAATTCCTATAAGATAGAATCGCTTTTCTATAAAATCATCCGATCATAAGTTCAATACTTTTTTTGTATGTAAAATAGATTTTTTCAGTGTCATCCTATTATAGTTGGTACATGATGAACTGTTGTTTCTATGTTTTTGCTATGGCCTTGAATAATATTTGGTGTTACCTTTCTTTGGACAGAGCATTATTAGATTTGTGTATGTTGAATCCTATGGGTAGCTAGACACGGATAAACCGATGGTAACATGTTATATGATCAGATGAGTTAGATGTTAAAGTATCACTATTGTTTTGACAAGAGGTGGGGAAAGTACTTAACTTTTAAATTTATCATTATTACTTATCTGTTACTAATAAATTCATATGATGTATTAGTGTCATTATGTTGATTAACTGAGCAAGTGGGCTTGTGTTGGCATTGAAAGAACTAAGTACTTGACAGAATGGACTTTGTATTCTTTATGTAACAAGATTGAAGCAATGTCACCTCGTCCTAACATTTATAGCATGGACTGATGAACTACTTCACTCTCATTTCTCAATAAAACCCTACCGACTTGAATACCTAGTACCTAAAATTTAAATTGATGAAAATATTTTGAATGATCAATTTTATAGTGTAATTTTAAGATTAAAGACAAACATAAGATCAAATAAAAACGCAACATATAACCAAAAAAAATAAAGAAACAAAATGCAAATTATAAAAATGCGATAATTGGTATTATAGTATAATATAAATACTGACACAAAAATTGAAATTTAAAGATTTTAAATTATAGTGTTCGAGGAATGTTTGGATCTAAATGAGTGGTAGGGTTTGTGGATGTAAACACGTTATAAAGTATGATAGAGTAAATAGTTGAATGGTGGAAGTATGTAGATTATAAACTAAGGCATTACAACCAGTCACGTGTCCCTCTCTTAAAAGAGACACGCAAAGGCTTTAAATCTCAATACCACAAAATATAAACATATAAAAATTTCCATGAACCCACATTTAAGGGTACTCTAGAAAGAACACTGTAATTTATAACTTTCAAATATCTCCTATGATATAAACTAAATCCGAGTTAGCAAAACCAAAGCCAACAATAATTTAGAAAAGATCTAACTTCCAACTAAAAATATATAATCTTGTTTAATAAACTATTACATAAAAACCAATACCTCAAATCCTCAAAAAGATAAATAATCAAAATATTTTTTTTTAAATCTTCAAAAACTTAAGAAATCCTTTTTCATATGTCTTGTATAACATCATATTCCTTTACAGTGTAGTCAGGCCCACTATCGCCATCCCCATGATCAAAATACAAGTCATAACCAGACAAGTCATAAACAATATCTCCATCACCTGTACCTGAAAAAGAAAGGAATGAGCGAAAACGCCCAGTACGCTAGTTCACAAACAATATGCAAATGCACAAACAACATGTATAGATACATGCAACTAACTAAATGCAAACAACAGGATTATTATCTTTATTAAGCCTGCAAAACAACACAGTTCAGAATCATAGATCTCTGATCCCAAACTTGGAGTTACTAAGACTCCTAAAAAACAACCAGATATCGAAAATAAATAATTGTATACATATATTGGTGAATGGGTGCTTCCTAAACATCCGCGGCCATACTGCCAATAAATCTATATTTACCGGAATCATCTCCAAGTGCAACTCCACTAGGGACAACGACACACAAGGATCATCAGGGTGCCTTACCAATATCACTGTCTGGCAAGTCTTTACTGGTCAAAACCAATGACATCCAGAAAAAAAAAAATTAAGCCAAATAGAATTAAGTTCATTTATATATCTGTTCCTATAGGCAACAATCAAAAAACTAAACCTGCAAGCAACTACAACAAACAAGAAAAGGTCATACATTTTCCAATTCCAGGAACAATCTCTCCAAATCCACAAATTCTTAAAAACAACAAGAAATCTCTCAATCTCCTCTCAATAAATCACAACTGCAGAATCTCTTCGATCAATTCCCTAGAAAACCCAAATCTCCATAAAACCCTAGTTGCATAAATCAACAAATATAAACAAATCCATCATTTTAATTCGATCTTTTAATGAATCTATGATTTAGAGGATCAAAACTTACTTTGATTTGACTCTAAATCCAGAAAATTGCCAAAGACCGCAAAGAAACCGTAACCCGAGAACATCCCAAATCATGAACGAACAAAATCCTAAATCAGAAATCATTTCGATAAAATCTACATATGTAATTAAGGCATTTAATTACCTTGAATGGATCTCAAATTCCTAATCGTTCTCCTCGAGATTCAAATCTGATCTTCAATCTTCCTTAAACACCCACTCTTTAGATCTCCAAGAAAATTAGAACCGTTTCTCCAATTCTTCTTAAAAACAAAAGAAAATCCTAAGGTAATTCATAGATTGAAAGACTTTAAAGGAAAGATATGATTTTGAATCCGATCTTCCAAGATCTCCTTTGACCAATAGAATCAAATCTCCAAACCTGATATGTATGTTTTCCAATTCTATCAGAAATTCAATAATCAAACCCTAAGAAATCTAATAATCCATAATATGTTAAAACAAAAAAAGTGATTCAGTTACCTGATCTGGACTTTTAAATCCTTTGGCGGCTATAAACTCTCAAATGATAAGAATCTAGGTTTAGGGTTTTGTTGGAGAAAAAACAAAGAAAGAATATATAGGTATTTGTGACTTTTGATCTTCTATCATGTATCTGTTATGTGACCAAAATTGTATTAAAATTAGATTTTTGTTGACAAAGAAAGAATATATAGGCCGACGGTTTTCATCCATCTTAAACGTACTCTAAATCTCTTAGGGTTTTGAATGAGGAATGGTGTGACAAACTCGTATGTTAAGGGAATATTTATAGAGATATGTTGTTTAGGAAAAACCCCTGGTTCATATCCAATTTAGGCTGCCAAAATCCACTCTTAATCAAGTTTTTACCATGTGAGCACAATAAAATTATATTTCAACTTTGACCATAAAACATTCTTATTCAATATCCTTTGACTCTTTGACCCTTGTTAATAACCCTTTTATATACTTTAGGATTGACCATAAAACCCTCTTATTTTATATCAAATGATAAATTTATCCTTCTTTATAATTTATTTATCTTTATATTACATAGATCATAGATTTGGAGTTGGGCTATATTAGATATATTCGGATAGTTTTGTATCTAAAATATTTAACGCAATTTAGACTTGTTATCTTATTATTTATATTTTATTAAATCTCCTTAATATCCGATTTTGTAACTGCAATTTTCCATTTTCCATAATATTGATGGAATTGACATGATCTATTAGATCGCGATGCTGCTCCTGCTGTTCGTGGAGGCACCGTCTGGATACCGTAGCAAAGGCATCCAAATTGCTGGCTCTGGATTGTGCCTACTGCCTATTGCCTAGAGTAAGGTTTCTGGGCCCCTTATCGAGTGGCACTCGGACAGCTCACGTAGTTTAGGTGCCAATCAAATGGAAAGCCTAATTTCAAAAATATAATTTAAGTCCTGTCTCCTTAATTTGTTAATCGTACAACAAATTATTTAGAATGAGAATTTTCTTTATTCTGTGAATATGGAATTCTTTATGCCATCAATTGTGATTACCTTAGATATAATATGTGAACTCATATGGCACATTTGGTGAAGGAATGGGCCAAAATGGAGCTTCCATTCCCTTTCCCAATATTTAAAAGTGTTCTTAGAAGTTGGAATCACAATTCCTTGAAATCAACGAATCTGATTTTTATGAGGAATTCGATTCCACCTTTGAAAAGACGAAATCGTGATTCTATTTCTATTAATAATTATTATTTTAATTACATTTTACTCTATACATATTTATTATCTACATTTATTATGAATGGTATTTTAGAAAAATCATATTACATAATCATTCTATTCTATTTCATTCCGTGAATGTATCCAAATATAGGAATGAATTTATCATTCTCTTGTTCAATCCATTCCGTTCCATACGATTCCAGCGCACCAAACTTGAAAATAATACTGGTATTGTTTTTCCTATTTTACTGTAAGATGCATATGTAATGCAGCGTGATAGCGTGGATAGAACGAGAACACTCGACGAGTGAATCTCAAACGTGAACTTAATTCACACAATTGTAAGACAATTGCAATTTCTGAGAGAATTCTCCAAACTTATATTTCAAATTGATAAAAATGTTGTAAGAAACATAAGCTAGGGTTTTTGGACTATTTATATGCATAACAAAGTCCTAAAAACGACAATAAAGAAAATAACTCGAGTAAATAAAGGCAGGAGTAAAAGCTGGCAGCCTAAAAGGCGAAACATCGAGCAGCCTAAAGTAGGTCGGTGGCCTATCTCCCTAAGCCGGTGGCCTATCTCTCTAAGCAGGTGGCTTATATCAGGCTTTGTTGGTTCTCATCAAGGCCGGCCTTTTAAGGCCAGCAACCTTTATTCCTGTGCTTCCGGGATCGCTTCTTGGCCTTGAGTTCTCGTCTAGATATAAAGAAAAGTCATCTAGATAGAATGGGAATGTATCAACCATTTTGTTCTTCATTCTTGACTTGTGCTTTTGCTTGATAAGAAACTCCTACAAGAACCAAATCCATTACCCATGCCTATCTTTGCCAAGTCGAGTCTAACCATTCAGATGCTTCAAAACACCGCAATCTGAGTATAGAACCAACTCCTTCAATACTTCTTTCACTGCTCTTAGCATATCTTCACTATTCTCTTCTTCTGCTGCCATGATTTGTCTTAACATGAGCGAATGCATAACTCGAGGCTCCTTCATCTCTCTTGCTGAATGGATGTTAGTCAGAAAAGAGTGCCCATCTGATTTGACTGCTTTAGTACGTTTTACTACCTTCAGGGGCAGCAAAGTGTACTTCATACCACCCCTTTCTAACTTGTACACATTCTCCCTTCCCGCATACTGGGCATCCACATCATACTACCAAGGCCTTCCTAGCAACAAATGACATGCCTTCATATCCACTATATCACAATAGGCATCATCTTCATATTTACCTATCGAGAATGGTATTTTACACCTCTCATTCACATTAATCCTTTTAGTTGCTTTGATCCACCCTATAGTGTATGGATTATGGTGTTTTACACTGGTAAACCCAATTGCTTCACAACTTCCCCATCAATAATGTTCTCATAGTTGCCTCCATCAATAACTAGGTCAAACACATTCCCATTTATTGTACACTTAGTACGAAACAACTGGAATCGTTGAGTGTTGTCCTCCTCCTTAGATGCTAACATCAATTTCCTGATCACATAAGTTTGCTCAACCTCTCTATCTTCATCATAACACTCATCATCACCATCAGGTTCACATATCTCCACATCTCTCTCAACTATGTTGACTCCTTTTCTATTAGGGCATTCATTTGACTGGTGACCCGGCTGATTGCATCTATAACACTTACCAAAAATTGGCTTAGCGTAGGGATTATTCTACTTTGGAGTGTCTTTAACCTCAACGGGCTTTTTACCAGTAGCTTTGTCATCTTTTTTATCACCACTCATGCCTTATTTCTCCTTAATACTGTCATTCTTTTCAACTACAGATTAACCTAAATAATCATTTCCGAATCTCCTACTACCACCATCAAACATGGTGTTCTTATCATTCAACATGAGTTCAGCCCTTAATGCTATATTCTTAGCTTCACACATACTCCTCAATACCGTTACCCTAATTTTATCCTTGATTTGCAACTTTAGGCCATCAACATACCTAGCCACTTGTTGCCATTCACTCTCGCTCGGATCATTGCGCCAATCCCATAAACTCAGCAGTATATTCATGGACGGTTCTCATCCCTTATCGATACCTCTGATACTGCTGGAACAGTATCTACTCATAATTAAGAGGAAGAAACTCCCTCTTCATCAATTGTTTCATACGGATCCACGTTTGCACAGGTTGTCTTCCTTCTTTCAACCGCCTACTCTGCACTCTCTCCCACCAAGTGGAAGCACTACCCTTCAACTTACAAGCCGCCTTCTTTTCCCTTTGCTCCTACAGAACATCCTTATAATCAAAGAATCTCTCCACCTCCGCTAACCAATCAAAAAACTCTTCAATATTGAATGTATCATTAAAGTAAGGGAGATCTACCTTTAGGTGAAAGTCTCCACCATCTGATTGATCATAATCGTCGTAATCCCGGTAGCCCCTTCGGTTCCTGCCTCCATCATAACCACCCCTCATAGGTGGTTGTCTTCTCCCATACACCAATTCCTCTTCCTCTGAATCATCATCAGAGATTTGTGCCCTCCTATCTACATGGATGGCGGATTAATTGGATTACCATAATTTTCTCTTGTCCTAAGACGTCTCCCACCATCAATCCTACCTCTATTAACATCAACTCCCTTAGCATCAAACTACTTGATCAAAGTTTCGACAAGCTGCTCTGTTCATTGTAATCTATGATCCATGGCATCTACCACTGCCTTTGGAATCCACTGTTTAGCCCCTTGGACTCCCGCATCATGACCACCATCATGAGTGCGACCACCGTCGACATCGTTGCTAGAAGACATCTTGCAAGATCTCACCTTGCTCTGATATCAATCTAACGCAGTAAGATAATGTGGATAGAATGAGAACATTTGACAAGTGAATTTCAAACATGAATTTAATTCACACAATTGTAAGATAATTGCAATTTCAGAGAGAATTCTCCAAACTTGGATTTCAATTTGATAAAAATGTTCTAAGAAACATAAGCTAGGGTTTTTAGACTGTTTATATGCATAACAAAGTCCTAAAAACAACAATAAAGAAAATAACTCGAATAATAAAGGTTGGAGTAAAAGCTAGCAGCTTAAGAGGCGAAACGTTGAGCTGCTTATATCCCTAAGTCAGCGGCCTATCTCTCTAAACCGGCAGCTTATATCCGGCTTTGATGGTTCCCATCAAGGCCGACCTTTTAAGGCAGGCAGCTTTCATTCTTGTACTTCTGGGGTTGCTTCTTGGTCGCTTCTTTGCTCATAAACGCATTGGCTATCTCATCTACATCAATATGACATGTTTTAAAACATGTACATATCTTATGAAGTAAATTAGTAATGGTTCTCAGAACAGTCCTTCACATCACATGCTATATCAACGAAAAGTAGTATTATCATTTATCAATCAAAATTTTGATACATTGTAAAAGAAAAATTAAAATAGGTAATACGAACCATAGTATTATTCAACATATTTTAGTGATTATGCATTTGCAAATATATTGATTTGACTGCATATCTCTCTCTCTCTCTCTCATCAAATGGCTAGAAGGAAATTGCAGTTGGTTGAACGACGATGATATAACAAATTGAAAAATTTAAATTTCTCAATTCATTTTCAAGTCACTAAGTTAAATACAAAGATTGAAATTATACATACATATATATAGTTATGCCCATCACACTTAGAAATTCATATTATAATATGTGCATCCATAATCCCGATCATGTATGACAATTAACTAAGCAAGCGTGCTTGGATTGATGCGGTAAATTCAAATAAGTTGGTTTTTCTTTCTATGAATGCCTATAACTTCCTAATCGTACTTAGGTTTCTCTTTCTTTTCATCTTCAGTTCTTTCCATAGCTCTTTTCGATCAGTTTTGTTAAATCAGTAATTCTAATCGGAACCAATGCACACTGCATATCAAGCCCCCTAATTTGACTTGATACGTGGAGGAAGGGCCCAACAATTCAAGCACGAATTTAATGTCGAGTCAACAGTGATCGAGAGGTAGACGCATAATTGTCCGAATCGCGAGTCAAATATATGATTTTATGAGTTTATGATTTTTATATTTTCTCTTGACTAAAATGGATATAAGATTATTTAGGTGCGCATTAGGTGGAATTACAAATTTAGGTGTGCGATCTTACAAGTTTACGATTTTATCGGTTTTGCACGATTTTATATGATTCTACCAATGTTATACATTCCAATAAACTGTGAAATCGCGATTTTGATGACTATGAATTGACGATTTACTAAAAAAAGGATCAATGTAGCTCTATCAAACTGAACTCAGCTTTTGAGTTAGCTTGTCTGCCTAACTCCTAGAGTTTTCAGGCTTCATTTGAGATGGACTTTCCTGGAATAGCTTAGGGCATGACATGACTAAGCTGTGTTTATTTGTTTGAAGCAAGAGAAAAATGCAAAAACAAAGTATTAATTAATTACTAACTACAAGGTTAACTAATGAACGAGGGCAAGCTAGGTAAAGATGGTTTATGATTTTTCTTTCTCTTAGCTGGGTTGGAACACTAATAAAATTTGATGGATATTCAAATTCATATTAAGTTACAATGAATACACAAAAATACCTCACTATTAATTTTCAAGATATAGCGTAATTAAGTAATCAAATTAATAGCTAGGATGAAGGAAAAAAAGGAGTTTGTTTGATCCATCTTCCCTTGGAGGGCATGGCTATGCTATTATCTCCATCTTTCAATTGAAATATTTATAAAGCGTTTACTTACATTTAAGTATGTAATAGTGATAGATGATGGAAGGCCACGGTAATGACTTTTGAGAAACCACAAACAATGCTAAACCGAAACAAGCAAAAGAATTTCCTTTCTTTTAAAAAATGAAAATCTTATTTTTTTTCATTTTCCATAGATATTTTTCGTAATGATTAACCATCATCATCTAGTGCATGTTGCAATTTTCATCTCTTAACATAATGAAATACCTCAAACCTTCACATATATTAGAAATTGGGTTTAGATACATTTGAATGAATTAAATTAATCATAGGATATCAATAGATAAGTTGACAAAGTTAGATTAGTAATTAATTAAATGGAATTTGAGATTTTGATTCGAAATCTCCTAAACATGTTTCTAAATTGTTTAGAGGATTCCAAAACTCTTGATTCATAGCCTAAACACTAATTCCTAAATCTCAATAAAATTTGAGTTCATTTGCTTGTCTAAAAATATAAGTTCTTAAACCCGAACTCAAATTAAATATTTTTTATCCAAAATAAATTCCTATATTAAGTTCTTATTTTAAGTTCTTAATTTCTAACCTATTAGTTCAGAAACCATCTTTTAAATGATTATAGAACTATAGATATTGATCTGATAGTTCTAAGCTTATACCTTATTCAAAAAAATCTAATTTTTTTTTAATCTTATCTTTTCCTTTCCTTTTCTTCCTCTGCCTCTCTCTTCTTCTTCTTTCTTTCTTCCGTTCCTTTCCCTCTTTTCTTTCTTTCTTTCTTTCTCTCTTTCTTTCTTTCTTTGATCTCTCCTTCTCAATCTCAAATCCTAAACAAGATCAAGAAGAGAAATTAAAGCCAAGGAAGAAGATAGGAAAGAGGAATCAAAGCTAGAAGTGTGGAAAGAAGTTCATTTATGCATGTGTCTCAAAAGCTAAGTTTCCTATCTTGAGTTAACTTTGTTTTAATTGTTGTTTACAAGCTTATAATTGATATATAGATGTTAGAAATGGGTTGAGAGTACTACTTATTTATGTATTTGTTGATATATGTATGTTGGAGGTTGGTTTGTGAAGGAGGAAGAGGATGAATAGTGAAAGTTTGGATTTGTTTGATGTTGTTGCATAAAGTTTGAAGAGTTAGAAGTTGTTATAGGTGTTTAATTGATGTTAGAATTGACATAGGAAGCCTGATAGATGATTTGAAGAAGTTTTGATAAGAATAAAGTGTAAAAACCATGTTTTCGCAAAGTTGTTCTGTCTTCAACACCGCCTTTTAGAGCTTCTATGCTATCAGTGTTGAGCCTGGTGTTGAAGTGATCAGAATGTCATTTTCTTAACGCTACCTCCTAAACGGCCGGTGTTGAATCTCTATGCTGCCGGCGTTGAGATTTATGTTGCCAGTGTAGAAGTGTCAGCGTTTGTTTTACAACATTGTCTTGTTTCACAACTTGATCGTATTTTGGCCATAAATTTTTCATAAGACTTCCGATTGAGGTGATTCAAGTTGCGTTGGAAAGCTTAAAAAGATATCTAAAACTTTTATGTTCTGAGTTTTTACAAATTATGAAAGTATAAGTGCTTAACTTTCACTTTTTTCCAACTAATACATTTTCCAAGCAAAGTTAAGAACTTGTTTTTGTTTGTTTTATGTGTGTTTGCTTTAGAAAATGGATCTTTTTGGACTAAAAAGGAATAGATATATGATAATTGATGTGTTATAATGATTGATTAAAATAATTAAGCATGATTTAGATAGATTTACAAATTTAACAAATAATTGGATTAAATGTGGAAGTTAGACATAAAATAAACTTAGTTGATAATTTTGGGTTCAACTTGACTAAATGAACTTGAGTGAGTTAAAATGAATTAGATTGATATAGTTTAATCACCTTGACTTAGTTTTTGAATTAAATGACTAATTCTAAACAATTTGGCTAAAGTTAAGCTAAAATGGGTTAATAGCTAATAATTGGCTTAGATGAATGTGTTATGATGATCTTTGAATAACATGAGCAATATATTATTTCAAATATTTATTTGCTTTGAATATGAATACTTTTATGTACGAATGCTTTATATATGTTATGTTTTGTGCTAAGAAACTATAATTAAAGTGAAAAGAATTACTTTGACAAACAAAAGAGAACTGTCCATATTTTGACGGGACGATATTCGCAGCCATAGTGGGATTCCACATTAGTGTCTGATCAAATAGAGTTCAATAAAAGTTTGATATAAGTTCTTATATGAATTTGATATAAGTGGATGTTAGTTTAATTTCTTATATGAGTTATTTCCTTAAACAGTGATGGATATCTGACATATCTTCTGAGACGGTTTCTAATCTATCTTCTGAGATAGCTTCTACCTTTGTTTGTATTTCATATTCAAGGTACGTAGTAACTTACATGTTGGATGTTAGGATAGGCATCTAAAATGGGTTAAGAACTTAAACTCGGCTTAATAATTAATGAGTGTTGGTTGTCTATTACGCCATTGAACCTGGTTTGAGGAGCGGCAACCTTGTTATGATGCAATGATACCGTAGTTAGGCATTTAACCTTAGTCATGATGCAATGACTTTACCATGATGCAATGGTATGCTATGATCCATAGCGATTGTTTTACGGTTAAGCGGGTAATCGATAGAGAGTGTAGTCTCTGTATAACGTTTGCTTAAACTTGGAAGGAAATACCATAGTTTAGTTCAACATTTATGGGAACGAGTGAACTAAATTCATGTCGTAGACTAAGTTAAGTAAAGTTGAGTAACGGCTACAAACTCTAAATGAGATTACTTTTATGGAATAGATATAGGGGATATAGGTATTCGGACTGCTTATATCAACCCCCTGAGCAACTGTTGTTACTTAGGACCCTCAGATTCCCATTGGCTTGTTCCTGAGTATGAGTGCTCCATTGTTGATTTGTTTATTTTAATAGAAAGACAACAACTTGTGGATTGATGCATTGCATTTAGTTAAGCTTGTGTGTCATTCCTTGTGTGATTGTGTTACTGTGTATTAAGCTCCACTCATTCTTGTTTATGTTTATCTTTTTACAAGTTGTTGATGAAGTTGTTATTGTTGATGATGAAGATGAGTAATGAGATGATGATTTGATGATGATGTGGAGGCTGTTGATGTTTTTGTTCTTATTATTGTTGTTGTCGTTGTTGTTGTTGTTGTTGTTGTTGATGTGATGATATTTGTCTCAAGCATGGGGCGAATTTGAAGATTTAGGAGATGAGTGAAATGTAATAGGACCGAGATATATTTGTATTTTGTTTCTTCTTTGTTTTGTTTTATAGAGACTGGATTTATTTATATATTGTATTTTCTTTTAAGGGCTAAATGTTATTAAATAATTATCTACCCCTAAGAGTAAATCATAAAGTGTTTTTATAAAGTTAGTTTCTTAAAAAACTGGTTTGCTCTATAGGGAGTAGAAGTTTATAAGTCATTTTATAAAGTTTGATTGTCCGTTGCCAAATCCAATTATTTGAAAATCTAACTAAACGATTTCTTAGATTAAAATTGGTTTAGCAATGTTCAACATAAACAACTTCTTTAAAGACAACCTTATGTATAATTCGTGAAGTTATATGTAGTTAGGGACTTAGTGTGCTTAATTTGAGAATTAAGCATACCGGGTCTTTACACATAAGCTACATCTATAAACCACCAATGATTGGAACATCTGGATCTATTTGGATGGTTTTTTTTTCATTCTTATCTTAATTGCATCCGAATCATATTTGTATCTTCTCTGTATCCGATTTGTATTTGATTTGTTAGGTTAGTTTATTAGTAAAAGTGTCTATTTTTCATTTGTATATATTATAGTCTAATTGAAATAGATATGAAATAGATGTTAAACCGATGACAATCCAATGAATGAAACACGCCATAAAATAGGGCTATAAACAAGTCAAGTCGAGATAATATAATATTAACTCCAACTCGACTTGAATGTAAAACTTGAAGTTCGAAACTCGACTCAAAATTGATAGAGTTTTTATTTTTAAGTTCGAACTTAACTTGAATTGATACTCTATAAGCTCAAGCTCGACTTGATTAAGCTCAATTATTCCTATAAAAATCAATTAAACTAAAAGATAAATTAGGATTTTAGAATATAATTGAGTTTTTAGTTAATTTGGTCATAAATATAATAAATATGGACCATTGTATAGAAAGAAAAAAAAAACAAGGTATAAAAATAGGCTTTAAAATTAGAGAAAACATAAATTTTATAAATTTTTATTAAAAAAAAAAGATAAAAAGCTCAACTAAGCTCTCCACTTACTTGAATCGAGTATTTTAAAACTCGAACTTAAGCTTGATTAAATTATAGTCGAGTCGAATTCGAATTATCACCTAGTCGAACTAGAGTATCTCATAAGTAGTCTTGACTCATTTACAGCCTTACCATAAAATCACTACAATAATACTCGATAATTCTACATATTAGATTATGATAGATACTGGAAAGAAATTAGGAAAAGCTTTTTCATCAATATACCCTTAGGTTTCGTTTGGTTGCCAATATTTCATTGGATAAGACAGGACAAATGTTCTAGTCTCTTGTTTGTTTTTTTTTAATTGATAATGGGACTGGCCAAAAACAGTGCTAAGGACAAGACAAATTTATAAAAAAAATTGTCCTATACGTACCATGGTACAAAAAAGCCTGCTCACAGGATAAGGGATTTCAATTTTTGAAATTACAAAAATATCCCTACTCATGTCCCCTCTTCTTCCGCCATTGGTCCTATCCTTCTTCCTTTGTTCCATAAATCTAGCCCTAGCAATGAGTCTCTCTCTCTCTCTCTAGTGATCTCTTTGCTTGTGTTTTTGATAGTTCGCATCTTCTACTCCATTCTTCTACTCCACTTGAAACCCAAGTTGAGGTAGATCTTCCTTTTCTTGCTCTCTCTCTCCTCTAATTAGTAAATTAATATGTAAATGCTAATTAGTTGTTTAATTTTCGATCAAATCTAACCCTATTTAGCACTGTAATTCACAATCCTCATGCAATAATTCTTTTTATGTGTTCGATTTGAAGGTTGAAAGGGTATTGCATGAACTATTAGAATTTGAAATTTTTGCGCTTTAAGTGCTTGACGAAATGTATCAGTGAAACTTTTGTTTTTCTTTCTAGTGTTGATTGATTTTGGACAATCTGGCATATTTTCTTGTTTTTGTGTAGTTCTTGCTAATGGGTATTCATAAAAAGGAACAAAAGGGTTTGTCGGTGTTACGTTTTGTACAAATAAACAATTCCACGAACATCCCTGATCCACAAATATCAAAACCCTCATGGTATTTTTTTTTAATTAAGCACGTACGATGACATAAAGAGTGTAGTACTAAAGTGAATATATCACTAACTTGCAGCAAATAATGACAGAAGGCAATTGGATGAGGTGGTAGTGGTCATTGGTGGTTAATAGTTTTGATGTTTATATTGATTGTAATGGAGAGTTGCAGAAAAAAATTTCAACTTTTTGTTAAGTGGAAATCATTTTCTTCATTTATATGAAGCTTTTTAAATTTGATAAAAAAGGTTTACTGCTAATCACTTGTATATTTGATTGTCCAAATCTGGAAAGCATGCTAAGTTAGAAAACTGTCAAAGAGAGGAAGAATTGAAGAACTTTGTGGTGAAATTTTATGATCGTCAGTAAAAGCTCACTGTCTGACCAAAATGTATTATACCAAAATTTTAATTTGGCTAGACTAAACACTGCAGCTTGACATAAAAACATAAGGAAATTGAGACATCCCAAAAAAGTATAAAATGAATTCATTAGGTAGTTAATGAAGAAGGCTTTTAGTTTTTATTGTGTTAGCTAATGTTCTGTTTTAAAATTATCTCTTTTTTGCTATGTTAGTTTTGTGATCCTCCACAAAATTTAAACAAAAAGTTAACTTTGTTCTTGTAAATGCACATATTGGATTAAGTTAAGACTGAGGATTAAGGATGCTCTGTCCCTCTCTTCTCTACATTAGTAAAAGACATACAAGTACAAAATTGATTAGTATTCATTAATTCAGTAAGGATAAAGGAATAAAGGGAGAAGTCCAAACATATAATTGGAAATTAGTTTCTTGTGAGGCATCATACTAGACATAGCCACAAAGGGCTTATGAATCTTGTTTATTGAAACCGTAGTTATTCTCATTAATTCTATTTTCTGATCACATGATTAATTGTTCTACTATTCCACTGGATTGGGTTCATATTATTTCCTAGTATACATTAATTGCTGTTGAGGTAAACAACCAAAATTTTATGGACAGATATTCAGCTCTGTTTGGGCGTCTTCTCACATATCAATCATACTTATGACTGATGAACAATTACATAGTTGTAGCAAGTCATCATCATGCGTGACGCCACCTTGTTGGGCAAAATGTGATAAGTGTTTCTTTGAAATTTTTGAGCCATCCTAATGAAGAAAGAGGGTGAACGTGAATTTTGACACTTTGTCTCCTCTAGAGAAAAGGGTGTTCGTGTTCTTTATTTATTACATCAAGATAACTTATGAATAGACAAGACTCAGTCACACTCCCGTACTATAACCTAGCTAGCTAGGGCCAACGAGCTAGCAAACAAGATGGTACTCTTGAATATATGACTAGTGGAGTTGGGAAGAATGGCATGGGGTTCTAGTTTGTGCGGAACATGGAAAAAGTTTTTAGCCACATAACCATTTGGAGCTTCTCATGCAAGAATTATAATGATATGTTTAGATAATTAATTTAACATAAGATTTTGATCTTGACAAAGCCATTGCATGTAAATTTAAAAGGTTGCATTTATTTATAGTATCATATTATAGAAGATGGTATCAATACAATTGGAATAGTAGATAATTTAAACTTGATGTGTTATGTATATTTCTTTAAGAAGAACAAAGTGTTTTTTTTTAATTATTTTATGTAATTGCTTGACATTGCAAATTGGATTGTGATGGTTATTGTAAATGTATATTATTTTTAATGATTTACTATTAATTTAATAATTAGTTAATATTGTTCAATATTAATATTCACTACTAATGTAATAATTAATATTGATCTAGATATAATTATATTGTTATGTAATTAATTAACTTAATATAGATAGTATTAATTTAATTAATTTTGTATTTATTAAATATTAATCTAATTAATTTATTAATATTTAATATTTTAATTAGTAGCAAATTTTTGCTAAAAATTAATTATGGCTTTTTATTTAATATAATATGTATTAATTTAATTGTATATATAAATTAATCTTTTTAAATTGTATTTATTAAATAATATAATAAATTAATTAAATAAATATATTACAACATAAGGTATAATGGTAAATGTATAACGTCTTGTCCTATACTAGTACATACCAAACACTAGACAGCACAAAAATTCTTGTCCAGTATCATATATTCCAAACGTGGGACAAGGGAATTATTCTATCTAGTGCTTCTTGTACTGTACTGTCCAATTTCTCTTGTTCTGTTCTATCCTTGCAACCAAACGCAACCTTAGTTATGTTAGTAGTTCACATCTTTGAACACAGGGTTCGGTTACATCTATTATAATCGTCTCACTTTTAACTTTTTCACACCTGCCAAAAAAAAATAATCTTTTTATAATTTTTCCACGTAAACATTTATTACCCTTTTTTATTACACTTATTGACTTTTCACACGGAATGGTATGTTGCAAAGATCAGGTCTTCTCATTTTTCCCCTTTCGTGTATGTATGCATTTTAAAGTTGCTATACGGAAAATTGCAAAACATAACGGCTCTCTACCATTATCCCTTTCCTCCACCAATTAAGTCATGCAAATCATTTTGTTCGTTTGCCATTTTATTGGTCTCTTCTCACATGTAATCCACCATTTCAAATTTTTTTTTTTCTTTTATCATTACAATGTGCAGGGGATTTGATCTTTGGTACCTCTCACTTGAGAGATTGGGACAATACCACTTGGCTATAAGATAATTGACTCCACCTCAGTTTTGAATCAGGACCCGACCAAGGGATGGTAGGTCTGAACTGGCTAAGGACCCGCCGCCACTAGTTCCACCCCCTAAAACCATTTAAATAGACGGTTCGGAACTGCTGATTCAAGAGCTTACTAGAGAATCGATAGAACTTGTGATTCCCATGATTCCACGCTATAAAAAACAAAAAAAAAAAAAAGTAAAAAGAAGAAAAGAAAACTATTAAAAATTGTAATTATAAACTATTTTCAAGTGAATAATAAAATTTTATTTCCTCTTCACTATATTTAATAACAACATAAGTAATAAATATATTTGAAATCATGTGATGTTGAGTTTATATAGACTTTTAACTAAAATAGACTTTACTTTCTTATGAATGTAGGACTTGTTTTTCGTGCTTGTAGGACTTATTTATATATTGAAATTTCATAATGTCACATAACTAACATGACAACTAAAAAAGTGCTCGTGATTGTACATAAGTAAATAAATAACTGTAAAATTTCTTTTAACAAATAGGCTATAAACAATAATTGTTAGATCCAATGTTATTTCAAGTTAAAAATTTATTTTTTGTTTTTTTCACAGTTCCTAGTTCTAAAGGAACTAAAACCGAACCATGGAAACCTAGATTCGAACCCACTCATGACAACGTCTAACCTCCGCCATATCAATTTGTTTGTCAAAATAGAAGAAAGGGAATTCTCATATCAATATTAATTTTGACCATATAATTGGTGTTGGTGGCATTTATATAAGTTAATCTTCTTCCTATTTTTTTTTTTATTATTTCATTTAATATACTAGTGGATGGTGTATTTACAATACAGGTATAAATATAACAACACTATAAAAAAAAATCAAACATTGAGCCTGCATAGTTGTGAAACTCGAATTTTATATGTATAAAAATCGATAAAATCATATAAAATTAATAAAATCACAAACATGACAAATACATCTAAATTTATAATTCTACCTAAAATCTGTATTCTAAATAATTTTACATCTATTTTAATTATATAAAAAAAATTATAAAATCACAAACTAGTAAAATTGTATACTTATTTCATAATATTGACAAACATGTGGATGCTAATTAGATATGATTCGCTCCATCATGAATCTTGCCATTTGGCATGATGGTATAATAGTTAATTATTTAAAAAAACATAGCATTGATAATATTGTGAAACTCATTGGAAATCATTTGTGGAGTAGCTTTTGATTGTCCAAAACTGCAAGGAAGAAATTAGATAAGGCGGTGAAAAAAAGGAAAAAAAAAACAATTTATGATTTGACAAGATTAAAATTAATTCGTTCAATGTCATATGTTCATGTAAAAAATTTGTCTTCTAAGGAATAAATATAAATTCATTGCTAACAGCATGCCAAAAGGTTTTTATATACAACCAATGATGTTAGTTATGTTACACCTTTTAAGGTAATAATTTAAAGACTAAAACCTATTACCATAAATTATTTTCTAATCTCATTTATCATGATAATTTTTAAAAACTGCCCTACTTATAATGGAACATGAGGTCAGACTAATTTTATTAATAGGCAATAAAATCTAAATAACAAAGCATGTTGAAGCAACACATTCATCAATACGTTCTCCATTTACACTTGGAAAGGGGAGAAAAAAAAAGGAAAGATTTATTTATAGCATAATATAATTCCCAAAGAGTTTCAAAATTCTCAAAACAACTAAAAAGGATAAAAATTAATAGTTGAAGCTTCACTGATCAATATATAAATGAATATAATACTAAAATATCTTTAACTTTTCATCAACTAAGATGAATTCCCAGTACCCATTAACCCAAATAACATAATGCCAATGGGACAGACAAATCAGAGGAACAGACTTTTAAACTTAAGGAATTAACATGAAGGGAGATTGATAGGGCTATGAGGGAGAAAGGAGTTGAAGTCGATGTCTTGACGTATAGCTGCTGGAATATCACAACCTGATGAAAGCAAGAGTTTATGGCAAAAGGCAAGTCATAATGAGGCCTTAGAGGGATAAAGGTAAGAGGAGTATCTGTACTATTTTTTTATAATTTGATGCTTAATATTAATTTTGAGTAAAAAAATATCTATACTTTTAAACTGATGGCATTTAAGTGCTCAATGTTTAATTTTTCAATTAAATACTAAGAGTATGGAGATAATAAAATGCAATCAGTTTGAATGTACGGGTATATTTTGGCCTAAAATCAAACATTGGATACTGAATTGCTAAAACATGATAGTACAGGCACTCCTCTTGGCTTTGTCCCAACATTATACATAAATCTATTTATACATTGACACAACACAATGTTATTAGGGGAGAGGAACTTACTGCAGACAGGTTTTGCGAAGTAACACACACAACCTTGGACAGGTACTAGGACAAGTTTCAAATTTGCAATAGCAGCCAGGGTAGTCTCTACGTCTGCTTCTCACTTTGTAATCTTTGCTTCCAGAGCTTCCTTAGGAGATGGAGTGGGGTAGGGTTGAAGGTGAAGAAGGGGGGTGTTGAAGCATAATTTGATAATTGGTCTATGATTTGTTTTTGACAAATTAGAATTTTCATGGAGGGAAGTTGTTATATGCTTATATCTCATAAGAATATTAGAAAAGGACACCAGCAAGAAGCACTTCAGGCAGAAAATACATCACTGAACAAATTGGCCCTGTTTGGTTTAATTTATAGACTAGGATTTCATCGAATATAATTCATAAATGTATTTAGTGAGAATCAAGTCATAAATTGTAAAATGCATAAGTTTAAAAACAGAACTGTCAAAAATTAAAAGACCAGGCACTTATGGAGCATTTATCCCTGAAAGGCATTACATTCTAGTGGTAGCCATAACCAATAATTGCAAGAACTGCAACTACGGTCTGCACCATGGTAAGAACTATTATGACGAAAGCTGAAAAAACTGAGATAAATGACCATGGACTACAAAAGTATGTCCTCATCATGGTCGCCCAGATGCTGCTGTAATAGGACTCAACATCCCTGAATTGGTTAGAAAGATAACAATCATGAACATTGAAAACTATGTTTTTCCCAAGGTTACAAAACAAGTTAGCCACATAGAGATCATCCTGTGAAATTCTCGTGATAATCCCATTTGAACACAGAAGTGATATCCTTTGGTTGATTGATGAGGCATTTCATGAAGGAAACATAGTCAGTGAAGTATTTGGAGCCGTCTTCTTGACATTGTTCCAAGGCTACACAATTTAGCAGTAGAGTGCTTGTGAAGTCATTAACGGTGAAAGATGGTATTTCAAGAACCCGTTTCGGAAATTTATATCTAGGAAACTATGGCCATTTCCTGACTTGAATTTGATTCCTGATGGAATTAGTTGTGTTGTGCATTGAATGGATTGATTTGACGGGCGATACTTCTCACTAAGAACATGGATGCCCATATTTGAAGGCAGAAGACTCAAATGAAACAAATGAAGCAAATGATTGCCCCTTAAGTTTGAAAATTGTTGCAAAATTTCTGGGGGTCTTGGAAATGCCAGATCAAAAACTTTGAGTGCAAGGATAGATAAATAGTTTGATTTTGTCTCCCCTGATTCCTGGGAGAACCTAAACACGGCTTCCAGGACAAAAAAAGGAAGTTGATTTTCTAACTTTAACAAGTCTCTAATAGGATTGGAATTAACCAAGGCTGAGCAAAGATAGGAACATCATTGCCTATGGAATCTTCATTTCGTGCAAGATGGCGAAGGAGTTGGACCACGAAACAACTGTCAAGTAGCAGCATTTCTAGGAAATCACCTGATGACATTAGGACAGCTCCGAATAGCAATCCCTGGCATGATTTTCCATACTTTCCAGTTCTTCTAGGAATTGCTTCAAATTCCATTGTATGCTATGGAGGAACTTCTCGAGGAAGAACCACTTATGCTCCTCAAATTCAAGCAGATTTTCTTTGCCTCTATGGTAGGGTCCTATGGACACAATCTCAGGTTGCTCAGCTTTAGGATTTATCCCACACAGAGTTGGAGGGATTTGAATATGGAGCACGAAGCACCCCTTGCTCGGAGTCGAGTATGTTTCCGCCTTTCCAGGAGATGAAGCCTGACACGAGCCAAACAGTATGAAATCGCATCCCCATCTGATGAACTATAAGGGGTAACATGCTGATTACTACCTTGCACTGATTCACTGATTAAGTAATCCTGATCTTTTCTTAGAAGTGCTTGAGTTGCTCCGCCAAACAATGAACTTCCTTCACTTGGTCCATTAGGATTGAGACGTGATGGGTTCAGGCTCATCAACAACTTGAACCTACCATCTTCTAGTGATCCGTCTAGAGACCCTGCCCGTGCCTCTGCCGATTCAATGACTTGATCCTCCAATTCGTCAATTTCTCTGGCTCGGGAATCCATTCTAATTGAAGCAACTCAAATCTAGCCTGATTCTAGACGTAGATAATTCTCATAATGTCTAAAGTTTCAGCTTCCTTAGTGCAATCCTAATTCTGTTACATTACAACATACTGGTGCCTCAAATTACTACGTCAAAAATGTCTATTCGACCCCATACTATATAGAAGGATAGTCGGTGTCCATTTATCTAGCACTTGAGAAAGCTGAAACAGCGTTATGTTTTGTTTCCTAGCAATTTCCTGGAAGAGCTGTAAAAGTGATATTCCAGGAAATGTCATCAAGTGTGTTCTTAGTCCACAGCAACTGAAATTTAAAGTCAAATCTTGAATGCTGCTGAAAGTTGGTATGCAAGAATAGGAATTTCCCAGTTCAGCAGGAAGGAAATTTCTCCGGAAAGTGGAAACAGAAAATGGACATCAATTTCATATTAAAATATCAAGACAAAACAACATTTCATGTTACAGCCGACCATGTCTACATGATTATAAGACTCATTAAGACATGACAATTGATTTACCAAAATATTAATGAAATTTTAATACACATAGCATTAACAGGAAGTTTCGGAATTACCTATTTAATTATCATAGATGTTAAAATTTTATCAATACAAAGTTGCCATGGGTTTGTACACGTGGCATATGACCAACGAGTCTTTTTTACGTGGCAACATATTTTTCATTTAGGAAAATGTTTCTAGAAAAGGGCAATGAAGACATATCATGGGCTGTTTGTTCACATAGTATTGGGCAAAGATAATAACGTTTATGTATCATTTCCTAGCAATTGCCTGAAAAAGCAACGAAAACGATTTCCCGGGAGTAGTCATCTAATGCAGACAAGATGTCTCCAGAACGCAAAAATCTAAGTCAAAATTCTAGATAACGTTGAAATTTTTGTAGGAAAGGAAGTTCTTACCTCAGCAGGAAGAAAACCTCTCTAGAACATAGAAATAGAAAAGGGACATAAATTTCCAGATATTGCATTGACAATAAACCGAATAGAATTGTGGTATTTTAAGGGATGATAAAGTTTGTCAAATAATATAATTAGGGGATTGGGCATGTCCACATCTCAATGGCTTATTTATATTTATCACATGGACATGAGGATGATCAGACAATGCCACATCTACGTGTATAGGTCGAGAGAATTCTTGATGGCATTATATTTTATATCCTTAATATTCTTTGTTAGTTGAATATAAGTCGGTATGAGAGTAATTATGGCATGGATTATATGTTCTAGTGATGTGTTTCTATAATTTCTAGTTAAACCCTGTACAACCGTGCGCTAAGAGATGATTTAAGGACCATATGATAATTGATATGGCAAAGGTTATCAAATTATAGAATGAGGAATATGATAAACATGAAGTATTAAAAAGGGTTTTAGTAATATATAAAAAAGGAATACAGGTGACTTATAAAAATGAGCTTTAGAAACTTTCTTTTATTATTATTATTTTTTTATTAAGATGATTGTAGAATAAGATGGAGATTTTGTGATTTCTTTCTCCAAATTTTCTGTGTGGCTGAGACATGTTATGAAGCTATAGGGGATGGGTTTTGAGTCCCATTTGATCAAAATCACTACAAAAAAAATTAGGTTTAAAGATGAAAACTCTGTTTCTAAACATAACTTTTAGTCATAAAAACCATCGTTGCTGATTTTATTTATAAAAATAAACTTGTTTTATCCATTTTCCTTTGCAAAATTTTTGTTTTTAAAGGTTAGTGATCTTGTCATGGCTTATAATACTAGGATTAATGAATTAAAGTGATAATTGATTTTGGAGTTAAGAATTGCAAATTGAAAATATTTTGGTAAATGAGTAAGGACAAAGTGAAGTGTGAATGCAATTCTTGATGAAAAATATCAGTAATCATATTTAGGGATTGAATGTTCAATATAAATGGAGTAGGAAATAATTTCATGAACTTAGATTTTAAGAATTTTTAGGAATTATCAGTGGGACATATAGATATCATAATTTGACCCCTTCAATTTGGTATCCTTATAGCCTTTCTTTGTTAAAAAAAAAAAAGAAGAAGAAGAAGTTATCACCAATGAAAAGTTTACTTGAAACCATGAAAGATTGATTATTTATTCTTTGAAAACGAATTAGAAAAGGTAAACATATCGTGGAAATAAAAAATCAATAGAAATTATCTATAGAATGCTTGAAAATGATAACTGATCTTAGTTAGTCATATATCATATGTGTAAACTCCGGAAATTTTCCACATTAGTATACGACTCTAAAGTAGAATGTATGAATTAGTTAGCAAACTTAGATTCCAATAAAAACCTAAGAATAGATCAATGCATTGAATTTGGCTAGATAAGGATCTAGAAATCGAATAAAGAGCTTCTTTGACCCTAATTGATACCAAAAACGAGATTTCATATCTTGAACGAATAATTCAAGATATGATTAAAGGAAATCTAAATTTTCAAACTCAAAACATGTTATACAAATAGATTAAATAGAAAAATATAAATATAGAGATTAAATGACTACTTTTGAACTCAACAATGATTTGAGATTAGAACAATGAGTAGTAATGAGCCTATGCATGGATTTAAACCCTAAATTCAAGATTCCTAGATAGTATTAAATGCTACTAATAAGATTTCATAATAGGTACTAAAAATTAAAGATATATAGATAATTTAGCTTCCATATCAAATGCGATATTAAGTAGTTAATCAACTACGCTTATAGAAAGGAAACGATAACCTAAAGATAAATCGTTAGGATTATAAATATACAATAAAAACTTAAACTGATGTATAACTAAAGATCTAGACTTCAAATAAATAATTGAATCACACCATTGTTCTAATTAGGGTTTTCTTAAGTTATTGAAACCTAAAACAAAAATTGACCTAATGAGTTTAAGAAACCCTAATCGCGAGGGATAAAATTCTAAAAATAATTAATCACGTAAATTTAAAACTTAAAGTTGTATTGTTTGATAATCCAAGTATTTTGTAGAATTTTATAAAAATATTTATGTACAAAAACTCTCAAATATTAGCTAATTTGTACCTGTATACTTATTAAACTATCCTAAAGCTAAGTTAATTAACTAACTAATATTAATATATATAATAAGTATTGTGTTTTACGGCTGCAAATTGGTAGGATGAAGGGCTGGGATCATCTTGAAATGAGTGAACCGAAATTGCTCAAATAATGCATTATTAGGTCAACAAAATCAACCTTAGAAGCCAATCAAACCTTGCCAACTCAACTCCACATTTATGACAATGAGAACAATTGATAAAACAGTAACAACTTAGAGGAAATTTGGATCAAATTTCGGGGGGAAATGCTGCAACAAAACTCCTTCTTTTGTGTTATATATATATATATATATATGTGTATGTGTGTGTGTGTGTGTGTGTGTGTGTTTAAGGCACTTAATGTAGAAACAAACAAACACTAAACACTCTCAAATTTTCCAGATCAAACCTACTCGTAATCAATAGCTAAAAAGACTTACAAACAGAAATCAACTCGTCCAAAACAATCCAATTCGAACCAAGGAAAAATACAATACGAAAAACACTTGAAACAAGCTCGAGGTAAGTTAATGTAATTCGAATGGTTTTCTTTTAAAACTAAGATTGGAACTGACTTTTGATAATCATAGGAACATGATCAACATGAAAACAAGCTTCGAATTCCATCGAATTGGCTCAACCAAGGTAAAATTCAAAAACCCTAGTTGCACTTTACTAGAATCGAAATTTAAGAATATATGCTTGTAGAAGCATTAGGAGTTGTTGTATGTATATATACAAGATATAGAAACACTTAGGAATGGTTTAGGAATGCTTTTGATATTTAAAATTCAAGAAATATGAACTGTTTCGTCGAGGAAGATGTTGAACAGTGCTAACACTGTCCATAAACCGGCAGTATAAACGTCCAAAGCCGGCGGCTTACAAGGGTAGGCCGACGGTGTAGAGACGGCTTACACTGTAACAAAAGTTACGTAAAACTTATTTTCATGTAAAATGAACGAACACTGGCTATGTGGGATTATACATCGGCGACGTATAGTCCAGCATACGTGGAACGCTGGCAGCCTTCAAGCTAATGCACCCGATACGAAATAAATATGAAACAAAGGAACGCCAACAACTGGGTTTCGACGTCGGCAACGTTGAAGCCGGAGTACACCTGCATTTCTTCTATGGGAAGTTTGTATTACATGAACTAAATATATATATATATATATATATACACAATAAAAACTACTAAACATATTTTATATATATATATATATATATGTTAACATAGAATTTACTAAGTAGATAACTAAATACAAACATTTAGAATAAATTTAAGTAATATTTGATAAATCTTAAAACCCTAAAATTAGAGAAAAATATTAAGTGTTATTAACAACAATAAATAATCAAATATTTGTTCTTTGCAGATAAAATAAGTAAGAATGGAAATTGAAATAAGCTAAATTTACGAATAATGTGACTTCTAAAAATAACAAAATAATTATACAAAATAGATTAGGAGAAACATGACGACACTAAGTGATAATAGATGAATATGATTTACTATAATGAGATAAGTTTAGAATAACCTTAAATTAGTGTTAATCACTACCAAAACTTGATAAATATCAATTTAGGACACCAGACACCTATAGGAGTTTAACTATCTAATCTATTTTATATTGATGAATACTTTATTCATATCAATAGGTGACTTTGATACCATAGAGGATCTTCCGGCGGATTATTACGATTAAGTCACCATGAGCAGGTGAGTAATTTAGTCATATTATACTGTTTGTGCTTGTAGATAGCTGAACATGTAATGCAAAGATAGTAATAATAAAATGAATGTTGTGACAGAAATGTGTTATGATTTGATTGTATGATTGTTAAGCTACCATTACAAAAGTGATAATATAATGATTTGATGTTGTGAAGTAATATGATGATGATTGTGTATAATGTATGATCACCATGAAATTGAATAATAACTATTGACTTATTAAAATAATTTGGTCATGCATTGCACGTACTGCATTATTGCATATATAAACGGGTGACAGCCTGCTACGTATTAATATTTCGATTCTCTGTTAACGCTTGGTTTTTCTAAAGTGTTAGTTCTTCTAAGGTTTTCTTTGTTCCATTGGTTCTACGAGAACTAAGTGGTAACGAAGAGCGCCGCCCATAATATCACTTTGAAATGATTAATACTTAGGGAGTTTCTAAGGATGGATACAGAAAATGGTCAATTAAAACTATTATATTTAAAGTGATAACCCTAAGACGAGAAATCGTTGATTTTCCTGTAAACTTAGTTTCTCCTGGGCAGGTGGGTCATCAAGTAATTGTTCTTCAACCCTAAAAAGATGGCGTAAATCTTTTTCCTATTTGGATTCTAGATCATCCAAGCTTGTATCTGAGCATATGATTGAGTGATTACATTACATATGATTTGTTAATAAGTTGTTTGATTGTGTACTATGTCTACTTATTCATTGAGCCGTGGTTTCGCTCATAGTCCAACAGTCTTTTCAGGTTTACACTTCGACCCTGGTTAGTCACTTCTAGGAATATGACTCCGGTAAGAACTTAAGAGCTGAAGTCTATGGTTCTACTTGGGATTAATGGTTATGTTTTCCTAGAATAGATTAGCTAGTGCTATTTTATCAGTTATAACTACAAGAAGACTACATGGTTTGTAATAGTTCTGTGATACTTTATGATTAAGGTATCAGTTATTTACTAATTTATTTCTTACATGTATTTATCATTTCTTATCAAAGAAACTAAAAGATCCTGATATTTTAGAAAACATGTCACTCTTTGAAGGTCATCTAGTGACGGTATTCAAGTGTGACTTGTCTACTTCTACTAAGGTACCCTCGAGGCGTGACAATATGAGCCTCATTTTGGTAAAAGCAGTGTTAACATTAGAAAGTACTCGATAAACCATATCAAATCAACTACTTACACATCAAAACCAATTTAAAACAAATCAGATATATGTTATTAAAATTTTAATACGAAAATCGTAGAAAATTTTAACTTTTGTAGTGTAGCATTTAGAATTAATAACTATTGAAATTAAAAATAAATAAATAAATCGACTAGGCTTGACTACACGCACATGCATATTACGAAAGCGGAAGCAAGAGGCGGGTTTTTAAACCAATTTTAAGCTCACTTATCCATTATCTCTATAATTCTTTTACGCACAATTACAATGATGATGATGATAATAGGAGAAGATTACACTGGATTTAACATGAAGTTTAAGCACATTCCCCCCCCCCCCCCCCCCCCCCCCCCGCTTAAATGAGGACTTCACACATTTCATTCAAACAAATAATTACCTCACAAAAGGGATTTCAAAACAAATGTTTCACAATAGATGACTTCATACTGCCTCAGCAGAGGACTTCACTTAATGCCTCAATATAAGGACTTTATAAATGCCTATGCACACGTAAAATTTCACACAGGTGCCTCAATACATAAGGACTTCACTAAAACACTCAAATAAAACATATGAATAATGCCTTGCAATATTCTCACAGATGGCACTATTCACGTAACAAATGCAAACACAAAATGAGAGAGTATTTTTACATAATATCTACAAGTTAAGCTCTACTCTTTTTTTTCTCCTTTAATCTCTGCTAAAAATCATTTCAAAACGTTTTATATATATCATCTTTAAAAATATAGTTGTTCAACCTTAAAAGAACCTCCAATGGTCAATTTTATAAGTCTGCAACAGCCATTTTTTAAACTGTCACACCCTGGACTTGTCGTGCCCTAAACTCAAGACGCCTCAATTTACCCTATGACCAAGTCTATGATTGCCAAACCTCAGATTTAAGCTTGTTATACCTTGGAGTTAAACTTGTCGAGCCCTTGATGTGACTCATGACCAAGTCTGTGCATCTTGTTTTGTTCCATTTATCGTGCCTTGGATTTACACCTCGATTAGGCCAATCGAGCCCTCAACAAAGTTTGTGATCAAGGCTACGATCAAGACTAGGCAGTGATAATTTGTTCCTACGCAATCTACAGAGAACAACACACATACAAAAATAAACAAATATATGTATAATAAAGCTTAAAGATATCAAAAACAAGTTTTTCTTATTAAATATAGTTTAACTAAGTTGTTGAGTATTTGTGTAATATATTTTTTTATCAAAATAAGATTGTAACCACCCATGGTTCACCAATAATTATCTCTAGTACTTATGCTTTTCTAAAAGTTCTTAATGAATTTCAAGGAGTCTAGCTCGACAACGTGTATCCCAAGGACCAATTTGATTCTTAGCCATGACAAAGTGAGTTATTTCAGAGACTATTGCATTGTTTGTGGTTATAGCATTGGAGCACTAAAAGTTATACAATAAATGAATATGATATGCATGAATGGAATTTGGGATTGTTTGCATGTGATTGATATAATCTTGGATTGACAATGCATTTGAATAAAAAGTGATAATTGGAATGCTTATATAGATGGATAGTATTTTATGTTCGATTAATCTGAGAAATTTGTCAGTCACCTAAAATGAATTAACAATTACTTGGCTTATATAATTAATTTAATTATGGATACCATGCATTTGCATATCGAACAATCAATGCTACATGGGGAATCTGGGTAGGCTATTTGTCATACCCCTAAATGATCTATGGCGACAGTTTGACATATAGTTTACTTAAGTAGAGTACGTAAGGTTAGATTACTAAGTGTGTTCCTAATCAATCTTAAACTTAGGGAAAGCATTTATTTAAATTTTAGAAAATAATTGTGTAAGCCTCTTAATTTAGAAATTACAAAAAAAAAATCAAATTTAAAATACTAAAAACTTCATTTTAATAAATAAAAATAGTTAGGACCTCAAGGCCCACAAAATGGCATCCATAATTATTCAAAACATAACAAACCAATATGTCCATAAGCTTGGAAAACGGTACAAATAATATATATCAAAGTATAAGCCTAAGTTCTCAACCCTCTGATATTATTCTCTATACCATACGCCTCGAACCCGATCTTATCCTCTTGTCCATATCCTTATGAATCATATAGAACAATTGTACTAAGGTCATCGATACCTAAAAAAAAAAAATTAGTAAGCCGAAGCCTAATACATAGCAATACAAACATATACAACATGTACAAGTATTCCTACACTAATGGAATAAACATTGATTTAAATATTTAAATTGAGTATAGCAAGCAACATGAGAGTACTCATGACTCTAGGCAACTCAATAGGAAACCTAAGTTTCAATACCATCATAGAAATATTGGGGATTGACACCGAAAATAAAAATCAAAAGAATTATCATAGTCTAAGGTTCATAGTTGTTATTCAGATGCCACTGTTGCAATCCATGTATATCATATAGTCTATTGAGACCCATAATCCCTAAACTAAGCCTAACATAACTTCTCTCTATTTGAGTGATTGTTATGCTTGATATTGTTCCCCTTATCAACTACCCGTCAAGCCACAATAAGGTAGCCTATGCTAAACTACCATGCCAGGGTCTGAGACCCTAACCAGAGTGTCACTCTTTGACTCAAGATGACCAAGCACAAACAATGCACATTATTAGTCAAGTTTAAGTATTAGTCAAGTTATTAAATTCTAGCCTTAATACGCAAAACATATCATTGCGTATCTCGAATATCGAATCTCTCATGATGAAAGTCTAGAATATAGGTATGAATTTTATCTGATGAAGTGATAGTTGTGTATTACTAAAATGATAGATGTAAACTATCAAATCAAGTTTATTCATATGCTATTCATAATAGGTTAGGGTCTTAAATTCACTAAAAACCCATAAGTATATTAGGACTTATTTAGGATATAGACCCTACCTAAAAAAATTTTATAAGTTATCTCAAAAGATTTCCTATCTAATCCACAAGTTTTTATTTTTGTTCAATTGTAATTAAAGAGGATTGGACCAAGGGGTTAATAATGGTTTGACATGATCCAAACATTGTTAGGCCATTTAGGGGCTTAGTGAACTAGCCCTTGCATCTTTGATATGAGTTGGCTCATTTTGTAAACTACTAGGTAGATGAATTTTGTTTTAAACCAATTTTAGATTTCTCAAGCCTTATCAATTTGGAATTATGATTTAAATATTTTTAAATGACCTTACATTAAAAATTTTTATTTTTAACATACTTCCGAACCACTTTAGGATCCACTAGTATTTATTAAAATTGTAAATAAATTTCTAGTTATACGACATTCTCTCATTAGCAGTTAACTATTCATTATTTATCTTATGCCCAAAACTTGCAACATTTTATTTATTATTTGGAAAAGAATGGAAGAGTCAGTATCTTGTAATGAAGGCCAAGCATTTATGCCGTAGGTAACGATTTCTTCGTCATGTTTCTGTGTGGTAATTCAATCTTTCCGTAACTCTAGATTACTTAATTCCTAATATTCATATATGCATTTAAGCTTCATGGGTATATATATATAAATGCAGTAAATATATATTATAAGATCCTGAAATCAACGTCAAAATAATTTATTTTCTTTCTTTAGTAACTAATCTATTATTCGATATCGTGTGCGTGTGTGTGCGTATAAGTCATTACATGTCATTTGGTTCATTGTCTAAGCATAAATGGTTTCCATAGACCATACGTCAATATTAATTAACTTTATAAAAAATAGCAAATAATTAAATTATTCCAAGCATCATTTGAATCATCTACACTATGGCATGCAAACCTCTTTTTTTTCCCCCCCTTTTACGAGTTTAATCAATTTAAATAAGACAAACCCAAAATGATTAATAAGTAAAATAAATAAATAAATGAAACAAATAGAATAACATATACATACAAATACATATATATACCCATCTATTTCTCAAAGTCCGAACCAACTAAATTATTGAAAGTATTAGTAATGTGCTCAACAAATACAAAAGGAAGCATTCAGATTTTCCAAGCAGCTTGTAGAGGTTTTATATCATCAACCACCCTTTTTGGCCGATCCTTCAATATTTTTACTAATGCAGTGTATAAGATTCCATTTTTGCTTAGTTTGATTACTTAAATATCTTTTCCCGTAGATTGGTGGGAGGGATTTAATTAAATAATAATATAAAAAGAAAATAATAATAATAAAAGAGAAGATGCTATGGATGACCATGTTCGGTAAGCCATTAAAGCATGGGGGAATCATCACGTTTTTTCATTAACACACACACACATATATATATATATATATATATTTAATTGGCTTTTAATAGCTATCATGCTCATGGTGGATGTATTACTATTTGCAAAACAAAGCAATGATTCTGGTTATTTTGATGATAGTGTTCAGAGCCAAGTAATTGACATTACTATTCGTTACAAATTAGAAGGATTACCTCATTGACTCCAAAAAGTATTGTCTCCTGGCATGTCATATTAGAATTGGATGCCAGTAGGTTGGACTCTTGGTGTCTCCAAATATTGTCCCTTAATCACCCATTGCCGTTTGTCCAAAATAATTCTCCAAGGATATTTACTCGCTCCATCTCAGTTTTAACCTAGACAATTCAAAAGCCAATAATAATAATAATAATAATAATAATAATAATAATAATAATAATAATAATAAAAGAAAAGAAAAGGAAAGAAAAAAAGGAAAAACTAGGCAATTCGACAGAGAAAAAGGCAAGTGGCATTCAATATTTTATGGTGTGTTTATATATATAACTTTAGGGTTTACGTGCAATAAATACGGGTATTGCAAATTTTTCTAAAATGTCATTCCCTTATACTTGATTTCGAATTTTCTTCTTTTCATATGGGTTGTTTATCTATGTACCATAAAGTCCAAATAATTCCCACTTTTATATTTAATTACTATTTATTAGTATTATTATTCTTTTTAACATTTCTTTTTTTTTTTTTAAAGCTAATAGCCACTTAATATTGTATTGGGTTATTTCACTATTTGCATTCTAGTGTGCATGGGCTTTTGGGGGTAGAATTAATTCTTTTCTGGGGAAGATAGCTCCTCTTGTGGAGTTGTGTTGAGGACCCTATTATGGGCTTACTCTTAGAATAGCAATCTCGAGATTTCTTATGTGTGTGTCTGTATGTAGTTTAAAAGAATAGTTTAATATACTTATTAAAATTTCTTTTGAAAGGATTTTTAAATTAGCCCTTGATTGCACCATCCAGGCTTGGTGGGTTTGTAGAGGCCTTCAAGGCCATTGCATGGATTTCCTAAAACTAAGTCATGGAGGACGTAAATCAATATCATATCTAATCTATCTAGATGATTGTATATATTTGTTGCATTACATATGTCTATATTAATTTGCTTAATAACTTGCTTGAAAGTGTAATAGGATGATTAACTTCACTCAATTGGATAGCTAACTCACCAATAGCCTATTTTTGCAGCTAATTTAAAACTAGATTTGGGATAGGATACGTGTGTAGAGTGTGCCAATCTCAAATTCACAAAAGAAATAGAATATTAGAAATCGGTTAAGCTAAAATTAGTTGAGAGATGAAACCTCAAATTAAAATTTTCTTCCTTAATTAAACCTAGTTAATATTTCTCTTACATGTATGTTTATTTTATTTTATCTTTTGCTAGGGTATTTGATTCTCTATGGTGCTGGTGGATTGTGGAATATTAGTATCCAAAACTATTTTTCATAATAAATAAATATATGTGTATAATATAAGAAGGAAAAAAAATTAATTAGAGTCATGCAAACTTTAACTTGCAATGCAATTCTCATATTGCAGTTGCGCATGTAATATGAAAATTTTAGGATAATTCATTAGGGTATGATTTATATTTATTTATATAGCATTAAAATATTAATAATATATATATATGTATAATTTTTAGATTTGATGGATTTTTATATTAGGGAATATTGAAGTTCTAACGGGGAGGCAATGACCTGATTCTTACATTTGTTATTATCATATTAGGGAACATTGGCCTTTCATTGAATAAAACAAACCAATTAGTATGAATCTTCTACTACAACAATTAGCATAAGGAGAAATAAAAGATAACTTGATTGTAAGTTCTGCTTGCCTAAAAAGAAAAGTCAAAAATGAAAGGGAAAAAACGAAAAGAAAATTAGTTTGCTGGAGTCTTTAGTATAAGAAAGTTCTAAAGTTGGAATTTGATTTGACTTTTGAGCAAAATATATAAACACACACATATAAAAATTCTATATTCATCTTGTTTTTTTTTAATGAAACTAGTTTCGTTAGTTATTTAATGGTTCATATCTATACTTAAATATAATCATACCACTGAAATATTCCATACATCAAATATTGTATTTAGTTTAATGATGATGATTGATTGAAGTGTGTTATTGATGGCACTATATAAGTTCTCTACATTTGTGTTATTGATGAAACAAAATAATGAATGGATTTCCAAAAAGTAGACCGATCGATCAAGTAACATAAAGATGAATAGGGTTGTCGTCCCCATGAGAATTAATTTAAGTATCTAATCGATATCAATTCTAATATTGTCAAAGCAATCAATATTCAAATAAAATTACTCTAAAACTAATTAAACTATCAAATACTATCAATTAATCACAAAGAAATCTTTTCAAGCTCAATAAGATAAGATGTGGGAAAAATAGAACCAACCATAATTACTAATATTATGGTTAATAAAATTATAATTTTATTTAGCTAATTGGCTATTCTTGTGAATTTGTTAAAGTATTTATTTTCCTTCCTAGTCCCATAAATTCTTTTTTAACAAACCTTATTAATTTCCCCGATTTTTCTAACCAAATTAATATGGATTCAAAATTACAATTATCAATTTTTCAATTTATAACTACTTAGTGTCTTAATTAGTTTTTTTTTTTATTCCTTTAACAAAAAAATTAGTAAGAACACCGTATGAAAATTCAATTTAATAAAAAATAGTAAATCTTCCAATTTTACTAATTCAATTAAATATGAATCTTGAATAACCTTAAATCTCTTTCCTTTTTATCAATTGTGGGACAAGCTAACATGTGGATGGGCTCATCAAATGTATGTGAAATTGCAATGGACGTGACGCTTTAGAATGAGCAGAGATGGCCTTGGAATCATAATTGTTGATGGACTGCGAGACATGATTTAAATTAGAATTCGTAAACGGGCCTTTATATTTCAATGTATGGGCTTTTTTATTTCATTACATTGGCGGGGCCCGTGGGGGTTTAAAGGGAATATAATTATAAGAAAATTAGAAATGTTTCATCTTTCCAATATTTCATTAATATAAGGAAATACAAAGAAATAAATTAATAACCGGACTAAATTATTCCTTGCAGATTTCTTTTTTGTTTTCTTTTTCCGATTTTCCTTTCATTTGAAGGCTATTTTTATAATTTCATTAACTTTTCATCCCATTTCCCTATTTCTTTTAATTTCTCTTCAAATTTCGATAAAGAAAAAAAATAAATCTAAATGATAACAATCCCATTTATTATTAAATTACCAAACACATTATATCCTTCCATTTTCCATTAATCCAAATTCCAAAGTCTGGACACAGTGGGAGTTTCACTATTTTTCTTCGACACCAGACACAGAAATGGCAATGCCTATACATACAGTTCACTCCATTCACACTTGCCGCGTCTACAAAACTTCCATGCGACTCGGTTCCAACTTAGTGGTCACATGCTGTATCGCCGTGACCTCGGAAGCTCGCCCAGTCACTTTGAAGAACGGCAAGGATTCACTGGAGATATGCAGGATCCTCAAAGGCATGTGGCAGACAAGTGGCGGTTGGGGTAGGATCAAACAGCGACGAGGCCATCAAGGCCATGCTCCGTCAGGCTGACGCCAGTTTTACCACCTTCGATATGTCCAATCACTGTAATATTCACTTCCCCTTCTCCCTTCAGTAATCGAGAAAAAAAAAAAAAAAAAAGCTTAAAAAAATACATAAATAAATTCTTAGGCTTGCGTGGGACATCCAGATTTGTCATTTTCAGTTTGATTCTTTTGTTTACTTTACCGTTTGGAATAAGCAGAAATGGTAGAGGAGGAAATTGAATTTTACCCATGATGATTATATTTCTATTATAATGTTTATTTGACATAAAAATAAAATAAATAAGTATTAAAATAAAAATGAAATATCTATAACATCTCTTATCTTTTAAAAAAATAAATGATAATTATATGTGTGATATTTTTAAGAGATAAGTATTTATGATAAAGATAGAAATTAAACCATTGAATCACAAATTCATGTATGTGGAGATATGACTTGTTATTTATTATATTATATAATATCAAATTATTATGAATTGTTATTCCTATTAACCAAATATTATAGTGGACTTTATATTGAACGAGAAGGAAATCAATAGTTATTTCCTTCAAGTAAATGGGTTGTTAGTATATTGTTACAATTTTTTCTCTTTCTTTTCTCCTCTTAGCATTTATTTTTTAATAAATAAAAAGAATATATTCACATTTAACTTTTTGATAAACTTTTTGAGTTCATTTACACATAAATATTGAATATTGTTTTATGTTTTGGACATAATACTAATCACATAACTTAAATCACCAAATTACCAATACAAAATCATATATAAAACATACAATTTCGTGTGTAACATATAGGAGTTTTGAAATCGCATATGATAGATGCAATTTTATTGTATCGCACATGTGATTTAGATAGAGCTCAGCAAGAGACAAGCAGGACACATGGCCCGACCTGACACCGATAGGTCTAACCAGTTGAATGACCCATCAGGTAGTTAGTTCATTAGTGATTCAAGACCATCGACTTATCAACTTGCCAAGTTACGCGGGTCACCAGAAGAAGGAAAAAAGAAAAAGCAAACAGCAGAATTACATGTGAAGATTTCACATATATACAAATATTTAGCTTAGCTTTCATTATTCTTAGTTACAAGGAGTAAACGTTGGCTAATTCCTAGAGTAAGAAGATTACTCTTACAAACAGTCAATTCTGTGAGAAGAGATCATCATCATCGAAGAAAGAAGAAGAAAAATGTATTCGTGAAAGAAAGAGTACTTTCGCTCAAATGAAATTATACAGAGAGAGTTATTGCTGTTCTTTTCTGTCTTATATACATACTACAAGGACTACAGCTGTACAACTACAAAGAAAAAATAAAACAGCAAAACACCCTATATGCCAGCTAGCTAACAAATAAATACACATGTTACTTTAACATGCCCCCCTCAAGTTGGTGCAGATGCAAGCCCCAACTTGGACCTGAAATGAATTAAAGCAGCTTCAGTCACGGGTTTAGTAAGGACGTCTGCAAGTTGATGAGCAGAAGACACATATTGAGTACACACAATTCCTTTTGATAGATAGTCACGCACAAAATGAATATCGACTTCAATATATTTTGTGCGACTATGTTGACATGGGTTTGCCACAATCATAAGAGCAGATTTGTTGTCACAGCATATAGGAACTGGTAAAGGAACATCAACAAACAAATCTTTAAGAATATGGAGCACCCACAAAAGCTCTTTAGTAGCAAAAGCCAAGCTACGGTATTCTGATTCAGCTGTGGAAGTGGCCACTGTAACTTGCTTCTTAGACTTCCAAGAAATAGGAGCACCACCAAATAAAATGCAAAAACCTGAAACTGATTTCCTATCGAGTAGACATGAAGCCCAATCAGCATCTGAATAGACTTTCAAATCCAAAATAGAAGTAGATGGAAAAGAAAGACCCAAGGAAATAGTATGTTTAAGATAACGCAACAAATGAATCATAGCATCATGATGTGTTGTACGAGGAGAATTCATAAACTGACTCAACTTATGAACATAAAATGTAATATCTGGTCGAGTCAAGTTAAGATATAATAACCGACCAATTACTCTTCCATATGAACTTGGATCAGATAACAATTCACCAGAAACATTGTCCAGTTTACATCCTGATGCAAACGGAATTGAAGTGGGTTTACAACCGGACAACCCAACAGCTTGAAGTAAGTCCATAATATACTTGCGCTGATTAACAAGAATCCCACTAGATGTACGACACAGCTCAAGACTCAAAAAGAATCTAGCTTCCCCCATATCTTTAATAGTAAAGGCATTATGAAGATGTTGTTTCAGATCAGAAATGGCAGCCAAATTTGTTCCTGTCAACAAAATATCATCAACATATACAAGAGCAATCATAATATCAGTAGAATCACCCTTGATAAAAAGTGAATAGTCATTTAGAGATTGATGAAAACCAAGTTTCAAGAGAAAAGTAGTCAATTCAGTGTTCCACTGACGAGAGGCTTGTTAGCCCATAAAGTGACTTTCTTTAGACGACACACTTGGTTAGAACCAGCTGAAAACATAACCTGGTGGAGTTTCATGTAGATCTCTCATCAATATGCCCATGAAGAAAGGCATTATTGATATCTATTTGATGAATTGGCCATCCTTTGGAACTAGCAAGAGCAAGGATTATACGTCAGTTCCCAACTTAACTACAGGAGAAAAAGGTGTGTCTGATAGTCTTCTCTTCAACTTGAGTATATCCTTTAGCAACCAAACATGCCTTATAAAGATCAACACTACCATCGGGTTTAAATTAATATTATAAACCCATTTACAACCAATTGCACGCTTTCCTTCAGGTAAACATGTTAATTCCCATGTCTGATTTTTCGCTAAAGCTTCCAATTCTAAATTCATAGCATCAATCCATTCCTTATGTTTTATAGCTTGTGAATAAGAATTTGGTTCATGAACAGTAAGAACGTGAGCTAATGAATGCACAAAATCATGAGGGTATGATGCAAAAGATGAATGCGGGAATAAAGGATAGGAGGAGGTGTTAATGGCTGAACTAGTGCTACCATCAGCATTGGATGGATCATGCATTGTATGTACATAGTCTTTTAACCACAGAGGTAACTTCTTTTGTCTAAGAGACCTTCGTAAACCATCACTGACAGATAAAGGATTAACATCCTCAGATATATGAGGAGAGGAAGGAGAAACAGTTTCATAAGATGTGTCAGAATCATTAGTAGTAAAAGGAGCAGGAGAATGAACAAAAGGAGAAAGTGTATGAGAATTATTATGAGGAGAACATAGAGAAGAATCTTTAAAAGGAAAAAGGTGCTCATAAAAATATACATCACGACTCACAATTATTTGTGAGTTTTGAAGATCAAAAAGTTTATATGCCTTTTGTCCTTGAACATAACCAAGAAACAAACATTTTGAACCCTGAGGATCAAGTTTATCCCTCTTTGATGAAGGAACAGCTGAATAACATAAACATCCCATTATTCTTAAATGAGTGTAATCCGGTTTACTTCTAAAAAGAACCTCATAAGGTGTTTTCCAATTTAAAACAGACATTGGCATCCTATTAATGAGATAGGTAGCAGTTAAGACACATTCACCCCAAAAAGATTTTGGAAGATTAGCATGTAAACGTAAAGCCCTTGAAGTATCCAACAAATGTCTATGTTTTCGTTCTACTCGTCCATTTTGTTGGGGAGTATAAATTGTACTTCGTTGATGAACAATGCCAAGATTAGAAAACAAGGACTGTGTGACATGTGAAAGAAATTCCATACCGTTATCTGTTCGAACAAACTTAGGTGTAATGCTAAAATGGTTGTGAACATATCTAAAAAATTTGTTTAAAGTTTCTGAGACCAGAAATTTATTATTCAACAAATGTGTCCAAGTGCATCGACTAAAATCATCAATGATAGTAAGGAAGTAATAAGATCCATCAATAGATTGAATCTTATATAAGGGCCCCAAAGATCAATGTGTAATAAATGGAAAGCAAATTTAGACCTATTTGCACTTCTTTCAAAAGGCAACCGATGCATTTTTGCTTGTGAACAGATATCACATATAAAATCTGGAAAAGTAAGACCTTTACATTGAGGTAAGTGTTTAAGTTTGGACATAGAGGTATGACCCAACCGAGCATGAAGCAGACGAACAAAAGTTTCATTATTACATGAACAAGAAACATGAGATACATCAGCACAAGAATTACTATAGGGATTGAAGGTATTCTTAGTACAAGAAGAAATCATTTCATTGTTATCAGACTTAAGCAAATACAATCCAAAAGCTTCCTTTGCCTTTGCTACAACTGTATTAGTTGTCGGGTCCTGAAAAAGGCAAGTATCATGGTTTAGTGTCACGGTTAGGTTAGAGTGTTTAAGAATTTTACTCACAGACATCAAATTGTGAGTAAAATCAGGTATATAGAAGACATCTTGTAAAAACAAATGTGGAGTGACTTGTACTTTTCCTATGGTAGTCACAAATTTCATGGTTCCATTAGGTAGTTTGACAGATATAGGTTTATCTAAGGTTATTTGATGTGAAAGAAGGTGTATGTGTGGTGTCATGTGATTCGTAGCTCCACTATCAACTATCCATGAACCAATTTTATCATTCACAGCAATAAAACAAGTTTTGGACAGAAAAGATGTACCTGACATGCTCAAATTTGAAAACTCAGTTATTGCTGTTGAAGCTGAAACATTTGACTCAGCTTTAACATCATTTTGTTTCAGCATCTTCAACATCTCCTGGCAAAGTTCTCGCATAACATGAATGTTAGTAACTGCAGCACCAGAATTAACCATAGAAGGAACATAAGTCTGCTCCAAAGGTGTCTCCATAGAGAACATTTCCCTGTTATTTGAAGCTGAAAAATATGCACCTCTAGTACCCTTAATCCTTTTTCCTTTATACCACTCCGGATATCCTACAATCTGGAAGCAATTCTCTATTGTATGACCTTCATTTCTACAATGTTTACAATACAATTTTCCCTTCATTTTCTTCCTGTCCTGAAAAGATTTGGCACCATCCTTCATAGCAACAAGACCAATACTATCTGAATCCATCAACATCGTCACTTGTCTTTGCTTTTCAATTTGTTGAACTAGATAAAAAGCACGGTTTACAGAAGGTAATGGTTCCATTGATAGAATTTGATTACGGAATGTTCATAAGAATCACTCAAACCCATTAGAAATTGCATGAGTTTCAACTGAGATTCGAAATCAACGTTTCTCTCAAATTGCAGGTACAGTACTCAAGCCGACCACAAATACATGATGGATAAACATTCATTGCTTGCAATTCATCCCAAGCCTTTTTAAGACGATTATAATACTGTCCTATAGACATATTTCCCTGTTTCAAGTTACTAATTTCTTGTTGCAATTGGTAAATCAAAGGTCCATTAGACTGACCGTACTGTTCCACTATTTGTTCCCAAAGTTCTTTAGAAGAATCACAATAGAGAAAATTCTGTGACAAATCACTATTCATAGAACTAAGGATTCAACATCGAACCATATAATCACATCTATTCCATTTCTGAAGATCAGCCACATTATCACTAGGTTTAACAATCGATCCATCAAGAAAACCTAGTTTAGATTTTGCTCCTAAGGCTATTCTAATTGATCGTTTCCATGCAACAAAGTTAGATCCATTGAAAAGAATACTTCCTAATGTCATATTAGGGCTATCCGAAGCAGATAAAAACAGCGGATCAAAATCACTTCGATTATTATCTCGTAAGTTTGCCATATCAATCCAAAGAAATAGCAAGAGATCAGCAAGGAAACTTACAGAAACTGATCAGAAATAGAGTAAATAACCTGCTCTGATACCATGTGAGAAGAGATCATCATCATCGAAGAAAGAAGAAGAAAAATGTATTCGTGAAAGAAAGAGTACTTTCGCTCAAATGAAAATATACAGAGAGAGCTATTGCTGTTCTATTTTCTGTCTTATATACATACTACAAGGACTACAGCTGTACAGCTACAAAGAAAAAATAAAACAGCAAAACACCCTATATGCCAGCTAGCTAACAAATAAATACACGTGTTACTTTAACAAATTCAATCTTTTTGCTAACGTAACTATGCTTAAGCTTCTTGTAATTGTTCCTAAATGTCAAGAATTTCATAAGATAAATTTGTTAGACATATTGCAAATCTACATAAGTCGAGTTCTTTATCGCCTCGTTATCTAATTGATATGAAGGGTGTGCTCTCATATATGAATGGGAGGTAAGTGTGTCACCGCATGTGGATAAATGTGTAAAAGCAACATGAGAAGGTGTAAAAGTAATAGAGACAAATGTATGTGTGAACCAGTGTGTTAGTGCAAAAGCATCCATTACAATTACTTTTGAATTTGGGGGAAGCTGAAATGTAACAACCTTCACTTCCTATAACACCTTTAAGAGGTCTTTAAAATAACACATTAATATTTTAATTATTTTTTCCTAAAAAAACCTCACTACTTTAGCGTAAGGTTTTCTACATGAGGTACTTTACTCTTTTTACTTTTTTGAGTCATTGGCAAAGGAGTCAAACAAGTGATGTTCTTTGTATAGGATTTCGTGTCAAGGACCCTACCATGAGGATGTTCAAATATGTGTGAATTGTAAATGTTTTATTAGTACTTGTGTAAAAGTAATATAAGATTATATGACTATTTATTTTATATTTATTTAATAAATAATAGGGAAAAAAATCTTGCATGGGTCAACGACCCATAACTTAGCATGGTTCGACCTGTATGCAGCCAAGTTGGCTTCAGGCTATGGTAATCCTGACCCATGAACTGGCTGTTTCGGGACGTGTTGCCTTGGCATTGAGGTCTACATTTAGGTATTTCAATTGTGTACAATAACAATGTAAGGACCCACTATCACCCCTATATTTGAAATTGGCGATAACAGTTCTCCAACCACATATAACATATAAGATTATATGTAAGGTTGTCTAAAAGAATTGTTTGAGAAATTGTTTATCTAATTCCATATAGATAATATAATAGAAATCGTAATATTTTTTTTTTAAACCTTAAACAAAGCTATGCTACTACACTACCAACACATTTTGCAAAGGAAACAACTTAACTCCTACATAGTTAAGTACATATATATATACATATTACATCCAAAGGCTTCTTACAAGCCTTAACAAAATCTTCAAAACACAACCCAAACTAACACTTTAATTACATCATCAACAAAAGGAATCACATCTAATCTATTACAATCATAGGGTTCCATTGAGTCCATGGTTAACTCTAATCCTCCAAACCATCAAGAAAATCTTCAAAGTAGGTTTCGTACCCCATACTCGCATAGAACTCATTGGAGTCATCATCTGAAATGGATAAAATATGAGCCAAAGGCCCAGTACACAAGTAACGAATACAAATACAAAGTGGATCACACATCCTTAGACTAAATGCATTATGCAACAATCATTCGTTTCTTGCTTAATCTTTAATTAGCAAAACAACATGGGAGTATTCAAACTCCAGACAACAGGGATCTAGTATTACGTCTGCCTCCCTGAGTGGTCTCTACTATTCATACAGACTAGGCAGCCCCACCTTTCGACATAGCCCGTAATACTAGGGGATCCTGAGTAACGCATCACGACGCTCAGGGGTTTGATATGAGTAGCTCGGATACTCATATCTCCTAAATAATTCTATCTATTAACGAGAAAGTACCTGCCCCCAATCTGAGCAGAGTGTCGCTCCCCAACCAGATTCAACGGCAAACAAGGACAATTCAACACTCATCAATTAATAGAGTTTTCTTAATTTAAAGTAATTTGGTTGTGATGCCTACCCTAGCAACGAAACAAACAAGTTACTGCGTACTTGATATAGCTCGGGAACTAATGGGGTTGGCTGGGTGAGAATCTATCACTGTTTAAAATAATATTAAGTTCCACACTTAGTTTAAGCACTAATTCATTAGTTGAAAATACAATTAATCAAAGAAATTCAAATAAATTAACACAAGGTCATAATAAAGCATTTAAACATCCTATTATATTATAGAACACTTAACAAATACTTAATTGATCATATACCAAACTTCGGAAAATTTTGAAGAAAGTTTTTGAAATTTAAAAGTGTAGGGGATACGCTGGCCTTTAAAGCCAGCGGCTTTGAACCAATGTTCAATACACTAAAGATCAGCATTGCCAACACTGGTAGCGTTCAAGGATACGCCGGCAGCCTTCATTCTACGTCGGTGGCATTGAGCCGGTGTAGAATGCAACTTCAATTTCCAAAAATTTCCGAGAGGTTCACGGGGTTGGTCCACACCCGTGAATACCCCAAACACCGGCAGCGTATCCACGTATACTGGCAGCTTAGATCCTACGCCGGCAGGCTTAAGCCCGACGTTAAAATTTATGATTCTATTCCCATTCCACACCGCCACTAAGCCGGCGACATTGGAATCCTAGTAGCCGGCGTACATTTTGAAAAACAAACACTAGCAGACTTTTCCAGTGAAAGCCGGCAGCATTTAAACGACTTTAAGAAATTTGATTCTGTTCACTTCCAACACCACCTATAAGCCGGCGGCGTAGAAGTGCCAGATGCTGGCGTACGTTCAAATTTAAGCCTACACGAAAAAGTTTTTGGTTTCCCCTGTTTTATTACAAAAGTTATTCACTTCAAAATTTCTCCAAACTCAATCTAATCTTTCCAAAGTTTGTTATATGTTCCAAATACTATCCTAACAACCTAAATTCTACTTCTAATCATCAAAACACTAATCACACTTCAAATCCACTCCTCAACTACTCAATCCTTCAATCTTCCCTAAACACTCATCCTCACACATCAACATTCATATAAGATATACACTACCATTCTTCTAGCCATGTAATCCCATTCAAACTACCATCAATGCACCAAATCAATCTCACACCAATTAGTACATAAATTTTATTTTTATCTAACCTTTACAAACAAACACAATATAGAACATAAAATAAAAGATTAAGCTTGCATTCAACTTACATGGTTAGGTCTTGGCTTGAAATGATGTTTAAATCCTAAAGTTTATAATTGATCTTGGCTTAGGGTTTAGGATTTTGAGATGGAAAAAGGAAGAAAGAAAGAAAAGAAAAAAAAAGGAAAATTCGTATGGGGAAATAGGGCTGCAAAAAAGGGTCCAAATGTTGCCCAAAACAAAGTCAATACTCATCCAAAACATGTCTTTAGGGGTATATTTGACCTAAGATTAATTTGAGTTAATTTCAAATGCATTTGAGTTGGATTTAGGCTTAAAAAGTAGACTTAAATTTGTAAAATTTCTGTCATTAATCTTAAGCAATTCAAAAGTAATTTTATTAAATTCTAAACATAACACATGCATATTAATTTGAAAAAGACACACTTATTCATTACACTATACACACATTTATACATGTCATACAATAATAATGATTTCATTAGACTACCCACATACAAAATCACACATGTTTAACACATATACCAATTATTTATCCAAGCACACACACACACACACACACACACACACACACATATATATATATTCATTTCAATAACACATTAATATGTAAATTAAGAAATTCATAGCTATTTCAAACAACGCATGTCACATATGTGACATACTTAAAAAATCAAAATGGCATGTGCCATTTTGTATAGGTATTTTAACAATTATTTTTTCTATAATTGATGTTTCTTCTTCTTCTTCTTCTTCTTCTACAATAGATGTATAAACCAAAAATTTTCTCATATTTTAGGTATGCATATAGTAGCTAGTAATATCAAGGATACAGTATAATAAAAAATATTTCTCATTAGAGATTGGCAATATCCAGGTACATAAATTTAGCTTCACTTATTTAAATATATGAATATGAATCAAAGTCTATTCTATTCAATTATAATATGATTGATAGGAATTAAATTTTTTTATATAATTATTTTACAAACATAAACATTATTGATATTCATGTAAAACTAATATATTCTAGGAGTTTTTTTTTTTTTTCATTTTTAGTGAAAAATTGGTAAACATACTTCTATAGATCTATAAAAACTTATAAATCTCATAAGTTACATAGCATTTTCTATAAAATTGTAGGAAGACTTGGTAGCATATACCATTATTTTATATTAAGCACTTATTTTTTTAGAAAAATTATTTTTAATTATTTATCTATTTTTATTTTTTGGTTAGTCTTTTTTTTCGCTTGCAAAGAAAAATGGAACATATTTTTCTTGAAAAACCTTTTATATGTTTTAAAACATAACTTATTACTTTCTAAAATAAAGTTATTTCTTCATACTGTAAAAATACAATCATAATGTAAAAATATGTTATCTTTAAGAAAAACATTTTCTATTCATAAATTTTTTTTATTATAAACATAACCTAAATTAGTAATTATTTTACATATAAAATGAATAATGAGCATACATTATTAATATGTTAAATGCAATAAAATTTCAAATAAATCTATTTGTTTTATAGCTTTTCTTTTTGACATCATAACAAGTATTATTAGGAAAATTTACATTGGAAGACATTACCAAGTATTTATATAAATATATATATATATATATAACATGTTATAAATATGTTATATGAATTAGTTAGTGATATATAAGTGATAGTAAAATTTAATATATAAATAGTTTATAAAAATTATTTCTACAATATATTGATGTAGGAATAAGAAAAGAATAATATTTAAATAAAGAATTACAAAAATATCATTAGGTAAAAAATAATAAGAATAAAGTGCAAGTTAAACTCGTACTTTGAAAATTTGAGTTCAACATCACTAAATATACCTCTCCAAGAAAACAATATTATTACAATTATACTGAATTTGTCATTTCAAAAGATAAAATTAACTTACATATGGCAATAGTGAAGAGAACCCATCTTCTTCTTCCTCATTTGATGTGAATGGATTAGCTTTTATTATATAGACCTCAATTGATGTGGATGGATTACTTTTTATTATATGGACCGAGGCTACAAACATTATATAAAAAATTAAATAAAAAAATAAATCGGTTTTCAATAATAGCTTAAATAGGTGTAAGTTTGACCCGAAGAAGTTATAAATCCATTATACCATTCCAGGGCTGGTTATCGAGCCTCATAGTGGGTTATGTAATTCGTTACTCCATTCTAGTTAATGTGACTTAAAAAAAAGACTATTTAATCCTATAATGAGCATTTTTTTATATTTTATATTTTTTTTTAGTTTGTGTGAAACTTAGTAAACACCAATGCAAAACTCAAGAGGGGATTGTACTTCCATTTTAAAGCTTAATTATCTTAGTCTTGTTCTCTTTTACAATTTCATGTCAATTCAGTCAATTTCAATAAACTCAATAATATGTAAGATATATATATATATATATATATATAAATAGGGATAGAGAAAATAATACTAAATTCAATGTAGAGATCGATTTGCATCTTAGTCTCCATGATCACATAATTATTTCCTAATAAAAGACTTCTCACACAATTTATTCATCACAAAATAATGCTCTCAAGAGCTACACTACAACACAATTTAACACATGAGTTGTGCTCTTTACATTCAACATAAGCACTTATAACGCATAACTCATTCACTTGCAAGAACACACAACAAATAAACTAGAAAACACATGGTAGTGTCTTATAATAATTTTCCCATTACATTCTAAATGACACTACTCATTCACTTACATAAGGAATTATAAAAACATGATTGGAGAAATGGTTTAGATTAATTTCTACATTTTAATCTCTCTCTCGCACTTAAAATCTATCCTACAATCCTTATTTATAGGATCTTTGAGAAATGAAGCAACTGCCCATTTTTCTTAAAAAAGTATTCTCACTACAAAAGTTTCACCAGCTAGTTTTCTATTAACTAGTATCTGGACACATTCCACTATTGTATGGCCATTATCCAGAAAACTTATGCTGTCTTCACCTCTTTCATCATTATCCACACCTTACATTGCACCCAAAGCTTCTACTATTTGGACACCACTCCCTAACATTTGAATGCCAGCTAAAAATCCACATGGTCAAAAGCTCTTGGGTCATGTGTATTTTATCTTATCGTCTAGATGCTCACCCTAACATTCAAATATTAACTAGAAACACATGACCCATCCTTCTGATTATGTTAGCATTTGGTTGTCATGCTCTAGCATCTGGACGCTAGTTGTAGTGTAGTTTTGCCCCACAAAATGAACAACTCAAACACAAAAACACATACAACTATAATGTAAACAAAAGTTCTACACATGGCATTGATATATCGCTCATCAAGTGTAACTTAACCAAATCACATAAGTAATTGTGCAATCCATTTTTTTTACAAAAATTTGATCTAAATCTCTTATTGAACAATTTGTAATTTTAGACTTCCTTAGATTGTTATCTTTTATTTTGGTTTAGAAACTTGAATGTTCATCAATAGAGATTATAGAGATAAAAGTAAGAATTTTGTGTTGAAGTCATATTTGAAAACGCTAGTTCAGTCTAATTATCTTAAACTCATTTTTAAGAGATGAATTCAATATAATTATATTGAGTTTATCATAATCTAATTTTGTTTTTTCTACAAACAAATTTAACTTGTTTGCGTGGCATTTTTTTAACATTTTATTAAAATATTGTTTTCCTTGATCCAATCGATGTGATACTTTAATTTACAGCTAGTGCAAACTTGTTATTATAAATAAATTAACCTAATAGAAAATTATTAAATAATAAAATGAAAAATAAAATACATACAAAATTCACATGTAAGATTACGGACAAATCAGCGTGTTTTAAAAGTTAATTATCCACCGGGCCAAAAAACAAAAAGAAAAAAAAAAAAAAAAGAAGGTCAATTATCCATTTAAATTTTTACAGCCAAAAACCTCTTATCCTAACTTGCATTTCAGCTTGAACTCCACTGCTTCTGCTTCTTCTACCCGACACAGAAAAATGGCTGTGCCCTTACACACTATACAGTTCACTCCACTCAAACACACCGCGACTACAAAACTTCCAACTCGTCCCTACCCTTATTCCTACTCATGCACGCGACTCTGTTCCAATTCAGTGGTCACATGCTGCAGCGCCGCCGTGACCGAGGAAGCTCGCCAAGTCGCGGTGAAGAACGGCAACGATTCACTGCAGATATGCAGGATTCTTAACGGCATGTGGCAGACAAGTGGTGGTTGGGGTAGAATCGACCGCGACGACGCCGTCGAGGCCATGTTCCGTCACGCCGACGCGGGTCTCACCACCTTCGATATGGCCGACCACTGTAATCTTCACTTCCGATTCTTCATTCAATAAAAAAACAACAAATAAACGAAAAGAAAAAAAAAACCTATTTCCTAGCTTACGGGAGACTTCCTGACTTGTTTATGACTTATCTTCTTATTTTGCAGTTTCACCCCTGTATTTTTCAGAATATTTATCATTGTGCCCCTATATTTTATTTTATTTTTTTCCTTTCTTTTTAAATTTTTTTGGGATAAATAAGAAAACTTTTTCCAAATTTAAAGGATCATTAACAACTGGTGGTCAGTTGCAAAAATTATTATACAATTTAAATGTTAAATTAAGGATTTTAAATTTTAAATGAGTTGGTATATATAAAGAGACCTAAGAAGGTTTTGCAGTGGAATGGCATGAAATTTTTGCGGTGATAGTCCGGATAATAATCTGAATATTAAAATAAATATAATAAATAATATTTATATTAAGTATTTTAGCATGCCATATGAATATAATAAGAACATAATAAGTAATACTTTTATATGTAGCATTTTGTAAAAATTCACGACGGGGCTGGAATTTTCCATGAACTTCAAAGTCCGATTTGTAGAAGATAGTAATTGGATATATATATACTAGATGACTGTGCATCCATTACATGAGTGCTAAAAAAAATATAGAATTAAATTAGATAGAAAAAAATTTTATAAAAAGGGTTAATCAGAGAAAAATAAGGATCAACAAATATGAAAGTTGGTAATAGTTAAATCAAGGTTTCTCTCAAGTTTAAAAATGTATAGAGAAGTTATAAACAGTAGGAAGTGGGTTCTGGGTACTGGCTAGAGGAAAGAGTAGGTGGAAGGAAAAGATATAGTGGGATGAAAAAATATATTTAAAAATGAAGAGTCTAAACTTAAAATGTTTTGGCTTTATAATAATTGAAGTAGATATATATCTATAATATGTGAGGAGGATCCATATGCAAAAGAAAATGGTGGTGAGGGTATAATAGCAAATATGTTTGGTGAACTGATGGTGGAGAGTAGAGCTTCAGAGATATTGAAGCAGCTGGTTGTAAAGATGATAAACTAAAACCAATTTCAAGGTCACATTGAGGTTTTTATGTGCAAGGTTGGCATTAGGGTGCTAAGTTGAGGTTTTTGTATGTATAAATGGCAGAGTTGTTACAAAATTCTTGTGGAAAATTCACTTTCAGTTCAATTCATAGGAAAGTGAAAAGAGATATTGGGATTGGAAGACCATGTTGGAGACCTGTTAAATTTGTGCTAACTGAAGATAGACATAGAACTGTGATCAAGAATGCGAAGGACTTGATAGATATTTGCCGGGTCGTTAATGGGATGTGGCAGACAAGTGGTGGCTGGGGTGGAATTGATACAGACAAGACTGTTGATGCCATGCTCACATATGCTGACGTTGGATTGAATACTTTTGATATGGCAGATATGTGTATAAGCCCTTGATTCTCTGGCAAAATGGCTTGTAGTTTGCACTTGTATTTCTTTTGGGATAAGTTGCTATGGTTTAGTTGATTATGAAAGCATGGTTTCCTTATAGTAGTTTGTCGAAACAAAATCAATGACACAATTCCATGAAAAATGTCTCTTCTCAAGATTGGGTGATGATTTTCTTTAGAATTGTTTTCAGGCAGCATGTTTAGATAGGGCATATGTGAAAATTTCTGAACCGGATGTTATTGTACGACATAATGCTGAATTTTGAAAAGTAATCTCCATGGTTGAAATTCTAATAGCAGAGTTTTCATGCCTTTTTAGATGGGCCTGCTGAAGATCTCTATGGAATATTCATCAACAGAGTTCGCCGTGAACGTCCTCCAGATTACCTGGACAAGATTAGAGGGTAAGTACTATCTTGATTAAGAAGGCAGATGCATTTGAGCATTTAAAGGATGCACCATGTTGCAGTTGCACCAAATTGTATATATCTTCTGTGCAAATTTTTAACTGGCCAATGATGTTACAGCTCTGTTCAAATTGTGTGTGAAAGAGGAATTCTTTGGTAATGCTTACCAGCTTCTGAAATATTGCAGACTCACCAAATGGGTTCCCCCACCAGTTAAGATGACTAGTAGCTTTGTAAGGGAGGCCATCAATGTTTCGAGAAAGAGAATGGATGTGGCTTCCTTGGATATGCTTCAGTTTCACTGGTAAGAATTCTGCTCACTGTGCTTTTATCCAGGGTCATCAGAGTTAGGTCGTATTAGGATAGCATCAAAAGTAATGCCTAAACTTTGGATATTTTTCCATTACATAGCTGAATTTTGAAACTGTTAAATGTCATATACAATTAAACTTTGGTTATCAATTTTAACACCTCAACTTTGAATATTCAATCAAGTTTTTACTTTGTAAATTTATATGCTCATTGTCAATGAGTACATGTGTAAATGATTAGAAATGAGGTAGTAAATTGGACGAGTAAAAGTTCAAATGACTTTTAGCAACTCCAAACTTTTAGATGTTAAAACGAGAAAGAAACAAAAGCTTAGGCAGTGATTTTGTCATTATCTTAATATTATTTGCCTATGGAATGGTGGCTTTGGCCTGGAATAACTTATCAACTTGAGAAGATGCCTGAAGGGCGGCAGTGAGTCTCAATCGAAAGCATATGAGAATTTTCTTTCTAACTCGAAGATCAAGTAACATGATTAGATTTGACTGCATATTTTAGTCAGGTTCAGGAATGCTATCTATATCAAATGGCTCAGCAACAACTAACTGAATGTTTCTCGTTGGACAACATTTTACATCCCTTAAAGTTGGCATTGGTGAACCAAACAACTTTTCCTCATCTTTTCATTATTGAATGACTTGAGTTTCATCTCAATATGTTCAGGCCTTTGAAGTATGACCTATTTTAGTCTTTGCTCATCTTTTTGTACATGACTCACTTTTTCCATGATTCCTCCCTTTTCTTTTCTTTTTTCTCCTCCCTCCTTCAAAGTATATTAATCACTATCATTATGTAATCATTTGACATTCAACAGGTGGGATTATTCCAATCCTGGGTACCTTGATGCATTGAAGCATATTACAGACCTGAAAGAAGAAGGTCAGTGTTCTGTCATTACTTGTGTTCAATGAAAAGATAACCCTACTTATCTTGATTCCATAGTGGTATGCAGGGAAGATCAAGACTGTTGCTTTGACCAATTTTGATACAGAAAGACTACAAATAATTCTTGATAATGAAATTCCTGTTGTTAGCAACCAGGTAGAAACTTCCCCATTAAGAAGCATATGACTTTCTTTCTTTGGCTGCTGATGGTCACTATTCTGCTGCCATTTTGATGCAATTCCCCTGCTATAATTCATCAGGTCCAACATTCCATTGTTGACATGCGTCCCCAACGGAAGATGGCAGAGCTTTGTCAACTTACAGGAGTGAAACTTATAACGTCTCTCTCCTTTTCTCTTTCCCTCTCTACCACACATGGCTTATTCATACACATTGTACAATCATGCTGCCTGATTAACATTACTTATATCTGGAAAGACCTTCAAATTCAAATTAATTACTTATATGAATTTATACCGTATTTATCAGTTTGGAAATTAACTTGTAATTGGTTGGCAATGAGCCATTTTTTCCTCACTTGTGTAATAATGCGTGAATGCAGGTATGGCGCAGTATTGGGTGGTCTGTTATCTGAAAAGTTTCTTGACACCAACTTGACAATACCATTTGCTGGTCCTCCACTAAATACTCCCTCTCTCCAAAAGTACAAAAGGGTACATACTGAGACTTTGTGTCTGCCTTCTTTAGGTTCAAATGTAGTATTTTCATTTACATCTTGTCAGAGGTCTAGAATGAATTTGGTTGAAAAGCAAACTTATTTGCTTGAGTTATTCTGCTTCCATTGAGGTTAATAGATCTTCATGAAGAGTAAGTGCAATCAGGACTCCGAGAATTGGATCAGGGTTAAAATAATACTCAGAAGTCAGAATTAAGCATCAGTGTATCTGCAGAGCTGCAGCACCTCCTTAATGTTTTTTCACTCCATCTTCTTTTCCACAGAAATGTGTCTTCTCATTATCCTTAGGAGTTTTTAAGTTGGATTGTTAACCATGCTTATGGTTAACATCCTGTAATGCTTTTGACTAAATCATTTAACTAAGCCAAAGGCCAATCCATGATATTTAGCCATTAGTATGAGAAGATGTTACAGTGATATCTGGAAGAACCATGTAATGTGGTCAGCTTGCATCCAAGAACCCAACAAAGTTGAATTTGGTAGTGCTTTTGTTGCAAGAGAAAGCACTTACGGAAAGGAAATGAAATCTCTTTTTTCAACGGAAAAGGATTGGAGAAAACACTGGACAAGCATTCTTGCCATATAAGCATTGCAGAAGTCCAATGCAACAACTAGTGTTTGAAGAGAAATGTAACAGGCTAATTTGTTCCTTTCCTTATATTGACATTGTCTTTGAATGTGCAGATGGTTGATGCATGGGGAGGATGGGGTCAATTCCAAGTTTTGCTTCAGACACTCAAAAAGGTGGCTTCTAAGCATGGAGTCACAATTCCAACAGTGGCTGTGAAATATATATTAGATCAGGTAGGTTCTACGCCTTTTCTCCAACTTGCAGTTTGTCTTCTATCAGTGGTTGATTCAATTGCCTTTTTGGACAGCCTGCAGTGGCAGGATCAATGGTAGGTGTAAGACTTGGTCTATCGGAACATATCAAGGACTCCAACAATGTTTTCTCACTTGCTCTTGATGAAGAAGACGTGAGCAGTATACAGGAAGTTTCTAAAAGGGGAAGAGATCTTCTTCAAGTGATTGGTGATTGTGGAGACGAGTACAGGAGATAAGTTTTGACTTGTATGTGAATGTCAGTCTTATAATTTTATCTGCAATCTCCGGCAAATACCACTATTGTAATTTTGTATAAATTTGAAAGTGTTGTATATCCTCACTACATGATTCTCCAAGCCACATTTTGTTTCCCCCCTCCCCTGTGATGTTGGCAATTTTTTAGTTAATAGTACTTTGAATGACTTTTCCAAAAAAATTTCGAGTGTTGCAGCCAATCAATTCAATTACCAATCTCTATTTACACTCCCCAAACCTCTAGATAACTTGCCTCGTGGCTACATTCCATTGAACTAATGTTGAAAAGCTCCACTGTTTGGTGCATGTATTGTATCTTAATCGTCTCTTTTATTTGGACCCTTGCCTCGCCTCCATTTCCAATTTCAGATGCTATTCTTCCAAAATAGTGATCCTTGATGCTTTGTTTGGGAATTGATATAGCGGCCAGTGGGTACTAAAATTAATCACAATGAAAACACGACTCCTGTTTCTTTGCTTAGAACCCTTCGTATTTGTATACGAGCAGTTTGGTTATCCTTTGCATTGCCAAACTCCTATTAGAGTCACCTAAAAATACTCTTGACTCCCACCTTTAGTAGCATGTCATACTTTATTATCACCATAACCCTTCCTCAGTATCGCCACTCTTTATCTGAAGATTGTTATCCCTTAATATGCTTGAACCAATCTCCCTAGCATTTGGATCCTTTCTTGAAGAAGTGAATCAGATCTTTCAAAATAATGCTTTACACTCGTAAAGTGCTTTGCTGCAGCCCATTTTTCATATAAATGATGCTTTACCCCCACATTATCATTTTAATAGCTCCCTTGTTAACAACCCCCAAATTAGATGAGCAAATTTCTGCAAAACCACAATTAGCTCATTTACTTTAAATGCTGGAAGTTCTACTATCTTAGTCTTAGCCACCAAATGCATCTCTTCTAATGACTCGTCCCCTGTTAGGGCAAGTGGAGTCATAATTGTGGAGGACTGATTGGAGTCTAGAACGTCACCGTTCCATTTGCCAAAGTCGAGATCAGTTCGTTTCTCATGATGAAATAGCAGACTGAAGGTGTAATTCCTGCAAAGAGTTAATGTATTCTAGGTTTTCCTCATTAGAAATCAGTTCCACCTGTTATTAACATTGCACATTCGATAGATTCTCCATCAGAGTTAAACTCTTTGATCATACTTTATGACATATCTCAGAAATGTAAGAAAATTCAACTCGTTATCGCGTCTTACCTCCTTTGCATCCTCTAACAATTGCATTAGCAAATGAGTTGAGTTGAGTTGGGATGGTATAGCATTGAGCTTAAGTTCAAATTCGACTCAAAATTTTAATACCTGAGCTAACTCAACTGAACTTAAAAAATTTTAAGCTTAAGCTCAACTCAATTAAGTTAGTATAACCATGATTTATTAAAAATATATATAATAATTATAATTATATTTTTATACAAATTTGATTGGAACACTATTAATATTTATATTCTATTCGTGCTTGATTGAGCTCTTAAGTTGATCGAACTGGATATTATAAAGTCTAAACTTAACTTAATAAACTACTCTAATAGTTTGATGCAGCGTGAATGCATACAATAGAAATTAACTTATCGGATGATTTTTAAGCACACACAAATGATTGCAAACACGCAATCTCCAAGAGAAATTCTCTCAATTGTATTTGAAAAGTGTATATGATATGAGTCATGAATACAAAGATAAGTTTAAAAATTTATTTATACTATTACATGAGGAATTTTAAAAAATAATATTTTAAAAAAATATTAAATACAATTAAATCATTGACCAGTAATAATAGCTACCAATCTATAATTAATGTTGACGGTTTCAAAACTCAAAAGTTGAAACCGTTAGCAATAAAGGCCCGCTTTGTGGTATATCTTCTTAGGCCAACAACTTAGAAGAGCAATATAGTTGCTTGCCATCCGCATCATAGTTTGATGATCCAAAAAAAAGAAAAAAAGAAATAAGAAAAAAAAACTACTCTAATAGTTTGGGTTAGACTTAATTATTTTCAAATTATAATCCAAATAAAAATCAAACCAAATTCGAATAATTTTGTGGATTTGGTTGATTTATTTACGCCTGTAATGAATACATCCAAAGTTTTCACTTGAGATTGCATTCTATTCTTAGTCATGTCTTTCCGGTGAAAGATTTGGTACGTGTGGGACCAATTACCACAATCCAGAAAATGCAGTTAGGTATTGATTCAAACCTAAATTGAATGGAGCCAAAATTTTCCATCTTTGTTTTCAATTGTGTTAGGAAAGGGTGTTAAAAAAGGTGATACAAGGGAAAAAAAAAAATAAATAAATAAAAAATTGATTGATCGCCCTTAAAACACGATGCAACATTTTGCACCTTTTGATGGTGGCACCAGGGGTTGAGAATTGATAGTGATGGCCGACTCGTATCGTGTCTAATGTGAAGGTAATTACGCGATGCACGAGTTATTTTGGTTATGGTGCGTTTCTCGTGGTCTACATATTTCCCTCTTTTTTTTTTTTTTTTTTTTTTTTTTTACCTCACATGGCTTGACCTTGACCTTAAAAGTAAACTAAAGGCTGCTAAAAAAGATTTTGGGGGGTAGATATATTTTTTCATTGATTAGAAGGATGGTTTAGAATTGAATAATAATTCAAAAAAGGAATCGTAAAAGTTGCGACTAGAAAGTTGTAATATTAATAATAAAAAAAAGAAACCATTCCTTTTAAACAATTAATTGTTATTTGACCAAAATGTCACTATCAAGGCCACAAGCAATGAAAAAGATAATATGGTAATCCTTCTGTTATAGGAGTTATTTTATTTGAAGACTTTTTTAGTTGTATCTCGTAAACAATGAAAAATTTTCCCTCCTTTCCCCCTTCCCTCTTTCCCTGCTATTTCAGTGAGGATACTAGAAGCCTAATAGAATGTGAAGACAGGGTCACGCCCATCCCACACTAATGCATACTTTTAATAACACTCTATTTCGGAAAAAAATATTCAATAATAATACGTATACACTCTATGTGCATTCATGTGATGTATAATTACCAATCATAAAAAGAGTTCTATAGACTCTCAATGGTTATTTGACCAAAATGTCATCATCAATATTATAAGCAATGAAAAAGATAATATGTTACTCCTTCTAGTATAGGAGTTATCCTATTGAAAGACTTTTTAGTTTGAAGAATGAAAAAATTTCCCTCCTTCTTCCTTTGCTATTACAGTGAGAATACTAGAAGCCTAATGGAATGTTGGAATGTAGAGACAAAGTCACGTCTCAATCTATGCTAATGCATGCTTCTAATAACACTTTATTTGAAGGAAAAATATTCGATAGTAATACACATCACATGTACATATATGTGGTGTGCAACTATCAACCATACATTAACACATGGATGAGGTAGCAATAGTTTTTAAAGTCACCACTACACATACAACCACATGTTAAAATACCATTAGTAACTACACATCACGTGTCCAACGGAGATTGTTTTGTCCTTGGCTGCATATTACGGTGACTCACTTGAACTACCTTAGACGCTCATTGTAATATGGAAATATACATAGGTGTGGTTTTTTTTCCAAATTAGGAATCAAACCGAAACTGCTATAAATGGTTCTAGATTTGGAATTGGACCAGTTGGATGGTTCTAAAATTGGTTAAGAAACCATCGACTTCTTCATTTTTAGGCGATTCTTCGCTTAGAATTGGGTGGAATTAGCAATTCCACCTAGTTCTATTGAAGAAAAAAATTAGAGAAAAAATGGTATTAAATATATAATTGTTAATGTTTAGTAATATTTATTACCTATTCACATTATTGAATGCATTATTATTAATAAAATAAATAGATATAACTTAAAAAGCATGTATAATTTAGTTTAGGGAAATTTTGTAGTTCCATAATTAATTTAAACATGATTGGTTTTGTCACTATCTAATGCCTCATACCATACCCAACCGTGATTGAATCACTAAAATAGTTAACATTCTAATTACTGTATTTATTTTAACAGTAAAATGGTTAATTGGATTATCACTGTAGAAGCTCCCTTTAGTTTATATAAACATTTTTTAAAAGTAAATTCTCTTTCTTTAGTAACGTGAGACTATTAATGTAATTTTCTTTTTACCCTCTAGTGTATTTTTAATCTCATATTATTAATGACAATTGATATTGGATGTGTTTGTATACAAATTAATATGCATCCTAAACAAATTTTTAAAAAAATTGGTTAAATAATTTAACATTTTAGACCAAATTATTATTTTAAGTTTAAAATTTATTTACTAAAATTCATTTTTTTTTTATTTTTACTTTAAAAAAATGGCGGTTTCAAAACCAAAACTGAGAATTGCCGATTTCATAGAATTGGACTAGAACCATGGGAGACAACTCCAATTCTGGTTTAGTTTGTTTTCATAATCGTGATGATGTTTATGTGGAAAGTGTCCAAATTAAAATGCCAAAACTGGCTAAACATTGAATTGGGGGTTAGTTATATACAGGGATAGGGCTTGAAGCCTCATTAGTACCTTATGACACTGATTCCTAAGTCTTATAACATGAATCTATTGTATAACACTTTGAAACTACCCTATAGGATACTTTATAAAACCTATACATTTTTTCGTTCTTTCTTGAATTTCAAGTTTATAGTTTGTACTAGTATATATGGTTTTATGTAACATGAAAAACGATCTTATTTTCATATATTCATTATATTAAAAAGTATGCAAAAAGAAATTAAATTTCTTAATATGAAAAGTTCTTTTATATGTAAATATTGCAACAAATTTGAATAATTGATACAAGAAAAGAAGAAAAAGAAAAGGGAGGAAATTTCAAATTACTTCCCTAAACTTTTATCTAAGTGTAGATTCATCCCTTGAACTTTCAATATGAGCTTTTTGACCTCTTAAACTTTTAAAAATTGGCACAATTAGAAACATTTAATATTTTTCGTTAAAACAAAATAAAGGGAGTTGTAAAATACCTCATTGAACCTTCATTTTTGTGCGAATTCACCTTATAAACTTTCATCTATGTTGGATTTCCTCCTCTCAAATTCATGAAAAAAAATAACTACCCTTAACTATGCCAATTTTTAAAGGTTTAAAGGGTCAAAAAGTTTACTTTGAAAGTTGAGGAGATAAATCTACACCTTAAAAGTTTAGGGAAGTAATTTGTAAATTCCCCCCTCCAAGCAATAATAATAATAATAATAATAATAATAATACAAAGAGCTTATTTGTTTTATATCTCTTAGTATTTTTCAAGTATTCATTGGATGTAAAATATTTTTTCCATCCAATCTTGCACACAAACCAAACATTTTACAACCTTTAGTGTCAAAGAGCTAAATAATTGATCAAGAACATGATTAAAAGTACCAAATGCAAAACTTTGATGCAACAATTGATACATAAATAGGAAAAATATCCCTCGCCATTCAAGAAAAAAAATTAAATTTTGAACTTATTAGCTTTTTCACCATGCTAAAATATAACTATCCTCATTACTCTTTTCATGTAGTTGCTCTAAATATGAATGTCACTTTCATAAGTTTCTTTGGGTTTACAAGAAAAATAATTCAAAACAACAATATCATCATTACTAATAACTTGATATTTCTTTATTTTCATATCATGTGATGCTTGAGAACTTTGGTGCATAAGAAAGTTAGGGGCATAATCATAAAACCCAAACAATATAACAATCACACTCTTCATGTTCCTAAGTATTATTTTTCTTTCTTGTCATCATTATTATTGGTATAATTCTATCACTCTTGAGTCAAATCCATCAATCCCTTCTTTGATGTAGGTGTTGTTTTTGCTTGCACATGTGATAAACATGAGTGAAGTGGTGCCATGGTTGGCCTCAACATAGGTATTTCAACGCTTAAGTTAGTATATGGTTTAGGAGGTAGAGAATACAACACCACCCATTTAAGAGTAGATAAGAAAGAATTACATTATTTTATATGCTAATAAAAAAAGTTTTGGTTTTTAGCTTATTATGAAAGTTTGAGAGTTATAATGTATTATGATTCCTTCACCTTAGGTCCTTTCCAAAAGTCCTTCTATGATCGACCTAGAGATTTCCTAAAAAGCTCTTATGAGCTTATTCACCTATCCTTGATCCTTGAGATTTATATTAATTAGCTCATTTGTCCAAGTGGGACATGTACTTGCTTATTTCTACTCGAGTCTCATTGTAGCTACTTAAGTTTGTTTATGACTACCACATATTGGGAACAGATGATGGCCTTATTTTTTAGGTAGAAGACTTGAACTTAATATTCTTTCTTAAACGAAGGTCTTTTTTGGGCTTAAATGTCTAGTTGAAATTTAACCATAAATTATTTTAGCAATATTTCATCAACTTTAATTCAAACCTTAGATCTAACACAATAACAACCAACACTATCAAATTTATTTTATTAAAATTTCCATAATATTTAAAAAACTTTTTTCTTCATTGATTGAAGCAAGAGATCCAAATTATCCTTAATTTAAAAATGAAATGCCAACAACTTCATAAAAGTTGGAGTTAGATGTAAGATGCAATGGTTTTGATATCCTTTTTGTTGTCTTTTAGAACTTTCTAAAAAATATAGACTAGACCTTAGCATTTTCCTAATCAGCACACAATGGGATATCATCTGAAAAGGAAAATAATATAAAATAAAAAAAATTACAACAACCAAATCTTGTAGACATGATTTTGTACTAACACGATACACTTTCAATATAAGCACTAAAATTGTGTTTATGTCTTCAAGATATGATTTTGACCTTCAATACATTACAACATCTACTACATGTCAAATTTAACCAAAACACAAATTTACATAAGTTAGACTTGCACATATAAATCGAAAACAAGTTGTATCATTTATATATATAGCAATTCCATAAGGTAATTTGAACTGCTTCACCTAAAATCCATTGCATAACAACTTTAAACTCCATTATACTTATTGAGAACCTTTAACAACACAATGCCAAACCATATAAAACAATTCCAAGCTCTATAAATTAACAGTCATAATTATATGTCATCAACTCAACAATAAGAACTAAAGCATAAGTCCAATTGAACCTTCACTAATATTGTTTGATGTATATAAGTACACAAAAGAGTAAAATTTTATACAAATAATTGTTGCATGTAATGATTAGAGTGAAAGAAGAGCTACTAATGTCATCTTATCCTCCTATGGGTGAAGAGCCCGACTCCTTAATCAAACTCCAGTTGTGGGTGTAGCCAAGTATCTAACCATGTAAGTTGCAAGTCATCCTAACCTTTTATCTCATGGATTGTAATGAGAACTCACATGCATCAATAAAGGATCGGGCTCAACCTAAGCGAGTCACCTTCTCCACATCATTAGGAGGGGTTGTAGAACGACTCTTACATAGAGCTAGGGGAGTCCTAAGGGTCGCACTAGAGCTCTTAATCAAGGATGGGTTGAATGGAGTTGAATATGGTGTTGAAAGACTCGACTAAGCAAACTCCCATGGTTCACGCACTGGACATGCATGCGGAAAGAACATGATGAGGATCAAGTTCTCGCACTAGAGCTCTTACGTAGAGCTAGTGGAGTCCTAAGGGTTGCATTAAAGCTCTTAATCAAGGACGGCTTGAATGGAGTTGAATACGGTGTTGAAGGACCCGACTAAGCAAACTCCCATGGTTCATGCACTAGAGATGCATGTGGAGAGAACTTAATGAGGATCAAATTGCAATTGGTCAAGGAAAGAGAAAAATATGGAAAAGCTATCTATTACACCCCTTGTCCAGGCTATGACAACCATTGAAGAACAATGCAGAGATCGCATTATCAATCACATATGTGATGTGGAACGTGATGCTATGATAATGCTCTTGATCTATCCCACAATCAATACTAAAGTAACAAACAGTGGTGATCACACTCTTGGAGATACCCATGATAATACTAGTGATGATGCGTCATGCTTTAGATCATGCCTATGATTTACTTGAAGATTGATGTCCATCGAAGATAATGTCTTGCATCCTAGTTGTGATCAAGAACATTATGACGTTGAAGATTTGATTTATTTTTATATCTTTTTTTTAAATCTTTTAGATATCTTTCTTAGATTTTATCATAGCTAATTACTATTTTTTGCCTTTATTTAGGTCATTAGTTTATAAAGGGGTCTTTATTTGTAAACATTGCACTTAATGGAAATATATTCCTTCATGAGAGCATTCTCTTGAATCTCTTTTCTCTTATTAATCTTTATTGATTGTAGTAAGATCATCTTATTCTTATCAACCAGTTATCAATTGTAGCGAATAAAATACTTTAGTTAATTTGTGAGTCATATCAAATTAGTAAGACTATAGTTCGGGTTGTTCTTAGTGTGTAATATCCTAAAATAATGCCATTTTGTTTTTCTTATTCCTGTTGTGTTAACTCTTCAAATTTCTTTACGAAATAAGTATTATATCATTGATACTATGCTTTTCAATAGAATACCTAATGATTGTCTTCCTAGGTTTATCGTAAATTTGGTATTAGAGTATGTTTTAGTCACATCATAATATTAACCCATAGATATGCTTGTGATTAAATTCCTAGGCATATCATAATTTTGGTATCAGAGCAAAGGTTCCACATTTCTGCGTATTTAGAGTTGAAGGTTTACATTGACATAGCACAATTACGACGGCGGGATGTTTGGTAAGTGCAAGAAGTAATCTTTTGTGTTATTGTGCATTGTGTGAAGGTTGCAACTAAGGTACTGTGTAACTGATTAGATATTATTGTTTAATACCAATCTTAGGGTTTGTGAATTGTGACCTTAAATATTGTTGGAATGTCATTTAAATCCTAGGGTTTGTGTGATCAAAATTAGGATTTTTATCCTTCTTGTGCATGCCTTATGTGATTAGGGTTTGTATAGTGTGATTGAAAACTAAGGTTTTCCATTAATGATTGGGATGAGAAATTGTGAAGATTCTCTTTATCAACACTTGCAAAAACTTATTGAGAATGTAAATATGCTTTAGTCCATGATCAATCGGTGTATTCACAATAGTTTAATGATATCGATGAGGAGAAGGAATCTCAATCCCTTGAGATAGATGATGATGATGATTGGAAGTTAGAATGTAAAAAATGCTTAGGTTGTAGACATCTTGGATATCAATGTTCAAATGAATATGGGGTGAAGGTTATCAATGGAGTTCTTGTATTGATTATGGAGGACGAAATTGAGAGAAAAGTGGAACAATAGGAAACTTTTGTAGTTGTTGAGGAAAATATTACCATAGATATTCAAGAGAATAAAGGGGTTCCTATAATTATACATGAAGATAGTGGAATTGAAGTTGTGGAAGAAATTGTTGAAGAGGAAGATGTAAAAAAAGAAGATAATCATATAGTGCAGGTGGAAATTATAGAGGATTGTGACATTGATGATAAAGGTATAGAAGATGTTGATGTAGAGGAGATCGATGTTACAAAGACTGTGTAAAGTGATATTATGTTAGAGTCGCCTATTGATATTTGTGAACCAAAGTTGAGCCATTTTCCTTGGTGCTAGTAGCTACTGAGCATTACAGGCCAATATTATTGAGTTTTCTTACTGCTAAATTCGATGAATATGGCCTTTATGATGAATTCTTGTTTTATGCTGAGAAGTTATCATTTTGCCATCTGCATGTTAACTTTATGATGGAGAATTTCTATATGAATTTGCAAGAAAGATTATAAATGGGATCCATGGAGGTGTGTTGATTGCGAATTATTCTTATAAAGAGGAATTATTAATGGATCAAGACTACCTGGAAATTTTTATTTAATTATGTTTGAGTTTTGTAGGTTTATCTTTGATCTAGGTGGATATATTTTCCATCAAGATTTGATGGCAAATCTTCAAAAAGTCCAAGAGGATGATGGGGATCCAAATGCAATTGATCAAGAAAAAAGAAGAAAATATGGAAAAGCTGCTTTTCATCCATATCGTGACAACCATTGAAGAACAACGCAAAGATCACATTGTCAGTCACATCCATGATGTGGAATGTGATGCCATGATAACGCCCATGATCTATCCCGCGATCAATATTGAAGCAACAAAAAGTGGCGATCACGCTCTTGGAGACGCTCGTGACGTTGCCAGTGATGATGCGTCACACCCCAGATCACTCCCGTAATTAACTTGAAGATTGATATCCAGTACAGATAACACCTTGCATCCTAGCTGTGATAAGGAACGTTATGATGTCGAAGATTTGGTTTATCTTATATCTTGTCTTTATCTTTTAGTTATCTTGCTTAGATTTTATCATAGCTAATTACTATTTTTGCCCTTATTTAGGTCATTTGTATATAAAGGGGTCTTTATTTGTAAACATTACAATTTATTATTATTATTATTTAATGAAAATTGGTTCCTTCATGAGAGCGTTCTCTTGAATATCTTCTCTCTTATAAATCTTTATTGATTGTACAATAATTAGATGTTTTATGTCAATAGTCAAACAACTTCATTTGTAATCCTTAAGGAATTGTCCTGGGTATAAAGGCAACGTACCTATTTCTCTAAACAACATAGTGCATTTCAAAACAAATTGTGCCTATTTATAGAAAGTATCTTGAGAGATTTTTGTAAATATGGATGTGAATTTTGTGATTGTGTGGTTGAATTTACCTTCGAGGCTCGAGAGAGACGAAGGATTGTTGTTGATTTCTTGTATTCTGACTTCACCATCAAGTAATACAAAAAGGGGTTTCCTTCTTTCTCTATTCACATGATTTATTTATAATTTATTTCTACAATTTTTCATTTTTGTTGTTGTTCCATCATGAGTGAGTAGTGACTTAATAGGTTACAAAGTCATGTTAACATGAAAGTGCGTGAATCATAAATTCGACTTGTTAATTGTTGATTTCTAGTGAACTGAGTTTCAACAAGGTTAAGCTAGTGTAGTGCATGACATAATCTTGCAGTAGATCTCGATGGAAGATGTTGAGAAACAATTCCATCGAGTAGACGTAGATTGCTAAACCAAACTACTCCTATTAACAAAGATATTATTAGGAAGTTTTCTACATATTTTGTGGAATCCAAGAATGTTAATGAGAGTTTAGTGCAGCCTTAACTGATTGTTCATTGAGAAGAAATTCTAATAGACACAATTAAGATTAGGATTGAGTAGTTTTGAGAAGAATATTCGTGATTTAAGGGTCCCTGTAGACAATAATTGATAGGAAGAATAATTTAAGAAATCATGTTGATGTAATGGAGTAAACCTGCTGTGATCTAATATCGTAGGTTAATTTGGTGTACTTAGTTTTAGTGTATTTTAGTTGCTTAAATTATATTTAATTTATTCAACTCAATCATTCGATTGCTACATAATAAGAAAATTAACCAGTACAAGTGTCTGTAATCTATTCCATATGGAGATGACCCTATACACATCCATACTACCAATCAATAGGTATACTTGCCTGTCAAATCGAGTAAGAAATAGAATATATGTTTATAAATTATAAGACTTGATAGCTCCAATTAGAGGCGATCATGCACCTCATGTTTGTTATCCAACTGTCTATAGGTTTGCTAGAAGGAGGGAGAACATTAGATGGACTAAGTTTTGCAACTTGCCAGCAAACAACGCCCCTCCTATTAGCTTTAAAATGTATGCTTTTGTTGGTCCCAAAAAGTAACCAAGAGGGGGTTGGGGGTAAATTGGTTTCTTAAAACAAAAACTTTAACTTGATTTTACCAAAATTTAAAACACTACCCCAATTAGTTATAAATAAAGTATGGCTTTCAATTTGCTTTACAATCATAACAAATAATTAAATGCACAAAAATAAAGAGTAGGGTAAGAGAAATTTGCGTAATGATTTATAGAGGTGGAGCATCAGTCATCCCTTCTAGTTCCAAGTAGAGGACCCTATATTCCATACCGGTATGTTCCACTATATCCAAAAGAAATGATAGTACAAGCTTATCTAAATACAATAGACTTCAATTACTCTGCTCATCCTATCTAACTTCACTCAAGGTATTTACTGATCTATAAAGAAAGAAATATCATTCTCACTCTTTTATAATCTCACACAGATATACAATATCTTGTGGAAACAAAAAAAATTAAAATTCCTCAACTTCTTAGCTCAAACAAATGGAAAATGTGAATGACAAAGTTTAGATTAGTAGCAAAATGATTCTCGAAAACATTAGAGCAGGTATTGTTCTCTTTTTCTCTTTCATGTATATATCTGCTCTGATGGCCTTCCCTTACTTATCCTTATTGAATAATGGCTAGAAGATTGAAGCATTCAAATTTGAAAGATGGTTGTTAATGTATCTTGTAGTTCCTAAGTTTTCGCTTTGAAAGATGGATTGATCTTATCTTTAAAACAAATCTGTTGTTGCATTTGAAAAACCACATGCCTTATAGACTTAGCTTGAATTTTGTTAATGTTTATCCTTCAAAAGTAAATTTGTTGTTAACATCCAGATCAGCTTCTTGTTGGAGTATCTTCCATATCCCTAAAAAGTATCATAACATCTTTCTTCTATTTATCTAAATTGCAATGAGCTTAAGAATGTTGATAGCATATGCTATAATGACTTTTGAAGCTTCAAATAATCATATTTTCATCAACTAACTTGAGCTTATTTCATAAATACTTGAAGTAATCAGATCTAGAATAAATATGATTTTACCGTCATGAGTTCTTGAATTTTTCCATAAGTTTTGATTAAAAAAAAATTCAAATCCCCTTGGATTTGTCAACCAACTTTGTGGAATATTTGAATGTATTACCCAAATGCATTCGATTTTGGAGCTAGATTTTCAAATCCATAAAGAATCCTTAGAGAATTCAATTTGGCATGTTCTATTCGTGATCTATAGATTTTTTCGTGTAGCAGATCTACTCTTTGAGTTACATTTTGAGTGTTACTGTCTTCTTCACAAGCCGCATGTTTACCTTCTGAATGTTGCATATTTCTTGACAAGCTTTCTAGATAGATTCTGAATTACTCTCTGAGTCGAATTTTTTTTTTTTTTTTTTACGAACTTCTTCTATAAAGCTTCTAATAAACCTTAATTGACCAATTTAGTTTTCTCATATATTTTACACTTGAAAACTGTACACTTAATAACTTTGTTAGTAAACACTTATACATATTTTGTTATTATCAAAACCGAATTAGGAGACGTAACAACTTTGATGTATTATTGGATGGTGCCCTCATTTGCATCATTTAGTATATCACTAAAATTGTCCTTTAGCTAAGATAATTTCTATTGTGATCCTTATATGTTGCATGCTAATGATCTAGCACCAAGAAGCTATTTATATACATTTACACACCTCACTTGTGCACTATCTTTTAATTGTTTGCTTGTTTATAGGTATACCAACCAATAAAGAGATGTAGACGTCGTCACGGTTCGGTTCGGGTCTGGAACCAGAACCGAACCCGAACTGCTGGTTTCCGGTTCCAAAAGTGGTGGAACCGGAACCGGACCCATGGGAGTCGGTCCGGTTCCTGGTTCTTAGGAACCGTCGGTTCCTATGGTTGGGTTCTGGTTCTAGAGGAACTGGGAACCATGAAAAAAAATAAAAAATCAATTAAATAATTTACTTAATTTAACTAAGAAAAAATGTAAAATAAATTTTTAACTTGAAATAACATTTAGCCTAATAATAATTATTCATAGCATTAGTTAAAAGAAATTCTATAATTATGTATTTATTTATATACAATCACTTGCACTTTTTTAGTTGTTATATTAGCAATGTGACACTATAAAATATTTAAAGATATAAATAATTCTCAATAACAAAAAACGAATCACACATTGTTAAAAAAGAAAGTCTACTTTGATTAGAAGTCTACATAAATTTAACAATATATAATTTCAAATGTATTTATTACTTGTGTTGTTAATAATAACACATTAAATATTATGAATATGAAATAAATTTTTTATTATTTATGCAAAAATAGTTTTAAATATTTATTTTATAATTACAATTTTTTATAATTTTCTTTTCTTTTTTTCTTACTTTTTTTTTTATAATTTTTATGGTGTAGAACAGCCGGTTCTACCGGTTCTTGAATCGACGGTTCCAAAACCGCTGGGTAATGTGATTTTTAGGGATGGAACCGTAAGAACCCGTTAGAACTGACGGGTCCTTTACAGGTTCAGACCCGTCATTGCAGGGCTGGTTTCCGGTTCTAGGTTCAAGAACCACCGGTGACGGGTCAAGTCGGTTCCCAGTTCGGAACCGACCCGTGATGATGTCTAAGGAGATGCCCTACAAAATAACCTAAATCTCCCTTATTAGAAAGTGGGATGTACGTGTTTTTCCACCAAGGGTGTAATCTGGTCTTAATCAAATTGTATGAAAGGAAAAGTGTGTAGCACATAGGAAGCTTAATTGTTTGAGATGAGGTACAATCCTCTCATTAACATCTAACGACCTACCATTGTGCCATCATATCACTACCCCTGATTTTAGCATCTTAACCATACGCTTTCCTGCATAAGCATAACATCAATGAGATGAAGAGAAAATTGGAATAGGAAAAATAACACAAAAGAAGCTATGGATTAATTAACCCACCTAGCCGTGCCAAGTTAAGTCCATTATGCATGTTATGATGATTAACTTTTTTATTTTCCCTTTGAAGTGTATAGGGGGTTGAAGGCCCATTAGCCCCTTTTGAATTCATCATTAGCCTACTATAAAAGGGTTGCTTGCATGGCCTACTTCATTTGGCTAGCTACCCATTAAAGTAGTAGGATTCATATACATAATAAAGATGCAATTTTTATGCATTTTTTTTATATGGTATTGGAATCAGAATAAACAAATCTTATATTGTGTTTGGCGATTCTAAGAGGAATATAAATCAACGGAATGGATAGAAAGAAAAAGAAAGGAAATGCTACTTTTATATCTTATTTGGACTTTTAAGATGGAAATGAAGGGAAATGGGATAAAAAATTTCCTTTCAGCATTATTTGTTTAGGATAAGAAAAATAAATGGAGAGATATAAAATATCCTTTATTTTACTTGTTTAATTTTGTTTTTATGGTATTTTGATAATTTTGCATTATTTCTACCAATTTTTACTACTTTATTACCAAAAGTAAAAAGAACTTCATGGGATCAAAAGTGGAAAAATTTTTCACTAATTTTTATTGTTTTCTACCATCTTCCACTTCCTTTTTTATTTAATAATATTTAAGTATTCATTTCAATTCTTTTCTATCCATTTAATAAGTGCCTATCAATTTTTACATTACTAAACAAAAATATACCACACATGATCTACATAATCCATTTATATGCCAATATAATCTTATTTGGCTCAATTACATCGGAAAGTCACGACGTTTGGGGGTAAATTCATTTGAGATCACAACATTTTGAGTGGTTAAAAAGAGGTTACAACGTTTAGAGAACTGGGTCAATTGAGGTCACAATGTTTCAAGTGCTTAAAAAAAGGTTATAATATTTAGAGAAGTTAGTCAATTAAGTTCTCCATTGACACGTGTTATAACGTGTCAAGTTTTATAAGTTTTAATTTTAAATATTTCTACTATTGATATGTGTCAATGATGACCTTAATTGACTCACTTCTCTAAACATTGTGATATCTTTTTAACCACTCGTAACGTCATGACATCAAATGAACTTAACCCTAAGCGTTGTGGCATTTTGGTGTAACTTACTCAATTTTATTTATATACCTCTAAACTAAGAATGATTAAATCCTACATGTTTTAATTGTTTAAGTTGGTTGAAGACCTCATTAGAAAAGGTTGCAATTAAGGATGTAACCGGATCGATCATTATAGGGTTCCTGACTCGCTCAATCTATTTAAAACCCTATAGGATTTTAAGGTTGGGTTTGGATATATAATAAAAACACTATAGGGTTATAAGGTTGGATTTTGATCATATAACAAATCCAATAGATATCTAACAACATAGTACTATGATTTAAATAAATAAAATATATTACTAAAGGGGTAAGGAGAGGAAATGAGAAAGGTAGGAGCTATAATCTATTCTACTTCCGAGCGATGTTTTTTCTTTTATGTATACAAAACTAGTTAACGATTTTAGAACTTTTCATTAAAATTTGTTGAAGTCATATTTGTTTTGATATTGTTTGATGTCTATTATATTTTAGCTCCAATAGGAGATTTAATTTAACCATGTTCTCATAATTTTATGTCATTATCTATATCTCATAAGTAATATATTTATGTGTTTAAATGTTGAATCATGAGTATGGTTTATCACATATTCTATATATTCCACATGTATCTTTTTATTTTTGAATATATTGAAAATGTATGTTAGAAGCATTCATTTCTCTTAAATTTATTATTAAAATTTGCAAATAGGTTAGAAAGAAAAATAGATTTGGATAAAGTACGAAAACTAGGGGTGTGCACGATACAGTTTGATTCTGTTTGCACCTTGAACCGAACCGCATCAAATTTTACAATTCGGTTTTTCTTTTAAAGTCGAACGTGACCATATGGTTAGGTTTATAATTTTTTCAAACAGAAAAAACGGTTTGGTATGATTCGGTTTGTTGTTCGAGCCATTTTTATTCGTAAAATAAAAAATATATTTTATTAAAAAATTTCCATTATATATTTCTTATCACTGATGTAAATATAAAAAAAAATATTTAAAACTAATCATTTACTAAATAAACACATAATAGTTATAAGAAAAAAGGGATTTTATCCATTATAAAATTATAATTATGTCTTGTCTCATTTTTTTAATTATATTGAACTATAATGGTATACTAGACTTTATTCCAATATAAGACACAAAATTTAATTCGTTGTATACTTCTAAATAATATATTATCAATTATATAAATCAATAAGTAATTAAATAATAAAAGTAGATTAATTCATAAGACAAGGGGGAAAAAATATTCAAGAGTTAGAATACTAGAGGCAAAAATTTTTATCATTTTCAAGTTTGTATATCTTCAAGTTTAGGTAATTTAGATCTGTTTGATTATCTAATTTTTATCAGTATTACATCTATATTTGATTTATATTTATAATTATTTATATAATATCTATATCATATTTATATCGTATTTGCTTAGTCTGATTATGAGTAAAACTATCAGTTTTTCATAGGTATCTATTTCTTAACAAATATCTATTTGAAAATGAAAAAATTTGATACAAAAATAACTAGAATATGATGAAACAAATAGATCAAATTTAAAATTTTACTTTTTATAAGGAAAAAGTTCATTTTAGTACATAAACTTTGACAAAGTGAACAATTAAGTGCCTAAACTTTTACAAAGTCGAATTTCATACATAATTAAACTTTTCATGCCCCTTTTAGGTACCTGAACTTTCAAAATATCCAATTTCATGCATAATTAAACTTTTCATATCCCTTTTCACTATCCTAAAATTTCAGTTCGGTTTGGTCTGGTCTGGTCTGGTTTAGTCTAGTCCGGTTTGGTTCATGGTTTAGTCGGTTTTTTCACACGACCTTAATGAAAACCCCATAAGGTTATAGGATCGGGCCTAGTAGACTCTATAGGTAGCGGATCGAGTTTTGAATTTTTATAATCCGTTCAAGACTCAACCGAGTTATACCCCTAGTTGCAATCTAATTTACACATAACTTGTACCCAACGATATAAAATTCGTTCTAACTAAAGGAGTGCTGTGAAATTTACAAGTCATGAATACATACACTACACGTGTATGTGTAATTTCCAAAACCCTTCAATTTGATCCGACACTCCAACAAATTCTTGTGAAGCGGTCTCAATTGCTTAATTATGTTTAAATTTCTATTTTAAATACAATGAGCTTTTGAAAAGTCGCCAACTACATATGCTGCAACAAATTAACTAATGGAAAAAACGTCTTGCAAGGGATAATAAGTGGTAGAATCTTGGATCCTTCATTTGGGCGGGTCTCATCTGAAAAAAAAAAAAAAATCTCTGTAGTGATATTTACTTTCGTTGGTTGTGTTAGCGAAATAGAGAGGTTTTGCCCTTTAGATCTCCCTGGTTAAAAAGCCCGTCCGAAGTCACCGTTCCGTTATTGCTCATCCCGCAAACAACACGTAAAGAACGAGAAATGAGAAACACATGACACTAAAAAATTAGCGGTACGGATGTGTGAAGACATAAATAAACATGTGTGTGTATAATATTTTGCACGTGAAATATGAAAGTCTTTATGACAGGTATATACAGTCTTGCTTTGTCTTGTTCGGGAAGGAAAAGAAGAAAAGTAAAGGAAAATGGGGGCTTGTCGTTTTCCTAGCAATTTGCAATTTCGGCAGGTCATACACGTCGTACTTTCATTGATATCCTCGAGCCGACGTTTGGTGTGTAAGCAATTTCTTTTGTCAGGCACGAGAGAGATGCGATCGTACCACTTCTAAATTGTTCTTTTCTTGATTTCATAATTTGTTAATTAATAAGGATTAATGATCTGCTTCTATCTAAATTTTAAAAAGATTAATTTTATATATAAACTAATTTTTTGAGGGTACAAATTATACCTGATCAACCATTATTAGTTTTGTCTATAATGTGGCAAAAAAATTCAATCTCTCTCGACATGTGTTGTTTAATATGAAAAGGAAAATAATGAAACAAATAAAATTTCATGCATCTAAAAGTATTGTACTCTAATCGCATCCCAAATTGAAGAACCTTAAACTGAAAACCCTAGGAGATCTCCCGAATCAAATCCATCATATTTAAAACTTGCAAAGCTAGATATTTAGATAGCTAAAGGCAACTTTTTTATTGAAAAAAAAGGAAAAAAAAAAAACACAGAGAAAGATGAAAATAAAAAAGAAAAGGTAAAACATACGGGAATGGATTTGGGAACCAAGGGCTAAAATCACCAAAGTCAAAACTACTAATCTCTCTCAAAAACACAAAATCCGAATTTTTTTTAATATCACTCATTTTATTGATTTTGAATGAAACACACAAGAACATTTGAAAGAAGACAATAAAAAAGAGGAAAACTCAATGTCCATCGGAGGTATTCTAGTCTCTTAAATAGCAAAAAACATGAGAATTTGGATCACGATCTTGTCTACAAGAAGAACGAAGAACGGGTATCGATAGGGTAAGATCTAGGGTCTTTCTTGATTGGAACCCCACTTTCTATAGAACCCATTTACATTTACATGCTAAAGTATTAAGGAAGGATATAAATTTGAAAACCAGTAAAACCAACATGAAGAAGACAAAAGAAGGGTTAAAGATTGGATATTTAGTATTAAATGTGCTAAGTTATGAACTAAAAAGAAGTGCTAAGTTATCATGTGAGTGTGTTTACTGTTACTTGAGCTAGAGAGTGAGAAAGAGATTGAGAGAGAGAAATAGAGAGAAGACGTTTATGAGTTGTGAGTTGAGTACAGGAATGGCACAAAGATAGAGAGAAGAGAGAGAAAGAGAGGGTTAGGAATAGGTGAAGATATTTATTTATTTGTATATTTTTGCCACGTCATTGAAGGAACTAACAGTGTTAAAAGTTAGTTTAGGTATCAAATTGATCTTTTTAAAGTGGTAATTAATTGCTCTTTTTTTGAAAAGTTTAGGTACCAAATGGGTCATTAACCCAATTAATAATTGATCCATTTCCTTTTTTATTATAATACCTGATGTCCAATGACATGGAAATAAACCAACAATTCAACAAAACAACTCCGACTCAATTTTCTATACATCTTATAAGCTTAAATTTAATTTTAACCTATACTCACAAAGTAATTGATGAGATGGTCTCATTAAAAAATATGACAAGATTATAGAACTTTTCATGCTTTATATAAAAAGATAATGCTACATTTGGTATTTGAACTTAGTTAATTTATGCATTAACTACCCGAAGTTTAAAAATGTTAATTTATTACCTATGAACTTTTTGAGTTCATTTATAGTATTTATATGAGCTATTTATTTGTAAAATTTTAGTAAAGTTTAGGTAGCTTATGGAAAAATTTAATAAAGCTCAAGTAATAAATTAGAAAAAAGGCCAAAGTTTAGGTAGTAAATCATTTTTTAACTTCGAGAAGTTAATTGCACAAATTGATAAAGTTTAGGTACCAAACATTACCTTATGTATAACAAAGCTTGAGTCAAGCTTAATTGGATCGAGTAATCTAACGAACTGGATACATAATCAATAGCATGAGCTCGATTTTGATGAATTATCTCCATATATGACCTTGTTGCAAGTGATGAGTCATTGGTAGAAAAGTAGTGGAGCACACTGGACCAACACACATAAAACAAGGTGAGACTGATACTTAAGTCAGCTTATGGGCTAGGAGTAGGTAGGCTAAGATAGCGTAGATGACATACGTTTGAACATATAAGTTTATTTATAGTTTTTGGTCATATGTTAATTGGAGGCCGATGAGATTTTATGCCATGTGGGTTTGAGCTTATAAGGAAGTAGGTGACCTCGGATTCGAGTTGGTCCTTGTATGGGGTAAAGGTTGTCGAGCTTACAATTATCCCTTCAGGAGATTGGAGTGAGACGTGGAGGTGTAATCCTTGATGTGTAGAGCCATCATAATGGTGGATAAGGGACTAAGGTCCCCATCGGATCGAGGCTCCTTTGGGAGCTTCATTATGAGGTCGTTGTCCTCATGTGGATGAGGTCTTCTGGGTTTGGAGCCATTGTGGAGCTCCTTGGCCTAAGTACTCATGAAGCTTTTTATAAGCTTGCTACCTCTATTAAGTCAATATTGAGCCTATTAGGTTATAACTAAATATTCCATATTAACAGGTGTTATATTAGATTTCTACATACATAGATTACAATGTATCATATATGTGAAATTTTAATCTTTTTGGAACAAAAGGAAAAATAAAACTATACTATGTTTATGTTATTGAGTGCATATAGATTTGCTATCGAAGGCAATAGATAGATTCCTTAGAACAAAAAAATAATATACACCAAAATGCCAATATGTTAATCTCAATCAAGTGTGCATAAATCTTTATTTTTTAATCCAACTACACAAGCATTATTATAAGTGAGTGTGAGAGTTTTACATTATTTAGTGCACCTAAGGACATTTAAAATAAATAACGTATGCTTTGATGGTTTATTAGGTGCTGGTAAAGGGGAACTTTGATTGAACAAAGTTACAAGCCAAGAGTTCACATGAAACGAACCACAAGAAAAAGGCAACATAGTGATTGCTTTGTCAACATATCGTTTATGCACTTCAATCCGAGGAATTCATTTTGTTTAGTTCTAGTCTTAATCTTCATGATGCCCATCATCTTTTACTTTGTCTATTTGAATAACATTCATGTGTCGGCTAATTATCTAGAAAGATAACAAACCACTATTTAAAAAGCGGTAAATATAATTATCAAGAGACAAAAGTTTTAAGGTGCTACCCACCACTAGGAAATTAATCCAACTCAAATTCGAAGTTAAACAAAAAAAGGGAATTGTATGATTACCTTAATTATCAAAATAATGAAGTAAAATCACATATTTAACATACGATTCACATATTTATATGTGAATCACATGTCTGAAATGCGATTAAGCCTGAATCGCATATTTAAAAGGCGATTTAGCATCACAAATGTTTTACATGAATTGCATTTTTTAAATACGCTTATTTTGTTAAATCACCAATCTCGCATTGAAATTGAGATTTATTATTGGTAATGACGTAATTAAAATCATCGTAATTAAAATCATCTTATTTGTATTTAAGTAATTTTTTCTAAAAGATTGGTAGACCGTATTTCACCCTTAAACCTAATGACCTTTATCAAAGCGTATGATCTTACTCGACCAATAACCATTATTATTATTATTGTTGTTGTTGTTGTTGTTATCCTTTTGAAAAAAATATACCTTTTTGAAGAAAAAATGTTAAAAGAATTTTTAAACATGTTTTTACAAAATTTTATTTATAAAGAAACATGTATGTTGTGCATAAATAATTTTAATATATATATATATATATATATGACAATTAGTTATTTTTAAATAGAATAAAAAAGAAAAACAATGAATGGGCCTTTCAAAAATGAATAATATGTAGGCTCTCAAAAGGAAAGGAAGACATCAAATTAGGGAATTCTAGAAATTTTTAAATAAAAACCCACACGCTAAAAGTTTTACTAAAATACAAACTTTGAAGTTCGATTTTGGCGAGCACATATGCAGAGACCTACTAGGTGCCTAGAGAAAAAAGAAAATTTCTTTCCTTTCTTTTTCTCATAAAAATAATATATATATATATATATAAATTGAAAATGACCTAAATTTTCAGAAATTTGTTTAAAAAATTGAGCAACAGTTACATAAGATATTTAAACTTTATCCAGGTACTTAAACTTTATCCATGTTTATTGTTTATTACCTAAATTTGAAAAGTATTCATTCTGGTACACTGATTTCTTCTATTTTTATAATACACTATTTAAACTCGGCTACTTTTACAATTAATTATTTAATCAGAGTTAACCCAAAATGCTATAAATTTTGCCCATTTTCGCTTCAATAACAATTTGACCTATGACAAAGGAAAAGTAAACATTGCGACACCAAATTTCATATAGCACATTGGAAGTAGAAAATGACGAAAAAAGACAATAGAGCATATTTAGGATTGCAGAACATTGCATGGGAATAATATAAAAAAGAAAAACCATGGAAATCAGTGAGAAAATTTTATCGAATATGAAGAGGTCACACAAAGATAAAAAGTATTTTTCTCTACTTTTGCCACTCGATTCAACTTTCAATTCGTTGAAATACCGAGCTCATATAGTTAATTATATACTTGACTTGGTAAATATTTAATGTCATGATCAATAGCCCATAATAAAATATACAATTAGATACTTGAACTTTAAAATTAATCAATTTTATATCTAAAAAATTTTAAAATCGATCAATTCAGTACTTGAAATAACTTAATAAAGTACTATTATCTTATACGAAAAATTCTTTCAGGTATTAAATTGATTAATTTTAAAATTAAAGTACTAAATTAATTAATTTAAAAATTAAAATACTAAATTAATTAATTTTAAAGTTTAAGTATCTAATTATGTATTTTGCCAAAGTTAAAATAATATTTATGACCTCAACCCTTTGCCATATTAATCCTTGATTAATTAAGCTCCACTTGTGCTTAAGTAATGCTCAAATTTTAATGTATGGTTAATTATTATATATTTTTAGTTGAACAAACAACTTTGGTTGAATCGACCTAGAGTTGAGTCCGAAAAGTATTACAATTCAAATTGGAATTCGTCAAACTTCGAAAGATGGAAATAAATAATAAGTTGGACATGTGCTGCTGGGTTCCATCTGGTTGGTTTATTTCCATGCACCTATCACTATCACAGAGGGCCATATGGTCATCAAATCCGTATTACCACGTGGTATAATTTCAAGATTATAATGGCATCTTTCTTTAGGGGAAAAATCGGTACACGGACGTCGGCTCTAGCATTTAGGCAAAAGAACAACTAATGACCTATGCTTGTTTAATCAAAAGTCCCATCTTATCTGCAAATTGATGACAATGACCGGCCTCCATTTATACATAACTTATTGTTGTCGATGAAATTTTGACACATTTAACAATCATATATATGGGAGTTTTTAAAATAATTATGCATATAAAATATATTAAAATTTTATTAGTATTTGCATATTATGTATATAGAATAAATGTTGAGAAATGCATCTGGATTTTAATAAAATATAATTAAATATCTAAAATTTAAATTGATTAATTTAATATATAAAATGATATTTTGTACATACTGGCAACCTTCATTATATATTGGTTAAAAATATCACGTTAGATAATAGTTTGGCCAATTGAAAGAGATATTATTAGCTTACACGAAAAAATATTTTAATTATTAAATTTATCAATTTTAAATTTTATATAATTAATTACATATTTTATCAAAGTTCAAATATCATTGATGATATTAGTTTTATATGTATAATATTCAACAAAATAATCTATATTTTTATATGATGTAGCGTATAATATATACATATATTCTTTTTTCTGTCAACGATGAAGACAATTCAAGATGATGGCGTACCTAACATAAAGAGATTCATATTTCACGTGCTTATAAATATATACACACATGTTTATGTCTCCGCGCTGCTAATTGTTTATTGTCGTTATGCTACTCGTTCCGCTTGACTCGTGCTTTGCGTGTTATCTTTGGGAACCATTGGAACAGTAAACATCGGACGCGTTTCTTCCTATATAACCCCAGGTTGACATGTTCCCTTTCCAAATCACAACACCATTATTCCTCGTGCTTTATATCCTCTCTAGCTAAAACCTACACAAACCTACAAAAACAAAGTTGGGAATTCGTAAATTACTCGAGTTTTGAAGATGAAGAACAACAGCTGTGACCTTGAGCTTCGGCTTCGACCCTCTTTTGCTGATGATTTTGATGTTTTAGTTTCATCAGCTGATGGATCTTCTTTTCATCATCAGCACGCCGAGATTGAAGGTTTTCCGAGCAAAAGACCGGAGCAGCAGCAAATAGCCATCTTCTATGATGGGAAAGTAGCTTTTAGCGAAGTTACTGAACTTCAGGCTAAAGCAATCATCATGCTTGCAAGTAGTGATGGGGCTGGTCAAATTACAAGAACATCTTCCTCAGAGTCATCGAATGTTGGTAATAATAAGTTGTCTCCAATTGGGCTTTCCATGAAAAGATCACTGCAGAGGTTTTTTCAGAAGAGACATCAAAGGATCCAAAATTCTGCTCCTTATAGCCATATCAAGCCATGTGCTTTTAGTAAGAAGTCGTAGAATGTTTCGTTAGCAATTTTGAAATGTTCATTCTATCAAAAATAGATGTATGAGCAACTAGTAATTAATTGTGATTGCTTTATCTATTGGATGCTCTCCATTCTCCTTTTTCTTAATTTTCTTGTGAAATGTAGGAAAAAATTGACCTTAAAAGATTGTTTAATAATTGATTTATAAATTAATGGAGATTGACAGAATAAAAATTGTGAGAATTCAAATCCGTACTCTTGAAGAATCTAATTTGAAATTTGCAATGACATCGTGGTTGTTGTTGTTATTTATTTACTTACTTTTTAAATTGAATATTGGATTCAATTAAAGGGTCTTGGGCGGCTCTCAAGTCCACTCATATCATTCATGGAAAGAGCCCTTAGTTGAAACAAAGTTTGTGTCTTTTTTTAATATGTTGGATACGAGTGTCGAATAAACTCAACTGCAACCATTGCTCATGATGTTGGTGACCAGGCTAAACAATTAAGAAAAGATGTGACTTGATTATCATACGGTGATTTAAAGGCGTATAAATAAAATTGTATTTGTTTCAAATAAGAAACAACTTGGCACTTTCATGAGTTATATCTTTGACATGGCAAAATTTACTTATTTTTTATATAAAAAATTAATTTTAGCATGGAATAATAACTTTTTTACAATTTATAGTAAACCTACTTACGTGGCTAGAAACTAGAGAAGGATTTTAATTAGGATTGAGTGAACGGGCCATGGTCTGTGAGCCCACTAGTTTAATCTATTTTAAAAACTGGTTAAGCTGGCTTTTCAAGACCATTAAAAACAAGTCAATTTTACTTGCATCATTTTAACCAATGGGCTAAAATGAGCTAGCCTATAACAGGCTAGATAGTCCTATTTTGGCCCACCTAAAAAAAAAAACAATTGGTACTTTATGAATTGTCCAAAGAGAATATTGTGACAAGTTCATCATTTCCCCATAAAGATATATGCTTTGAAATCCTAAAACTATAAACTTGAACTCCATAACCTCTCAAATCCTTAAACAATCAAGCCTATCACACAAGCCCAACTAGATAAGCATACCCTATAACTTCTAAATTCACAACCATATACATAACCTTATATCTATCAACTTTCACCTAAATTCACATCAAACCATATACAAAGAACCATAAATGTCACAAGTTCCACACAAATTAACATTTAAAAAATAAAATAAATCCACCCTGGCTCACTTTGGCTTGCTTAGCCTGGGCCAAACTGGGCCAGATTAGACCTAAAAAATTCAGGCTTGTTTGTTAAATTATTCTAAATTTCTTAGCTCGTTTAATCTGCGGCCAAAGCAATTCGCTTGATCCGTCTCATTTAGCTTGTGTACCTAATTCTAGTTCCAATACTAATAAATCTTTTTTTTTTTCTAAATAAAGGTGTTGGTCTCCCTATGAAACTTGGGTTATACTTCGATGGATCATGGAAGTTAGTTTTGGGGGTGGGTGTGCATGGGTGGTAATAACTAAATGCAATATATGATTGTACCAGTTTACATGTGTTGTGGTATGAGGTTTTAAAATAATATATTAGCATTGATTTTAAAGAAAATTAAAGTTAGAAATATCTATGTTATTAGGTAGTTTGTAACTCTAGTTTCATCTTGCGTAATCTAAAAATTAAAAGGAAAAAAAAAATATCGAACTAGCTGACCAAGTGATTAGCTACCAAACAAATCATAGTGAAATATGGGTGTTCATATCGCAACCTTTACTACCTTGAGTTATGGGTTTAATGGAATTATAGTAGGATTTTAAATTAATGAGTTTGGATCAATTCATAAAAAGTATGAATTGCTCTCTAACCAAACAATCCAAATACATGGCATGCTTACTTCAAAAGCTAAATTGCTATAAATAATGTATAAATAAGTATTACATCTAGATACAGTCAATTAATTTTGTGATGAAGAAATCTAAGTTTAAATATCTATTTAAGTTTTTTTATTGCAGGAAAAAAAAAAGACCCTCAAGTCGCCATGACTTGGCAGGCCTAACTCCTAATCTAAAAATGAGTTTAGGAAAAAAAAAAAAAATCTTTGAAAACCATTTAAAGACTTGAAACTCATCAACAAAATGCGTATCAATAACCCATAGCCACTAATTAGTGGCCACACATGATCAATAAGTAAGAAACAAACAAGCACGAGAGTAATTGGAACCAAAACTTTTCATGGAAGAATAAACTATAGCCGGCTATGATAGGACAAAAAGCTTTTGGGTTTATTTAGATTATTTGTATTTCATCTATATTGAAAAGATATGTATAAATATATCTAATTTATATCTATATTATATATATTTAATCTATTTGATTTTTTAATAAGAAATTTCTTCTATTTTTGATTCATATCTATTTTTTGATAAATAATTTGTTATTAAAAATTTTTTAAAAAAAGTATCTATATCTCTAACCCACCAATAAACAAACAAACCATATCACTCCCAAATCTTTTTAATCAAATTGTACAAGCAGAAAGTAGTACGGTTTTATGTTATCCAGGGCACCTGAACACATACAGAAAAAAAAATATATATCTTTTCAAGTTCTATTTTGTGTCTAATTATGCGAAATTTTGATTGTTCGTCTGTTAAACACGGTTCAGTCAGCCGTACAATAATTGTTAATTGACTAAATTGTCTAATTATGTTATCAAGTGGCCGCTTCGCTCAATATTGTTCGCTCACCTCAGCCAATGAAAGTGTGGAAAAACTCAATTCGTTCACTTCTAATCTTCATATCTCGATGGCCATCATCCTTTTTCTCAGCCGATATTAATTATCACTTGGAAAAATTTTACAGTTTCATTCTGGTTATAATAAGATTGGTCTCGTCACACCATTCAACAGTTCAGATTTATTCTAACCATGATAAAAACTTATAAATCTTTTTATACTAATTCTTTTATAAATAGTTTAATTATAGTATTAGTAACGATACGGTACAATGATAAAACCATAGAAATTATCATTTGTTGGCTATTTATTCAGTAGAACTAATTAACTATATTGGTTCTGAATATTCATTTTTCTTCTTGCAATCTTTTTGTTCTAATTTAGAAAAAAAATAGCTAACATTGCTTAAATTTTTCAAAATATATAATAGGGTTATTATAATATTATCTTTTTTATTTTTTTATAATCCCAATTATACACGTATCAACAATTTAAAAGGATAATTTAATAAAAATAAAAATAAAAATAAATAGAAGCATCATTTTCAACTAAAAATGTAAATTGAAACTAATAAAACTTATTAATATATTTTAAAGTAATTAAGAGTCCATGCTACCATTTAGATTGTGGCCGCAGCCTACTTGGAACGACGAACTGCTGACCATAGCATCTCATTTGGTGGTGGTATCTCCCTTTTCCAGGTAGGTGGCATCCCTTACCCATCCTACAATAAGGTGGGTCGCAATGTTTATCCATTCATCTTATTGAATTACCGTACGACTTCTTTCGTTCTTGATTAAGTTATCTATGTAACAATCCGGAATTTCTCCCACCAAGATCTTGTTCTGCTTTGGCAAAATGTAATACAATTTTGTTTTTAGTACCATTTTTTCCATCATAACACTAATTCTAAAATTGTTTTTCACTAAACACGCTTAATTTTAAAGTTCTGATAAACTCAAAATCATTATATTAAAAAAAAAATCTTTTGATAATTAGAGTTTTACCACCTTATATTTAAGTGATATTACATTATATATATATATGATAAAAAGAAGAAATTTATAGTATGTAGCATAATAATATCAACATGTAGAATATACAAATGCAATTTCCCTTCATGAATTGCATAATTATTCCAAACATAGTATTTTCATAATAATATTAAAAATTTAGAAGATATATACATAGTGATAACTAATAATAATGGTATTACCACCAATTGAGCTCTTGTAAATGACATGGTATTTTAATTTTACTAAATTGGTGGATAATATTGATTTATCATGACTATTAAGATCGAATAATAATCTTTTATGTACTTTTTTATTATACAAGAGTAGATTGTACGCAAGGGAAAGCCATTATTGTACTTCTCCATCTTTATCTCTATTCAGATTTCTGTATTTAGATTTTTGCATTTTCTTAGTTGATTAACACCACACTTATTTTTTACTAATAATTAAAATAAGGGATTTTAGAAGCATTCAAATTCAATTAAACCTCCTTTTTATGGTCTTTTTAGACCTAGAAGTGCATGAAAATGCATGTCAAAACAAAATATATGAAGAAATATAGAAAAGGAAAAAAAAAAAAAGACAAAAGCAATTTGAATTGCTTTTATGAATTGATTAGAGTTATTTTAAAGAAGTTATGATATCACATATTTAATGGGAATAAGCTTGGTACTACTATTTGATTAGGTGTTTGGAAACATTAGGGGAAAAAAATGGAAATCTTACACCTTAAGTAGGAAATGTAGTTTCAAAACCATGCATTACTCCTCTAGCTATACTCCAAGCACCCAAAGCCTTGAGACACAATGGGCACGATCTACCTTTATAATGTCTAAATTAATGAACGAATCAAAGGCCCCATTTAAGGAACAGGTAATGTTAAGGAACAAGGATGAAATTTGTTATTCTTTTTTTTTTTCCCTTTCTCTTGGGCTAATGAAATATTCCGAATTTTACAAACCTAAATTAGGAACATGATAATTAAATACTATAAAAATATGGATAGTTTTAAATCTTATTTTAAATTTAACTTAGTAGTTGAATTTAGATAGTTTAGTTAATTGATTTTCATAAACTGTAGAATATAATTAGATAATTTAATTAGTAAATGGGCTTAATTTAAATTTGAAATTCAAATACCACAAATAATCTTTTCAACTTATCAAATTACTACGATTTCCTATCTCCAACATACCAAGCTATTCAATTCCTTTAATTATCGACTTAAAACCGATTTCTCGAGTTGAATTACCAAATTCCTAATTCACTAAAATTAAACCTTAATATAAATTTAATTAGACTTGAGTTAATAACCCACTAACTATACACCTACGATTATAATATCGAGTGTAGTATGACTCGATTAATTTTTAGGGTCTGTTTGATAGTAAACGATAGTTTAAAGATGATTCACTAGGGTTGAAAAATACACGATAGAAATAGAAACTGATTAATATCTACCAAACTAGAGCTTAAATAAAATTCGGAATAAGTAATCATGAAATTTAGAATTTTTTGAGCCTTTTGGGCATAATACCCTAATTTGACCTATCGGGACTAGAAACCTTAATCGTGTCAGTGAAAATTTTGATAATTTAACATAATTAGGAATAATAAATGAATTTAATTGAAAATAGAAATTCTAATGTCATAAATACCCAATTTAAGCTATTAAGCAATATCAATTGACTATTTCAACAAATTCAAATGAATCAAAACTTTCCAATTATTAAATGAACTTTATTAATAAAGTTTAATCACCTAAAACTCTAAATATCCAATTTAGACATTTTAGCCTAGATTCTAACTCCTTAAATCCTAGAAATTTAAATCTAAATCTAAATATTTGTTTCAAATACTAATTCCTAAGCCCCATAAAACCCTAAATTCAAGTAAAATATTAATTTTCCTTTTAATTAGATTTCCTGGAATTAATTTTTAATGCCAATTAGCTAATTCTATTTCTTACTTCTTAATTTCCAATTTTAAATGCCTAAAGCTCATAACCTAAAAGCCTAATTCATCATCTAAAATCCTAAGCCCAATAACATAAAATGCAAGCCCATTAACATTAAATCAAAGCCCATAAACCAAAGCCCATAAAGCTTAAGAAATCAAGCCCGTTAGACCATGTTCTTATCATGCACCCTCACACATGATACAGAATCTCAATGTCTAGAAAAATATAACCCTATGAAAAGACCACAATACCACTTCAAGAAGGTTTCTTCATTGATGAAAAGACCAAATTGCCCCTTAAATCTACAATGTGAACACAAGAAAATATCAAGTGTGTGAAAAGACTAAATTGACCTTAACTAACTCTAGAAGATTTCTACACCTAGGAAAAGACCAAAATGCCCTCACTTAATCAAGCCAAAGTACCAAAATACCCTTAACTCTAGAGATAATTACAAGACATTAAACAATATAAATATACCTATTAGAAAACCCTAATTTCTTCTTCCATCTATAGCAACCCACATTTCCCCCAGATCCTCTTAACAACATATCCAAAACTCACAAAAATCCTACAACCACTCCTCTTCAAGACAAGTCTTCAATAGGTAAGAAAATCTACCCTATTTCTACCATCTAATTACTTAATTTCTTCCCAAAAATTTGATTTATATTTCAATTGATTCTTAGATGGTATTTGAAGAGAAAAATCAAAGTTAAGATGGGGATTTAGTATTAAAAGCATCATTAAAGTATTGAAGTAGTAGTAGAGAAGGTTATTTTGTTGTTATTGCTAAATTCAAGTAAGTAATTACAGTTAATTTGTTTAATTGTGTTAATGACATTTTGATTTATGTAAATCACTAAAAATAAACTTAGATTCAAGTATTAAATAATATAGGTATATACAAGCTTGAAAACCAAAGTATGCACATGTATATGTATGTATGTTAGAAAATTGAGTATTTGAAATTATTATATGCATGAATATATGTATGTTATATGTTGAATTGATATGTTTTATTGAAATGAAGTTATCAAATAAATAAATGAATATACTAAATATAATTTCTGTTGAAATACATAAGTATGTATGTTTATGTTGATATGTTGGAATTTTGGGAAAATTTGTGTTATTGATGATGGTTTGAGTTATATTTATGATTTATGATTCAAGTTGTAAAATATAAATCAAAGTATATACTAGATAATAAAACATAGAATAAACATGTTTTACATGAATTCAATATGCTAAAAGATCAATTTATATGCATATATATTAAATATGGACAGCTTAAGTTATAATATTTAGGTAAAATATTAAATGAATTTATTTTTAGATGAAATTTATAAAAATGATATTCTAACATGTCTATATACAAAATTTAAATTTTTGTGATTTTTGAAATGCATTTACTATTTAAAATAATTAAATTACAAAATAGCAAAATAGAGCAAAACAGTGTTTAGACTAGCAGTGGTGGGGTGAATTCATATGGCCGAACTAGTGACTTTTTCTTCTTGTTTTAGGGTATGACTAGCGGATTGAAAGCTTAAGAAGTCTACTTTAATTTGGTGTAAAGAACCTGTCAAGAACCGGTCGGGTTAATGGTCAAAATTGATTGAACCGATTGGTAGCCAGTGTGTCCCATGTTTCCGACAGATTAGATAAAATCGAAATTAAAACCCTAATTAAATAATTAGTTTAGGCCAAGTAAACTTATAACCATGTTAACATATGTATTAGGTAGTCTACATGAAAATTTGAGCTCAAGAACCAAGTTTAAGATAGTTAACCGATTCATTAAAGTTAGAAGGTACACTAGCTTTCTATAGGAAAGAGATATTGGAATTTAAGGTAAATTAATTCTAATCAAATAAATATAAAATTAATGTAAAAAGGGATGTTCTCATATTGAAATTTGAATTTTCATATGTATAATTAATTATTTTGATATTAGAAATTTATTTAATAAAATAGGTATAAATATGATATTTTAACATAATATAAACATAATAGGAAACTAGTTTAAATCCTTAACATATGCAAATGTAAAAATAGATTACAAATGATATAAATAATATAATTATATTTTAAATGAGTTATTTTACTTAATAAAGTTTATTAGATTTAACATAGGATATGTTATTTAAAATACTAATTAATAACCTAATTACCATAAAATAAGTTTAGTAGACTTGACTGATTGATTCTATCCAACTTAGCCAGAGATGTAGACTTATTAACTAATATTGGCTTCGTAAATTTCTTAAAAGTCAACAATTTACACTTAACTATTAATCAACTAGTAAACTCATATAAGACCACAATATTTTGTAATTGGTTCAGGATGGCCTATGAATAATAAGGTGAATATGCTGTTTCAATTGAATATCTACTAAAAATGGGAGTATTTATATGAGTTTAAAATGAATCGATAATTGATTTAAATACTTATATGGAGCAATCTTTGAGCAGATATTCATCAGGAGTCTGTCCTTAATATTAACATTCTCGTCTATCATTTGTCTGTGCAGAATACAGTTTTTGTATTAAGTACGCAGTGACTTGTATGTTACGTGCTAGGGTAGGCATTCTAAATAAGCTAATACTTAAAGATGACTTTAATAATTGCTTATTACTTGTGCGTGGCTATTTTTGAGACCTAGCCTGAAGGGCGGCAACCTTGCTAGGCGATGTCAGTACGTAGTTAGGCGCTTAGGCCACTCCCCATCATTGATATAAGACAAATGATGGTTATTAGTGGCTCCACGGTAGCTGATAGGGGAGATGGTATCGGGGTAACGTTTATTTATATTGGAAAGAAGTTGTATTAAACAGTTTAATATACGAACTATGTTACTCTGCTTAATCACAATGGACTAATATGGATAAAGATGAGTAACGGCTGTAACCTTAGACAAGGCTATTTATTAGATGATCCTATAGGGGATATAGATATTCGGGCTGCCTATATCAACACCCTGAGCAGTTGCTGTTACTTAGGACCCCCAGGTTCCCAGCGTGTTGTCGGAGTGTGAGTACTCCATTTTTGTTTGCTATGCTTTAATTTAAAGATATAAAGTGTTGATTGTTGCGTTGCATTTAGAATAGATGTGTGTGGCCATCTTGTGTGTGCTTGTGTTGCCATCGTATTAGGCTTCGGCTCATTCCTTTCTTTTTCAGGTGATGATATGGATGCTTGTAATTATTAGGTATAGGATGACTCTAAAGGAGCTTGTTAACGAGTTGAGTGCCTAGGAACGTTGAATTATTTATACTATTGGCAAAAGTTATTGATCATCCTTTCAAACTTGCGATTTAATGAGGGCATATCTATTATCCCATCGTTGTATTTTGAGATACTAGACACTATGTACTTTGAGATACTGATGGTATGATACTTATTTATAAATGTTGTCTACTCACAGAAGTAGCGTATTTGGAAATCATTTTGAGAAATTTACTTTATTATATATAATGGTCTACTCATGAAAGTAGCTTATTTGGAAATGGTTTAAAAGAAATGTATTTCTTTTCCGCTGCAACTCTAGTCATTTTCAAAATCTAATTCAACGATTTCAAAATCTAAATTTTGTTTAGCAACGATCACAATAAACTGTAGATTAGGTTTGACTTAACGTATAATGCATAAGTATTATATGTGGTGGTTGTTACGCCTTGACCCAGTTCGGGGCGTGACAGCTGATTTAAGGAATTGCCAATCCTTGAACGTCGAGATAAATTTGTTTATGAAGATACCATGTCATTGACAAGAGCTCGATACGTAATGCTCCCATTATTATTAGTTATTACTATTTATATATCTTCTAAAATTTCAACATTATTATGAAATTACTATTTTTGGGATAATTATATGATTCATGAAGGGAAATTGCATTTATATATTCTTCATGATGGTATACTATGTAGCATCATTTTTTTTCTTTTGTATTTTTTATTTTTTATTCCAATCAAAACTTATAGATTGATTTATCAATGTTGCACAAATATATATCATTTCAAGAGTTCTTGAAAATATCCTTAAGATTTTTATAAGATATATAAATAATCTTATTGTCATGCATATTTGCTCACACTAGAAGATTTGCTACTTCATCCAAAATTTTTTCAATGATATTTTTAATTTAAAACTGTAATGTTGTTGCTACACTCCTTCTTTTCACCATATTTTCCTTATGACCTACTTATTTAATAAATATATTTCCACATGAGGATGTTGATAATTTTAGTGTAATAATTTCAATATAAATTACTTAAATAATTCACTTAAAATACAAGATTTAATTGATTTTTGTTTTATAGCACAGGGTTGAACTTCTTGCACATTTTTCATTTCATGTTGCTAAAATTGATTGTTCGATGTCATTGTTTTTCCTTTTAGAGCGATGACTATTTACTTTTGAAAACTTTTTATCTATAGAAATAAAACTCACATTATATGAAAATTTTTTATGATATTTTCCTATGTTCAAACATTTATTATTATTTTTTACACTAATTAATTAAAGACATTAAACTAATTATCCATATTAGCATTAAAATACATATGGGTAGACAATATATTAAAACAACAAGGCTCATAAAAGTTTTAGGGGGTCAAGGTGAAGACTTTTTTAAAAATAGAGTCCGTGCAATTTTAAAAGTTTTTGAGAGATATCAATGTGATTTACCCTTTTTTTTTTTTTTTTTAGTTTTTCCAGATAATGGTGTTGATCTTCTTAAAAATCATGGATAATACTCTCATGGATCATGCAAAATAGGTTTTGGGGTGGATGGTACATGAATAATAATAACTACCAAATGCAATATTTGATTCCATTAGTTTACATATGTCGTAAAATAGTGCTTTAAAATAATATATTAGCATTGACTTTTAAGAAAATTAAAGCTGGAAATATCCATGTTATTAGTTAGGTTAGTTTCATCCCATGAAATCGATAAACTAAAAAAAAGTTATCTAACTAATTGACCAACTGATTAGCTATCAGACAAACCATAGTGAAATATGGGTGTTCATGTCTCAACCTTCACTATCTTGAGTTTTGGGTTTAATGGAGCTATAATAGGATTTTGACTTAATGAGTTTGGATCAATCCATAAAAAGTATGAATTGCTTCCTAACCAAACAATCCAAATACATGACATGCTTACTTCAAAAGTTGAATTGCTATGATCAATGCATAAACAAGTTATGGCAACTATATATAGTTTGATTTTGTTATGAGGAAATCTATGTTTAAATATTTGTTTAAATTCTGCATCGTGAAAAAAAAAAAAAAAAACCTTAAATCACTTTGACTTGGCAGGCTTAACCCCTAACCAACAATGAATTTAAGGAAAAAAAATCTTTCTTTTTCACCCTTAAAATATTATATTACAAATTCAATCGATCAAATACAGGAAAAAGTTCATCCAAATTGTTTACATCAAAAGAGCAAGCAGCCTCTTCTATCAAGATTAACTTCAACGGGCTAGGAAGAACAAAACACCAATCCTTAGGATATAGCCTAAGTCTAGTATGAACAACAATCCAGTCAACTGCTCTATTTGCTTGTCTACGAACTAATTCAAAGCGAACACAGTTAAAACTAGATAAAATCAATTTAAGCTCCTGTATAGGAATAAATAATTGCCAGGGTGGATCTGTTGTAGAACAGATTGCCTTCTGCACCACAAAACTATCAACTTCAAAAATGACACTTTCCCTTTTCTTCTAAGCTGCATATTTTACAACTGCATGAAGGGCAATCACTTACGCTTCCTCAGGAGAACTAGTATTACTTAGACTAGATCTAGCGCCACATAGCCTTCCTTTATCAGTTCTTGCAATGATCGCTAGTGCACCTTCATTAGTTCTAAGATCAAAGGAAGCATCTAATTTCACTTTGATAAAATTGCAAGGAGGAGCTAACCATTTAAGGCTAGTAGAGGCATTAATATCCATTGTTGGCTCCAAGGATCTCATCTCATTAACCTATAGAGTTCAATTAGACTATTCATATGCCAGACAGTCTACTTAACGATGATATGGCTTCATCTATGGATTTGCTACATTCTAATGCTGAGAAGACATCGACTCTAAAGAAGAGGTATCAAACAGCTAGGCTCGTTTCGAATCATCTTTCACTTGCTGGGGAGATATATTGCACTCTGCAGACGCAACTTTAGATGAGTTCAACTCTACCTCTATTAATGCTCTTCTTGTTGATTCTAGAACTACACTCACAATTGGTTTCTTCCAGTTGAAAACTCCATTGCATCTCTCTTCCCAAATAATCCATGATAGTGTACAAAATGCATTTCAATAATGCATAGCCATTAATTAGTGGCCACATATGATGAATAATTAACAAACAAACAAGCACAAAAGAAATTAGAACTAAAACTTTTTATTGAAGAACAAACTATAGCTAGTTAGAATAGGACAAAAGCTTTCATTGAACCAAAACTTCATCGGTTTGTTTCATTATTTTCTAGTCCTTTTTCATCTTATTTATATCTTTTTCAATTAGATATTTGTTAATAAATAAATACAAATAAAAAACAAATATTTTTATTCATAAAAAAGATATCAGATATAAATAGGATACCTAAGAAAAATAGATATAAATTATAGATAAGATAGAAATGAAAATCTAACAATTCAAATAGATCCTTGTATAAGCATTATGTTGTAGGGTTTTATGCTATCCAGAGCACCTAAGCACATACAGAAAAACAAAGAGTATGTTTTCAAGATCTATTATGCGTCTTTTGATTGTTTGTATGTTAAAAGATCACGTGAACAGGAACACGGCTCAGTCAGCTGTACGATAATTGTGAATTTGCTGAATTGTCTGGTCATGTTTTCAAGTGGCCGCTTCGCTAAATATTGTTCGTGCCCCTCATTCTCTTGGAGTGTTGAAAAATTCAATTCGTTCACTTCGAATTTTCATATCCCGATTCCCATCATCCTTTTTCTCAGCCGATAATAATTATCATTTGTTGGCTATTTATTTGGAAGAGCTAACTAACAATATTGGATCCGAATATTCCTTTATCTTTCAATTTTTTATTTTTCATTTAAAAAAAATAGATAACATTGCTTAAATTTTTTTAAATATATAATAGCGTAATTGTAATATTATCTTTTTATTTATAATCCCAATTACTATTAATTACACGTATCAACAATTTAAAAGGATAAATTAGGAAAAGCAAAAATAAAAATAAATAGAAATAGAAGCGTCATTTTGAACTAAACCTGTAAATTGAAACTAATAAAACTTATTAATATATTTTAAAGTAATTAAGTGGCCATGCTACCATTTGGATCGTGGCCGCAGCCTACTTGGAACGACGAACTGTTGACCATGGCATCTCATTTGGTGGTGATATCTCCCTTTTCCAGGTAGGTGGCATCCCTTACCCATCCTACAACAACGTGGGTCGCAATGGTCATCCATTCATCTTATCTAATTACCGCACGACTTCTTTCTTTCTTGATGAAGTTATCTACGTAACGATCCGAAATTTCCCCCACCAAGATCTTGTTTTGCTTTAGCAAAATGTAATACAATTTTGTTTTTAGTGTCATTTTTTTCATAATACCATTAATTTCGGAAGTGTTTTTTTATTGAATATACTTAATTTTAAAGTTTCAATGAACTCAAAATTACTATATTAAAAAACTAATTAGAGTTTCATCCTTTTATATTCAAATGGTATTACATTATATATATAGTGTGTGTGTGTGTGTGTTAAAAAAGTATAAATTTATAGATTTAAATAAGAAAAGAATTTTTTCTATGCGTGATGCAACTCGTCATGTGTTGGTAAAATACGAAATTTGTTGGCCTGGAACTCTATTGCTTTTACGACCTTAATACATGATATTTTAGACTCTTAAAATGTGGAAAGTGAAGAAATTTGGTTGCAAAGCACCAAAAGCTTTATGATTCTTGCAAATCTCTCTCTTCCCCCTTTTATTATTATTTTATTATTATTATTATTATATTATTATTATTATTATGTACTTTAAACACTTTTTTAATAGACACGATGATATACATCATAATTCTAATTTTTCAAAAAACTATAAGTTATGTGGTTGAGTAGATGATAGTATGACCTCGTATTCATTTTTAAAACCTAATTAGAAATTATAATCCATATAATATAATTTCTAGAGTATCATATAAGTTTTCAATATATGTTATATGTCATCAACATGATTTATACGGAATTACTAATTGGTACATTATGTTTGAAGGTATCAATTCTTGAGGTTAAGTTTAAATAAACTATATCAATGTTTTAAATGGTTAAAAAAAAGATATTGACTTTTTGTAATTGAGTGAAATAAAGAATCAATATTTTAAATTGTTAAAAGAAAAAAAGAATCAAGTTATATAAATTGACATAAATAAGAGATCCATTTTGTTTGTATCAACATTAAAACTCTAATTACTTATTTGATCCAATTTGTGAATTGTTAATCTTTTTCTTAACCATCCAAAATTTTGATATCTTATTAAAATTTATCACTAAATATTTATATTCATGGTGTAATTTTTCCTATTATTGATATGTATCATTTACTTTGACAAATATAATAAAAATTCAACAATTGGCATAATTTATAACCTATAAATTTACGACAGCACTCAATCAACTTTTTAAAATAAAATCTACATAAAATCATGAATTTAATTTGCTATGTTGGTTTATGATTGTAGCATTTAGTCAAAATTTTATAATTTTGTTAAGAAATTTTTATATTCATATTTGTTATAATTTAAATTTAAATACAATATTAACTTAAATGTATGTATGTCGATTTTAGATACGAAAGACCAATAGTACTTTAACTTAAAAGATTTTTTTAAAGAAAAGTAGAATAGCAGTATATATCCACATGTCCTAAAAAGCGTAGATTTTATATAGGATTAATGTCGCAAATGGTATCTGAACTTTATATGTAATTAAGTACTTGAATTTTAAAATTGATTGATTTAATAACTAAAATAACTTTTTGTATACGCCAATAATATCTCCATCAAATTGACTAATATCATCATCTTATGTGGCACTTTTAATCAATATGATAGAGGTACTGTTGACATATGCAAAAAATTTTTAGATACAAGATTGATCAATTTTAAAATTCAAATACTAATACTTAATTGCACATTTTGCCAAACTTCTAGTGCTATTTGCAACTTTTACCCTTTGTATAGGTACCATCATAAGTTTTAGAAAGTCATGCAATAGCAATTATAGTTTAGGATAAAGTATAGTATAGTTATTCCTAACTTATCCACAACATATCCTTTCATTTATACTTCTATAGATATTTTGTAAACTTTTTACTTAATGGTATTTAAATATTACAAGAGTTTAAAGTAATTTATTTAATATTTAAAATATTTAGATAAGGAAAATTTCACATGTGATAAATCACATATATGGTCTTTCAATTTGATCTAAACTTGATGGGAGTCTAGAGCTGGGCATATAGACCATGGACAGCAGGTTGTGGCAAAAAAATTTTGGCTCATTTAAAAGAGGGCCAAATTAGCTCGACCTGTTTAACCCGCGAGCTATAACAGCCGGGCAAGGCTAGGTTGGCCTGCTGGCAAGGAAAAAAGAAGAAGAAGAAGAAGAGAAGAGAAGAAGTTTAAAAACAAAAATAATGTAATAACATATTAGTGATTATTTATGTATTTTATGGAAAAAGATAGATTGATACATGAACTACAAGTATTATAACATTTTTTAAAATATATATTTATTGATTTAAATATAATATGATATCTAATAAATTATTTTAAAAACTTGTTAATAACAATAAAATTAGTCATTAATATATATAAAACCTTAAAATATATAAATATTCTAATTTTCACATAAATTAACATTAAAAAATAAAAGTTAAAAATTAAAAAAAAAATTGATTTTGACCCATGGGCTAACTCATTTAACTTGTCGGCTGGGCCCAGGCCGAAAAAATTTGACCTGTTTAAAAGTGGGCTGAATTGACCTAGCTTGTTTATCCCACGGATCAACGCAGTCTCGACCCATTTACCCACTTTGCCCACCTTTAGGTGGGATTGTAGCATAAAAGGATGAATGATCAAATTCAAGGCTCTCAATTACTTGGAGTGAGATTTTTTTTTTTTCACTATTTATTAGGATAGCAAGCAATTGGTGTTATACGATAGAATTTAGATCTTTCTATATATTTTTTTTATTTTCCTTAAATTACGAAACAATGGATCAAATCCGCTTTTAGGGATTTCAGCCTTACACATAAAAAAAATTGACATCATATATATATATATATTATTAATGGAAATTGAGAAAATGTAAATGAAAAAGGAATGGATAATAATTTTGTTTCATTATTTTACCCTCTTTGTAAAACTCTTTTGAGTTAAAACCAATGAAAATTTGATTTCCTTGAGCCTCATATACCAAAAGAAAATAACAACCACAATAAACTAGGCTTCATTGAAATGTGAAAGCATTGATTTTGATGTCGATATGCTTAAAAAAAAAAAAAAAAAGGGTAAAGTCCAACTTGTAAGAAAGTGGAAAAGTCGGAGTAGTCCCTATTTCTTCACCAGCTGGACCGTACAACTAACAGGACTAAATAATTAACACGAGAAGTCCATGTTTCACATGGTGATATATACCCTGGCTCCAGTTCACAAATCACCACCGCCACCATAAAACCAACACGTCGGACCACTTCTTCCCATATAAACCCATCTTACATATTTTTTTCTTCACAACAATTCAACCTTCAGTTAAAATATTATAGTTTCAAAGACACTTGTTTCAAATTCATATATATCCAGAGCTTGAATAATTTGAAGATGAAGAACAACAACAACTGCGATCTCGAGCTTCGGCTTCGACCCTCTTTTGATTACTCTGATGATTCATTTTCATCCACCAATGGATCTTCTGTTCATCGACACCCCTCGATGGAGGTTTCAAGCAGAAGACCAGAACAGCAACAAATGACCATCTTCTGTAATGGGAGAGTAGCTGTTAGTGAAGAAGCTACCGAACTTCAGGCGAGAGCAATCATCATGCTTGCAAGTAGTGATATGGTTGGTCAAAAGGCAAGAACATCTTCCTTAGAGTCATCGAAGCTTATTGATTGTACTAATAATAAGTTGTCCCCAACTGGGCTTTCCATGAAAAGATCACTGCAGAGGTTTTTTCAGAAGAGACACCAAAGGATCCAAAATTCTGCCCCTTATAGCCATGGCTAGCCATGTGGTTTCATAGTTAATTAGTTGCAGAATGGGTAGTTGGCAATTTTGAATAGTTAGTTGTATCAATAATAGAAATTTAAACATTAGGTTGATTGAGACTGCTTTATCGGTTCAATGATCTTCATTTTTTTTTTTATTTTTAAATTTTCTTGTAGCATATTTTATATATAATTTGATACTATAGGAAAAATATGAAGTTATAAGGACTTATATATGTTGATTTAAAAATTTTTTTAAATGGTTATCTTTACATCTAAATTAGTTTAAGCCAATTTTTTTCCCAATATGTATAGAGGAAAAAAATTTTGGCACGGAGAAATAACATGCTCAATATTTATATAAAACTTGCTTTGGGTGGATGGTTAGAATTGGCCTTCTTACAAAATGTGGGTTATGCAGAAAAAGATTTTATTAGGTATTACATGCCACATATAATATATATGTAATAGGTAATTATTAATAGTTTTTAAACACATAGCCTTGTATATTACACCTTCAGAATAACTAAGCTATGATATAAGTAAATTTTATTCACCAAATTCTGTAGTTAAAAAATTAAATTATATCTGTAAGTTTATTCAATGAAATCTGTAATTCTAGAGCACCTGATTGTATAATGGAAAAAAAAAAAAAAAGGAAGCATGTTATTTATCATGTTTGGTAATGGAAAAATTCGAATATTATTTATCGAAGTTACATGTAAAAGAAATTCACCTGAAAGGAAACATAGTTCAGCCTACGGTAATAATTGTGATTTGTTGACTATTTATCCAAAAGAACTAACAAAACCGCTATATAGAAAATAATAAAACTAATTAATATATATTATTTTAAAGCAATCAAGTGGCCATACCGTTGAGGCCTCCCATTTCCCCTTTTTTAAAAGAATCTTTTGCATATATTGACCTAATATCTAAATTATTATTATTATTTTGTTTAAACCAATGTGGTGTTTATAATGTCACAAATATACCTACAATGTATCTGGCAGGTGGCTTCCCTACCCATCCTAGATCATGCATGGACCACAATGGTGATTATTAAAAGAATTAATGTCACAAATATACCTAGATTTGCTAAAATATACAAACTAGGTACCTGAGTTTTAAAATTGATCAATTTAATATTTGAACTTTCAAATTAATCAATTTAGTACCTAAGACACTTTAAAATGATCATTTTAGTACTTCAAAAAACTTAAAAGATGTACTATTAACATGCACAAAAAGTTTTTTCGAGTACCAAATTGATCAACTTCAAAGTTTCAATTTAAAAGTTCGGATATCTAATTACATATTTTATCAAAATTTAGGTACTATTCATGATATTAATCTTTATTAAGATTTTCACACGGCTTCTTTCTTTTTATGAAGTTATATATGTATGTATGCATGTATGTATTTAAAAGAAGAAATCGGTACTCTTAGTTCCTAAATAAGAAAGCAATTTGCCGCTCCAACTAGTGTTATGTTAAGAAAATGCTATATTTTGTTGGCTTGGAGCTCCATTGCTATCTAGGACTTGAATACATGATCTTCTAAAGTCTTTAGATTTAACGGCTGAAATTTGAAAGGAGTTAGTTGTAAAACATCAATGGCCAGTTCACTTCATAGTATGGAGTAAGGAGGGAATTGAATTCAATTCGAGGTAATATTCATTTGATATAAAAAGTAAAATATGTAATTATTAGAGTAAAATGTAAAATATTTATAATATCTTTTGTATTTATTACAGAGGGAGAATAATTATATAAATAGTATTTTTAAGACAGGTATTTATGAAAAAGTTTAAAAATAAACCGGCATTTCATAGAGAGTAGGGATATGAATTGATATTCATCATTTTACGTAATAACAATTCATCACCAATTGTCATTTCTTTGAAGTAAATATAGTAATATCAGCTTTATGTCGAACGAGGAGAATGAATAGCTATTATTTTATATTTTTATTATAATTAAAGTTTAAAAGCTAGCCTAAAGTTTTAAAAATCCATTTTGAATATGAAATATTGATAATACTATTAACATAAAAATTTAAAAGAAAATAAAAATCTATAGTTTCCACTTTATATTCTAAAAAGCATAGAATTTATATGAAAATTTCATGATCTTTTTAGAAAGTCATGGGTTAGGTTACAGTTTCTAATGCTTAGAATTTTTACCTATAGAATAAGGTATGGGATATTTATTTTTGTCTTATATACCCGTTCACCCTCATTAATTCAAATATTCTCTAAGCTATTTACTTAATTACACATAAATTACATAAAAGGTTATAGTAATTTATTTAAGATTTCATATTTCAGTATAAGCCAAATATCACCTGCGTGAATCAAATATCTATGATCTCTCAATTTGGTGTGAACTTGATGCAAGTGTATGATAAAATAATAAAATATGGTTCAAGGCTCTCAATCTACTTGGGGATTAGATCTTTTTTCACACTACTTATCAAGACTCAAGCCATAAAGCTACAAAATTATGTTGTCTCACTATTCTAGTTTCTTTATAAAACCCTTCTGAAAATTAATAAAAATTTGGATTCTGGAAGGGCTTGATAACGACAAAGGCAAATGCTCATATGAACAGTGTGTGTGAACTTACAACAAAAAGAGAGGTCTAACTTGTAAGAAAACAGAAAAGTCCTCAGTCTCCACTTCTTTTCCAGCCGGACAAGACAACTAAACGATATAAAATATTTAACAGAAGAAGCCCATGTTTCACGTGATGATACATAAATATCTCATGTCTCCAGTTCACCAATCCCCACAGCCGCCATAAAAACCTTGAAATCGTCTCACTTTCTCCCGTTATAAACCCATCTTACATTTTTTAAGTCTTCTTTCAATGATTCTTGTTTCAGTTCGATACATCCAGCTTTAATAATTTGAAGATGAAGAACAACAACTGCGATCTTGAACTTCGACTTCGACCCTCTTTTGATGACTATCCCGATCTTTCAGTTTCGTCCACTGATGGAAAATCTTCTGTTCACCGACACTCCGCGGAGGAAGTTTCAAGCAAAAGACCGGAACAGCAACAAGTAACCATCTTCTATGATGGGAAAGTATCTGTTAGTGAAGTTACTGAGCTCCAGGCAAAAGCACTCATCACGCTTGCAGGTAGTGATGTGGTTGGTCAAAGGACAAGAACATCTTCCTTAGAGTCATCGAAGGTTGGGTGTGATGATGATAAGTTGTCTCCAACTGGGCTTTCCATGAAGAGATCATTGCAGAAGTTTTTACAGAAGAGACATCAAAGAATCAAAGCTTCTTCCCCTTAGCCTTCGCAAACCATGTGTTTTCATTAGTTAGTTTTGCGTATATTGTGTAGTTGACAATTTTGGTTATTACCTCGTTGTATCAAAGTTTAGAGATTTAAACAATTCATCAATGGAGACAATGAGGTCGAAGGAGTACATGGTTCAACGTTTCACAGAGGATGTGACGCTTGAAAGGCAACAACTATGCTATTATTTAGTTTAATTTCATTCATCGAAAATAATTAATCGATGTTTCAATGCTATCTAATTGATTAACTAGCAAATAAAGTAGAGTGAAAACTAGGGTTCGTGATCTATTTGGGTTATCATATTTTTATCTGTATCATATCTGTATGAGATCTGCTTTTGTAAATTATCTGTATCATATTTGTATCATATTTATTTGGACAGTTTAAGAGTAAAATGTCAGTTTTTATTGATATCTATTTCTTGATAAATATTTGTTTGAAAACGATAAAAATATAATGTTAAAATAACCAGGATATGGTGAAACAAATAGACTCTTGGCTAACTTGAGTTACGGGTTTTACTTAATTGTATAGAATTTCTATACAATAAATCATTTGGATCAATTTAAAAAAGTACCAATGGCTTTCTAGCTAAGCAAACCAAATGCATAATATTTCATTTGCTTACTTTAAGAACCAATGAACTATATTTGCATGAACAAGTATGGCATATTCACCCATAGTCAAATTTTCATAGAGGACACATGAGCTTAATCTTCTACTTAGCTTTAGGATTGTGTAAAAGATTCTTAAATCCCCTCAACTTGGTAGGCCTAATCAAGAATGACTTAAAAAACAAAATTTCTCAAAATCCTCTTTCAAAAGGGTTTGAGACCATTATTATCAAAATCTATCAAAATCTACAATGTTTATAAGCTTAGATTGAATTTTGAATCCGCTATTGTCCTTAACTACACATAATCAACAAAAAAAAAAATAAAACAAATAATAACTAGAGAAAGCTTGAATCAATACCTTATTGAAAAAGAAGCAATAGTTGGGATAAACACAAGAGAGGAAACGAAACCTAGATAGCTAATTGCTAATTACAAGCTTGAATAATTTTATTATGCACTCAATCAATCAATTTCCCTGGTCTAGTTATATAAGCATCACGTTTGAGCAAAATTTTGTGTCATTTATGTCTAATAACCTAAAGAAAATGTATGTTTAAGTTTTTTAGTGATGCCTTAAATAGTAAATTACTTGTGCTTGATAGCAAGGATTTTTCTTCTACCAAAAAAAGATGAATTTCATTTGATGGAATAAAAGTACATCAATAAAGTGTATTGATATAAGATGATCAATCAACAAAGAGTTTGAGGTATGGAAATCCATCTAAACAATTCACTACATCTAATCAAGACTCAAATAGCTTTCATGAAGGATAGTAGAACATACTTGATTGACAAGTAAAACAAATCTTATATAAAAGATAACATCCAATGCAAGGGATGAAAATAAAAAGAAAAAAAAAATTATAATCTAACTAGTTTTATAGAGAAGTTGAGTATTAGTGGAATTGTCGATGATGAGAATGATGGAAAGAAGAAAACAAATTCAAAAATAATAATGTTTGATTTGTAAATATGGAATATCAATAATGATGGATTTATAGATTTTTCAAAACCAAGAAAATAAAAAGATTTAAAAAGTAGGAATTTGGAAGAGAAGCAGTGTGTAACTAATTTTGATAGTGACGATTTTTGTGGATCCAAATTACACAAAAGACGAAAAAAAAGAGAAAAAAAGTTTGCTTTAAATTGGAGCACAGTTTTATTGGTCGTAGATAAGGTCTAATCAATCGAATGGTATTACCGCATGATGCCAAAAGTAGTCACTTCGTTCAATTGTCTATGCACTTCAATTAATGGATAAGTCTGGGAAGTTAATTTCCAAAACTTCACATTTTCCATGAACATGCTTATTTCGTGTGGCTAGTCAAATAATTACTATTTCTTTTGACTACTTATTATGATTGAAAACTAACCAAACTTTTCTCAGCAAATAAACCCTTTCCACATCTTAAATAAATATAAAAGATAAAATATCTTTAAAATAAAGTAAATAATTTTTATCAATTTATAAACATATTAGTTGAAAATATTATGAGGACAGTATTCCTAAGACAACAAAAGTATCTATTCTATCTATTAGGTGATTTTTTAGCCTAACTAAGATGTTCTATTATCTTGATGAATCTCTCATGAAAATTATAAAAAATTTAGACCTTTTTCCCCTAAAATTTCAATTTGAATAAGAATGATGCATATATGCTTGGACATATGCGCTTACACTACATATAAATATATTCAAACACGACTAATACCATATCACGATTAATGTAAAAATAATTTTTAAATTAATGGAATTTATTAATCGACTGTGATTACAACTATAAGAATTTGTTGACCGATTTTAACTTACAATGATTTACGATAATTTAATGAGGCATACAATCTGGCATAAGAAGAAAAGAAGCATTGAACTTGACGTAAATAAACACTATAATTAGGACTTTAAATCATCTCTCATAATATATTTAGGAGGCCACTTGCTATGATAAACGAGGTGTGTGTTCTCGGAGCCATACAAAGAACCAAGTAATCTCTGCATAAGATTCCTTTTTTATTTCACGTTTATTGATATAGAAAAGAAAAAAAAAAGAAAAGAAAAATCTAAATTATGCAAACTCTAGATTCGACCCTTGAATTGAAATTAGACACTAAACCATAATCATATCCTGCAACCCCTTACAACGAAATGCAAAATGCTTAACCTAATTCCAATTTCTTACATAATATGATATTTAAAAAAAGAAAGAGAGGCAAAAGCTAAGAAAATACGTGATTTAAATCTCATTAAAATTAAATTATGGTATTTGAAATTTAACCTTCATCATTCAATCAATTCAAAGCCATAACTCATAATCAACTAAAAGATGAATTAGAACAAAATAGAATTCCTCACTACTTGGTGCTTACAAATAATTCAAACAATGTAATAAGTAGAAGCAGCCTGATAAGGTCATAACCAAGGCTGTAAACACTAACTTGGACAAGAAAAGCTAGTGTAGAAAGTAGAAAGAACAAGCCATAACTGGGCTAAGCAAGCCTAAATGGTCATTCACTTTGCCAATATAGTCACCATATTAATCAGGCGGTCAACCACCCATCCATTGTAGTTAACCATTTTAGCTTATTGGTCAACCATAACAAACATTAATTGACCATTCCTTCACTAAATCAAGTTTGATTTCTTCCTTTGCATAAGCCTCATCCAAATCTTTCCTTAACATAATTTTTAATCCTAATTAAACTTTAGATCTATCAAAGAAAAAAGAAAAATTAAAAAAACTAAAAGTAATTTAAGCTTGAGTCAAACAAACTAATAATATATTTTTAAATGCATGAAATTTTGGGTTGAAAAGATAATTACAAGAGTTCATTTTTTGGCAAAAATAAATATAGATTGGAAACTATTCTATCATTTTTTGTTTCTATTAAGTTTAGAAAAATAATTTAGTTACATCCAACCTTAAACATGCTTATATATATTGGTTGTATGTAGGCTTATGATGAGAATCATTTCGGACAATTAGGGTAGGCTAGTTGCCTACCACCTGAAAAGAATGGGAGTTTCTATGGTCGATGAAACTATTTAATTAACCATCTAACTGTTAGAATAAATATAGTAATTGGAATATTAATTAATTTTATGGTTCAATTACGGTCATGTATGATATGAGTCATTGTAGCGAAATCAGTCCCATTAAAATTAATGACGGGATCATAAAACTTCCCAAAAAGAATATGTGATTTGGATGTAGAGTGATTTATGATTAAACCTTGAGGCAATAATTTGTCAATATAATAGAAGTTGAAAATTCCACCATTTTGAAACTTAACTCACCGTTGGATCATAATAATGGTACTAGTACCATATATGTTAGAGAGGATTCGACCACTTGATGGTTGATATATACGATATGATTTTGATTTTGTAATTTCAAAATTCTTGATCTTGAATCCATCCAATTCTTGTTAGCCGGAGATGTTGATTTTATTTGTTTGTATTTATTACCCTCACCTCATTTTACGCATAATTTGGCACATGCTTAAAGTTGGACATGTTGCATGTAGATATTTTTCATCCGCACAAGCCAATTTGGTGTCGACTTTTCTTGCAGGTTGGGTACTATTTTTCTGAGCTATATCGCTACCCATTTTAAACTTGTTTTGAAAAATATTTTACATGTGTTAAAAACTTTAGAAAACTATGTACCACAGAACAAGAAATAAACGAAAGTTCCAACGAAAGGAAAGGGGTGTAATTAGTGTCGACAAAGGCAAGTGGTTTCCATTTCTTTCGGGGCCCAAGACAAGACATAACAAATGGTATTCAACATAGGAGCTCCGTGTTCCACGTTAATATTATTCATTCGCTGTACGGTACTTAAGACGAAAAATACACAGAAATCGTTTCACGTCTTCCCGATTTTTTCCCATATAAACCAATCACACATTACATTCCCTTTCCACTACAAACACCTCGTACTTGTTGTCAAAGAACAAAACCTATCCATCTTCAGAAACTGACGCAGCTTCATTTCCTCACTTACATATGATATTCTCTTTTACAATGATTTTCTTGTATCAGGTTTGAGCCAGCTTGATTAATCTGAAGATGAAGATCAACTGCAATCTAGAGCTCCGGCTTCGACCCTCTTTTGACGACTCTGATATTTCATCTGCTTCGTGCTATGACGGATCTTCTGTTCATCAACACGCCGCGATGGAAGTTGGGAGCAAAAGATCTGATAAGCAAGAAATAACCATCTTCTATGATGGGAAAGTATCAGTTGGTGAAGTCACCGAACTCCAGGCGAGAGCAATCATCATGCTTGCAAGTAGAGCTAGGGCTCGTGAGAAAACAAGAACCTCTTCCTTAGAGTCATCGAAGCTTGTTTGTAATAAGCACCCAACTGGGTTTTCCATGAAAAGATCACTACAAAGGTTCTTTCAGAAGAGACATCAAAGAATCCAGCATGCTTCCCCTTATAGCCATCGCGAGCCATATGTTTTGGAATGAAAAATATTAATGTTGTCATTGAGAATTTGTAAAAATTTATATTTTTAATGTCCAATGGAGATGGTTTCGACTTAAAGTTAGTATAGTTCTGCAGAGATCAATAAATTTTTATGTTTCCGTATGTTCGTTAGATCAAGCTGGAGGTATTTAAGAAAAACATCCAATGATAAGAATATGTTTTTTATGGACAAATAACAACAATAATAATATAATTTTATTAGTACTTATACATCACTAACAGTTTATATGGTGTGCTAGGACCAATAAACCTGTTATGGATTTTTAGGTATGCATTGTTAGCATAGTCTTCATATGGGTCCTTTTTTTCATCTTTTTTTATTATTTTGATACCTTATTTTTATCATTTTTAAATAGACGTATATTAAGAAACAGATACAGATTAAAAAAAGAATTTTTACGTATAGACCGATAAAATAAATTAGATAGAGATAAGATACCAAAGTGACACTATGTACTTCTTAAAACAAGAATATTTTAAACTATAGATGCAATTGAAGTAAGTTGTTATAGGATATTTGAATTACCCGATCCATTAAAAAAACCATATAGGGTTAATTTTATATGATTTTAGGGCCGGGTTTGGGTATTTCCTTAAAATCCTATGGGGATTAAGGTTGGGTTTTGAATCTAATATAAAATCCTGAAGGAACATAGCCCGACAAATATTAAATCTATTTGTGTTTATTTGTTGCCTTACCATTAAATATTTATTTTGACTTATTATTTCTATTTCCTTGTGAATTTTCTTATAGATATGAAGAAATTTTATGAGATTCGATTTTACATAAATATTATTTTTAATAAATCTAGTTGTATTGTTGTAAGAAAACCAATAGTTATGATATAAAAGAGAATTTTTTTAAAAAAAAATTACAAATGTTGTTTAGCGGGTCCTTGTAGCATCGCATTCCTATTTTAAACCATCACAGCCTATTCACTTAACAGGAATAATTATTCATTCACTTCTTGTTTTACGCAAAGTTATTATTACCGTGTTTAATTGAGGAGAGAAAAATGACAGTTTATAATGAATTATGTTTCATATCCCTACTCATATTATGTGATACCTTGATTTTGATTGGATGCAAAATTATTAGTAAATCAATATAAAAGCTTCTAATTTAACAAAGCCTAAACTAAATTTGGGTTATAATTAGAATCGGATGGAATAATCAATAAGAAAAAAAAAGTATAGAAACTACAGAAACCCTAAAAATCAAAGGAAATCATTTAAAGTAAGGGCTTAATTAAAAGGATTCATAGGAAAAGGAAAGTAAAAGATGAAAAATAAATTATAAATAGTAAAAATTGAAAGTAAATAGTAATAAAATGTAAATAGTAAATAGGAAAGTGGTAAATGGTCAAGGAAGTATGAAAAGTAAATTTAAAAGATAGAAATAGCATATATAATATAATAATTTATCTAGATTTTTCAAATAAAGTTACTTTATTGTTAAGAAATTACTAAAATGCCCATTTAAATTTGTAAAAATTGCAAAACTAGTACAAAAAGCAAACTAAGTAGAAGACAAACTCACAAAGGCTTTAGAAGAATCAAGAAAATATTAGGAAAATTCAGAATACTAAATTAATTGAGGGAAATTGCTAAGAAATTTCCCAAAAATGCATCAAATTGCATGTAAAATTCAACAAAAATCAACTAGCTATAATAAAATTATGAAAAATTTCAGTAACACCTATCAACATGTGGAGAACATGTAGCAAATTTTTCACAATTTTTATTTGACGGTTGGAGGGTTAAAAAAAATCAAACACTGACTAGATTTTCGTTGTAAATAGCACCCAGAGGTTCTTAACTTCATAACCTATGCCAAACATCATAAAAATTCACTAAACTTGATATGTAAAAGCTTGATATAGAGGGAGAGGTACTGATGAGGCCATGTTGGTAGAAGGTGGCCGAAAGTGGTACTTTTTGATGGTGGAGTATGCAAATTGCGGGAATTTTAATGAAGTTATTGCAACTCTTTTCGCAAAACCCTTTTATAGGTAAAGTCTACATAATATTAGGTAACTCTCATAAAAGTTTAAGAATTTTTCTTAGTCATTTACTATTTTAAAAAATTAATCTAAATTTATGCCGATTTAATAGAGTAGTAATTAATGTCATTTATATTAAAGGGCTCCTCAGTGCATGACAATTTTTAATCATATTCCAAATATTTAATATAGAGTTTAGATAGTGATTTATCAATCTATAACATAGGTTACTATTTTTCCTCTAAATACTCAATTAATTATAAGCTATTTGCCTTAAATAACCATTATAGAGCTTATATTTAACATTAACTATACTTGATCTTTTAACTACTCATATAGTATATATTATAGAGACACTTATACTGAAAAATTAGACCCTACAATAGCCTAAAAGAAATTCATATTTAAGATCATACAATATAGTTAACATATATTTACTTACTCTTAATCTATGGTAATTATTAGGGGTATTGTGAAAAGAGGTAAATTTTTGATAATTTTATCAATATCCCATAATTTTCCTAGAATTTTCAGCACACGTTTGCTATTTTTAATAAATTTTCTAAGATTCTAAGTAATCTTTGTAAAATAGTTAAAGTCTTTGAGTTCACTTCAAACTTTTTTCAAATGTTAACTTACTTATTTTACTACATCTCCTCTAATAACTCTCAATTATAAGTTAATTATTCAATAAAAACCAATATAAAACTATAACTAGTACTTAAATTGTATTTTATTTAAACCATATTAAAATACATCCTAGAACACACTATAATTGTAATATATCCCTAATTAGCTAAGCTAGGAATTATTATCCTTGCTAATTGCATCAAGGAAAAGAAGGAATATGATAAAATAAACCAATTGGCCTACGTATGAAATTATAGATATTGATATAAACGGATCTAACAAACAATGGAAAAAACAAAAATCAAAGCAATAAAGTAAAACACACATAAAATTTACATGAAAACCCTTGCGGGAAAAACCATAGGTTAAAAAGAGAGAGATTTACTAGTGTTAAAGAATGGAGTACAGAGGCTGTGTATACAAGAGACTCAAACCAATATAAAATCTCATAAACCCTAAAACCAACACATAACATATATATATATATATATATATGCGTAGGCTAGCCCAAGGTTGGTAGCTGAAAAATCAGCGTTTAGGCTTCAATACCGACTAAAGGCCAACTGCGTACATGATGAGGTCGACGGTTTTGAGCCGGCCTTCAACATACCTCACTCTCAGAAATAATTTTCCCAAATGAAAAGAATTCATGGCCAGCTCCAAGGCCGGCGGTGTAGATCCCAAAGCTAGTAGCCTTGATCCAAAAAATGGCATCTTTAACAAAAATTTGGATCACACATCCAACAATCTCTACCTTGACATTAATTTTAGGAGCAAAATGAACACAAGCTCCAATCTTCAACACAAATAATAAAACATTCTTCTCATCTTCCACAAACCCCAAAGGGAAATCAACCAGCAACAAACACTAACCAAGTTTAGATGGTGCTCAAACTTGGCTATAGGAAGTGTTTTTGCTGTCATATCAGCAGAGTTATCATGAGTACTAACCTTACTCACAGTAATATCACCATTAGCAATCACATCACGAACAAAGTGATACATGACATCAATGTGCTTCATCCTCTCATGACACATTTGATTCTTAGTGAGGTAAATTGCACTTTGACGGTCATAATAAACTGTAGTGGTTTTCAAGTCATCACTAAGTTCACAAATAACCCTTTCAGCAAAATAGCTTCTTTAAAGCCTCTGTAATAGCCATATATTCAATTTCAGTAGTGGATAGAGCAACTATAGCTTGCAATGTGGCTTTCCAACTGATAGCACGACCACCAAGAGTAAATATATACCTTGTGAGAGATCTTCTCTTATCCAAATCACTTGCAAAATCAGAATCAATAAATCCAACAATTCCAACTCTAGTTCTATCAAACTGTAAATAAACATTAGTAATAACTCTTAGTATCTTAAAATCCATTGAACAGCTCTTCAATGTTCCTTACTAGGATTTGCCATATACCTACAGACAACACTAACAGTATATGACAAATTAGGGCATATACAAACTATAGCATACATGAGAAATCCTACAGCATTAAAATGTGGAACCCTTGACATGTAGTCAATTTCATCATCTGACCATGGAGACAAAGCAGATGAAAGTCTGAAATGAGCCGCTAAAAGAGTATTGATAGGCTCAACAATCTTTATATTAAACTTGCAAATGATTTTCTTAATATACCCCTTCTGACTTAGTTACAACAAACTTGTTTTTCTCTCTCTTATAATTTCCATTCCAAGTATCTTCTTTGCTTTTCCTAAGTCTTTCATGTCAAATTCTTTACTCAATGAAGTTTAATCTTTTCAATATGTCCTCTATCTCAGGTTGCTATTAACATGTCGTCAACGTATAAGAGTAGATACACAAAATACCCGTCATCACATTTCTTTAAAATAGACACGGCTATCAAAATTACTTCTCTTGAAATCATGAAAAGTCATAAATGAGTCAAACTCTTGTACCATTATCTTGACGACTGCTTTAGGCCATAAAAAGACTTCTTTAACATGCAAACATGGTCCTCCTTTCTTGAGACCACAAAGCCCTCTTACTGTTACATGTAGATTTCTTCATCAAGCTCTTCATATAAGAGAGTTGTTTCACATTTAACTATTCTAACTCAAGATCTTGCAAAGCTACAATACTCAGTAATGCTCTAATCGAGTTGTGTTTTACAACAAGAGAAAACACATCATTAAAATCAATACTTGGTATTTGATTATAGCCCTTTGCAACAAGTCTTGCTTTGTATCTAAGTTCTTCAACTCCTGTTGTTCCTTCTTTCTTCTTGAAAACCCATTTACACCGAACAGTCTTCTTTCCTTTAGGAAGCTTCACCAAATCCCATGTACAATTCTTTTGAAAGAATTCTATCTCCTTATGCATAACAATCATCCAATTACCAGAATCATCACAAGTGATAACCTCTGAGTAAGTAGATGGCTCCAAATTAGAATCTATGTCCTCTGCAACATTCAAAACATAAGTTACCAAATCAGCTTCTGCATATTTTTGAGGAGGCCTAACTTCTCTCCTTGGTCTATCTTTGGCAATAGAGTACTGTGGCTGTGGTGGTGTAGTAACAGGCTGAGAAGTAAGCTTTGGTGTAGAACCTGAACCAATCTCAAACTCCACTTGCATAATTGATTTCTGCTGTGTTTTATCAAATGAAGTACAGAAGATAAGTCATGCAACATAGCTGTTTCATCAAAAATCACATCTCTACTAATAATTACTTTCTTCAATTCAGGATACCACAAGTTATACCCCTTGACACTAGGTTTAAAAATAAGGAATATGCATTTCAAAGATCTAGACTCAATTTTCCCATTGTCAACATGAGCATATGTAGGACATCCAAAAATTTTCAACTCTGAATAATTTGTAGGAGTACCAGGCCATACCTCTTGTAGAGTCTTCTTCTCAATTGCAGTCGATGGAGACATGTTAATCAAATAACATGTTGTAGAAGCTGCTTCAGCTCAGAATGACTTCGATAACTGAGCTTCAAAAAGCATACATATGAATTTCTCCATAATAGTCTTATTCATCTGTTATGCTACCTTATTTTGTTGAGGTATACCACGAACTATTAGATGCCTCACAATTCCCTCTGACTTGCACATACATTGAACTCATTATAACAAAACTCCAAGCTCTTATCAGTACAAAGATACTTTATCTGTTTCCTAGTTTGTTTTTCAATCATCGCCTTCCACTCCTTAAATGTGGATGGAACATCATTCTTCTATTTCAATAAAAATACCCAAACTCTTTTGGAGAAATAATCAACAATGGTCAACATGTAAACAACAATTCCACGTGAAGGCACTATAGACGGTCCCCAAAGATCATAATGGATATAGTCAAGAGTACCCTTTGTATTATGAGTACCTATGGTAAATTTGGCTCTCTTTTGCTTTCAAAAAACGCAGTATTCACAAAACTTCAATTTGCTGATGCCTTGCCCATCATCAATTCAATCATACCGGTTTCACTCATATGCTCTAGACATATATGCCAAAGTCTAGTAGCATCTTCATCTGACAAAAAGGAAGAAGTTATGGGTGCATCACCTGCAATCATAGAACCTTGCAAAACATATAAGTTAGCATTTTTTTTACTGCCCCTTCATCACCACAAGTGATCTTTTACTAATCTTTAAAATTCTACCTTCACCAGTGTATCTGTATATTTATGTATCAAGAGTACTTAAAGAAATTAAATTTCTCTTTAAGTTAGGTACATTTCTCACATCACCAAGAGTTCTGACAACACCATCAAATATTTTGATTTTGATGGTACCAATCCTTACAACCCTACAAGAAGAGTTATTACCTAATAGGATAACACCCTTATATACCTTTTCATACATTGAAAACCAGTCCTAATTGGGACACATATGAAAAGTATAACTAGAATCCATAATCCACTCCTCACAGTTTAATGATCATCATTAGAAGCAACAAGAAGTTCCCTACTACTGTGGTCTTCAGCTACATAAGCTTCAACAAATTTTTCTGGTTGTTTCTCCTTTTGATTTTCAATAGCTCTCTTATTTTTTTTGCAACTTGTAACATTCAGATTTGATGTGTCCTTTCTTCTTACAATACCTGCAGATCTTATCTCTATTTGAAAATTTTGATCTTCCTCTTGAATTACCACCGAAATTGCGATCCTGACTCCTACCACAAGTAACAAGCCCCTCTGCTTGAGGCTTAGATCCAATCACCAATTGTTTCATCTTCTCAAAAGATGCCAAAGCATCATAAACTTCCTCCATGGAAAGAGAATCAAGATTATACAAAATGGTGTATCTAAAATTCGAATAAGAAGGAGATAGCAAACATAATAAAATTAAAGCTAAATCATTTCATTATACTTAACATCTAAAGTTTCCAAATCACAAACAATATCTTTAAAGATGGTCAAGTGATCTTCTAGAGACTCACCTTCAGTCAAACGGTGTTGAATGCAATTTGCTATTCAACTCTTTATCATACACAACTACTCTAATTTTAGCCATAATCCAGTAGTTGTCTTTTTCTTCAACACATCCTGCAAAATTTGATTTGATAGATGAAATTGAATTTGAGAAAGGGCTACTCCATTCTTATGTTACTTTTCTTCTGGTGACCATGATGAAGGCATTTTTTCAAACGTTAATAATGCATCTTCCAAACCCATCTATGCGAGAACCGCTTTCATCTTAGCCTGCCATAGAGAAAATCTTGTGTTGCGATCCAACAATGGGATATCATACTTCACTATTGCCATTATAGAGAAAAAAAAAAAAGAAAAAAACAAACCTTTGGCTCTAAGACCAGTTTGTTATAAACAGATCTAACAAATAATAGCAAAAACAAAAACCAAAGCAATAAAGTAAAGTATAGACAAGATTTACATGGAAACCATTATGGGAAAAACCACGGGTAGAAGAGAGAGGAATTCACTAGTGTTGAAGAACGGAGTATAGAAGATGTGTGCACAAGAGACTCAAACCAATATGAAATCTCATAAACCCCAAAAACAACACACAACATATATATATATGTATGTATGTATGTATGTATGCGTAAGCCAGTCCAAGGTTGATAGCTAAAAAATCAGCGTCTAGGCTTTAATGTTAACCAAAGGCTGATGGCTTAAAGGAGTACACCGGCGGCGTATATGATAAAGGCCGACGGCTTTGAGCTGGCCTTTAACACACCTTGTTCTCGGAAATAATTTTTCCCAAATGAAAAAGAATTCAAGGCCAATGGTATAGATCCTAGAGCTGATAGCCTTAATCCCGAAAATGGCAGCTTTGACAAAAAATCGGGTCACACATCCAATAAATACGTATAACAATTCCTTTTTGGATATTATTAGGTGTTCATAGGAAATGCTAATAAATCACAATTTTCGGTAAATGGTTCATTTATATGGTAATTGTAAAAAAAGGATATTATTTACATTATAATTATTTATGCTTGTAAGTTAGTTAAAAAAAATGTGTGTGGTTCATAATCTTGCTTTGATATTGGATGTCTAACTACTCTATGTTATTGGTGTGAATTATTCGCTTGATCGCTTAGGTGAAAACATATCGTTAAGAATACGCCAAAGGTAATAACCAATCATGCATAGCATATTGCATTTTGTAGCTTTGTTTTCATCAGATACCGACCATCAAGGTGAGAAACTAAGTGCATGTTCCTTCTCTTAACCTATATTGAACTAAGTGATAGGAGAAGGGTTACAAATAGGTTAAGAAATATTAGTGGACAGTCCGAGATGGTTTTTGAGAGGACAGCGGTCCATTGCACATTCCTGGATCTAATTGAAGATATGTTCGTGCCAAACCCCTTGAAACCCAAATTAAAGTGGGGTTAATTTCTCTCATCTCGTGATGTACCGGTCAATATCACGCGGATGGCATCTTGGTTAATTACACAATTCGCTTTAATAATAACAATGAATGCGATTTATCCTATAATGTTTGTAATTACACTTTTTATATTCATTTACTGAGCTATGGTCATATGCTCATACTCTTATAGATCTTTTTACAGAGATATAATTCCCTAAGATGTATCAGGATTGGTTTTAGTAAAGTTAAAGACGAGAAGATTAAGGATTATGTGAGGAAAGTTATATCCTTCTTCAGATTATTTGTATTTTTGTTTGTTAGCTACCACTTGACAACTTTCAATAGATTAGTTTATTGGGATAAGCCTTGTATATTCTACTTGTTCATGATAGTTAAGGCAACTAACTATCATTCTCACTTTAAATGCACAGCAGGATTGTCTTGATTAAGATAATGGGATGAGACATGTTAATAGGCATTCAATGATTTATTATTAATTTTTATCATAAATAATATTGCTTTCTTAAAAACATTACCTATACAATTATCAAATTGTGTATAAAGACCAGAGATATTATAAATATATTTTTTACACTAATAATTATCCAATTTATTTTTTATATCAAGTAAATATCGTGTTAACTAAATAAATCTAAATTTGATTTTGATGAAAACAAAATCATTTAAACAAACATGACAAACATATCATGATTGAATCAAATGGATCATAATTATTCAATATAAGAAAACAAATGAAAATAAGAAAATATGAAGAAATTTGTATGTAGTATGTTTGCATTGGAGATGTTTTATGTAGGACTTGCACTAGTAAGCTGGTACAGCACGAATCGGTGAGCCAGTACACTTCAAACAGAAATGAATGCTTCTGGTCATTTTTGAGTGGGCTACCATCCCGGTCACCAACTTGATAGTAGAAAGACAATGTATACAATATTTGTGCTTTGGCAAGCTAATACGACTAAAACTAGCCATTTCAACATTAATTGCAATGAAATTTCGTTGGACAAAACAACAAAGTGCAACAAAAATGTGAAGCATATAAATACTTACTTTTTAACATATGAAGATTAGTTATTAAGCTTAGTAATTGCTACCAAACTCTTGTATTCTCTCAAACCATTATCTTTGTCTTTAGTTCTTAAATTTGCTTTAAAAGAGAAAAGTGAATAGTACTCTTGAGATTTTTTTGCAACATGTACAAGAGTTACTTAAGTTCTTTAAGAACTTATATCATATTGTTGAGTTGAGCTCTTTTGAGCATTATTTATGTGTCATTAACATATCAATGTGAAGACCTTATTGGAGGCATTGGTGTGACTATGAAAATTAGGAGCTGGACCAAACTCCACTTTATATTCTAGGTTTGATCTTCTTAGCCCTACTCTTTTTATTTTTCAGTACTTTACTTTAGTGTTAAGCTCAATTGTGCATTTTAAATTATCAACAAAGTTGCAAATCAGGGCAAAATTGCATACGAACTCAATCTACCCATCTCTTGACTATTTTACCTAATGCACTTAGTTGTTTTCATATCGTAGATGATATGTAATAATTTCTATAACTCTATTATATCTTTTGTTGAATTAAAATTTGATTCTCCTATTGTAACATTAAAAAGTCAATCCACTGTTATTGTGTTTCGAGGAATAGCTATGCTACCTATATGCTAAATTAACTATTACCAGTCATTTAAGCCATTCTCAGGTATATAAATTTGAAGAGGGGTAAATATATCTTTGAAGAGAGAGGGAGACCATGGTTATGCTGTGGTGCATTACATTTTTTTTTTTTTTTTTTGTCATTACAATAAGGGAAGAGAATTTGAACATGGTACCTCTCATGAGAGATCGAGAGAAATGTCATTAGGCTACTAGACCATTAGCATACATGTACTTTACTTAATAGAGATGCTAATAGTTGATGCATCCGTTATGTATATATACTAAAAAATAATTAATTAAACAAATAAAATTCTTTAATTTTTTTTATAAATTAAAAACAGTATTTTAATTTTTGATTTTAATAATATAGATGATTATCGATATATAAAATGGAAATGGCTTAATATTATAAATTTTCATTTTAATGATGATAATATTCATTTTTATTTTTTATTTTCAGCACTATGATTTTTGTTTTACAAAAGATAATTTATTTCTACAAAAGAAACACATTATGTATTTGTTTGAGTTCCTTAGTTGCATCTAATGTAATTAACTCGATTATAAATGTGAAAAAGGAAGGAAAAAAATATTTTTTAAGTAACATCAAATATTAAGAAAGAGTAACAGAAAAAGATGGATGTGTGAATGGTGAGTGGAAAACTAAAATGTGTAGAGGAACTTTGGAGTATGGAACTCATTTAAGTTACAAAAAATGCCTTTAAAATTATAAACCATCGATAAAGAAATGATTTTATTTTGAGGGAATTAATAAAAATAGAATGAAAGACACCAATGATGTGGATAGATAGAGAGGGAATTTACTTTTTTTTTCTTTATTATTTTTTTTCATGTTAATTCGATCATTTCTAACAAATTTTGTTGTCTAATTCTTTAAGCATATCATGTAATACTTAAATTCTTTCTTATACTTAATTTATTTTTATAAGAATATAACGATTATTTGATATTTTAGAGTCTTTTTAATGTTTAATCACATTGCGATAAAATAAAAAATCATGTAACCAATATTAAAATAGTTACACCAAATGATGATAATGATATGTAAAAAAATCAATCAAATATTGAAATCGACACTTGAAAAACTCAAGTGCTTAATTGCTTAATTATGTTAGAAAGAAAGATAATTTGAGCTATTACGATTTAGCTTTATTTAGAAAAATAATTTCATATCAATAAAATAGTTGCACCAAATAATAACAACGATGTATAAAAATGCAATTGAATATTAAAATCTACGGTTATAAAACCTTTTCTACGTAATTGCTTACATCCCTATAAAAGGAGGAAAAACTGTAACTTCAACTTTTATGAGTTATGTGCAGACTTTATTTTGTTTTTAGAAAAAAGAAAAAGAAAATTGGAAAATAAAAACAAAATAATGGTCACATTCTGTGTTTGATTGGGGAAGGAGTTAGGAAGGAAATAATGTAGAATGGAAAAAAAGATGGAAAGGAACTGATGATGCTTTTAATTTCTAGCATATATTTCGGAAGGAATATGAAGAAATCTGAATTATTATTAAAGATAAAATAATACTTAATATTAAATGATATATGCAACCCTAAAACATTTACATAATGCTTTTTTTTGAGAAAATAAAATGTTATATATTTATTATTAATGTAACGTTATACATTTATTATTAAAAATAAAGTACACTTTTTTCTTTTAAATTTTTTTTACCACTATAAAATAGGGAGATTTCAACCTTATACATCTCATTTAAGAGATTACAAATAAAACTATCGGTGCACAAGGCGATTTCCATTATTTTAAGGCTTTAAATTGGAAATTTAGGTTGCTAATATCTTTTTATGGGCCCAATAACCTAGCCACATATGTATATTAAATTTACATTTCTCTTTTTCATCTTTCCTAATTAATGTTGTGTTTGGATAAGAAGAAATCATGTGAAAGTGTATGAAATGTGATAAAGTTATGTGTTTGACTATTTTAAATGAAGGTAAAATTATATGAAACAAGGAAGTAGAAGAAAATTTTAAGGTAATATTTTCCCTTCTATTTGTGGCATGAAATTAAGGGAAGTGAAGATAACTTCACTCTTATGATGGTCTGTTTTTCATCTGTATTTATATCTTTTTCAAAATGATATGTGTAAATATGTCTGATTTGTATTTATATTTTATCTATTTGATATTTTAATAAGAATTATCATTTTTTTTTTATATCTATTTCTTGATAAATAATTTATTAAAAAAATTTAAAAAAATATCAGGATCCGCCAAAAAAACCAAAACAAACGGACCCGGCTTCATTTTTCACCTTTTTCGTTGGTTTTCCAAATCATGAAAAAAAAAAAGAAAAAAAGATAAAGCCGGTTTTCCAAACACAGTGTGAGGGTGTCTCTTTTTACCCCTCTTCCTCTCTTTCTGGAGGAGACGATCCTCTGTTTCGCTGATTTAGGTGAAAAAGAGCTCTCTATCTCTCTCTCTCTCTCTCTCTCTCTCTCTCTCCAACCACACCGCCCCCACAAACCGCCAACACCCCCATCGCCCCACACATTCTAGTAAAGTACTCTTTATAAATAGCACGTTTCTGTCTTCTCTGCGTAATAACCAAACTAATCATGGGTTTAAATTTATGACTGCCACCTGCTTGTCGAAATGCCCTATAGCTATTTCTCCTTAAACACATTGGAAATCCAGCTTCTTGACCACTTCAAATCGCGGGTTTTACTAAAATACCTTCTCTCATGGTCTTTTCAGGTCAAAGATTCTTGCTTGAGTAATTCAACCCAGGGTTTGGTATTTGAAGGCCATATAGAAAACCTTAAACAATGGATGGTATGTATATCTTAGCAGTAGTATTTTTTTTCCTATTATTTGTTTTTAGTTGTTCCATTTGTTTAGTTGTATGAGTTTAGAATTGTGATGATTAAAACTATCAGTTGGGGATGTATTTGTTTTGGGGACATCATTCTACAATATTGGGAAAATTTTTCTGTGAAACAATTATAGTTCTTGTAGTTCTGTAACTTGGAACAGTTGAGATAATGTGAGCTTTATTGTCCCTTTGTGTGGGTTGGCAGTCGATGCGGAGCCGCAAATGGAGGAGACCATATTGGTTGGTGATGATTTAATGATGGGACCTCCTTCACCCATCATTCCGCGAGAAATCGCGTCTCATGTGCTTGAAGGTGTAAACTTGTGTGATGGCATTTTGAGAAATCTATTCCTCTGTGAGTTTTCTAAACTTGTCATTGTAGTGAAAATTGAAAGCTCGGAAGTACTCATAGTTGCGATGTATGGTGCTGTTGCGGCAATTATGAGTTTTTACTTTAGTCTTCAGCTGTTATAAGGGTGTTTAGCATATCCATATGTGCATTTTTTCCACTTGAATGCATGGTTACTTGTGACAATCTAGAATTTATACACCCAATACTGATATTTTGTGGGAAGAAGAGTAAGTCTTCATGACTTTCAACAATTTATTGCAGGCTTACAAATCAATGATATCGAACCCTTTTGCCAAGATGAACTTGCTCTGTATCGACAATGTGCAGAAAGGAGGGTGAGCTACTTGTTGGGATTGATGTGCATTGTTTTGTCATCTTTTTATCTATCAAGCTTTTTGCCGCTGATGAGTCTTTGCAGACACGTGTGTCGTTTCTCATATTGTCTCCCTTTGGTTTGCTGATATATATTTTAGGACAAGGAATTGAGGCAAAGGCTTCAAGACAGTGAGCACAAATTGGGGTCATCGATGCCTTTAGATGCAGCAAAGGAAAGAGCTGCTCAGCTAGAGGCAGAAGTGACCTCTTTGGAGAGGTACATCATTCTACTCTTTTTTCATATCAGTGTCTTATTTTACCATGACAGCAGCTTTTATTTATGGATTGTTTGAAGTTAATCAACAACATCCCAGGAGTTGTCTCTCGCACCTTAAGCGGGGCAGTAGTTTTCACCACTATTTGACATTTCACTAAGAATTCAAGGTCTTTTATTTTTTGGCTCGTAAATCCAAGAAGAATTAGCTTTTGAATAAGAAATCGACAGAGTCCTAGTGTCATCTGATTGTTGCTAATTTTGTTGCTAAGGGCTGTGTTTTGGACATCTCCTGCTGGAAGTTCAGTGGATTGCAAGCACATGAATGCACTGTTCATGCACATGCTCCTGTATATAGCTTCTTTGTTGGTGCCTATTTCAGCAGCTTGTTTCCTGCCAAGTTTGAGTCTGACAGTGTGGATCTGTTAATAAACTAACTTCTTCAACTATGTCTATCCCTGTGTTATTCTTTGAATTGCTTTCCAGTGTCAGGAGCTGCTGCCTCTGCATGGTGGCGAATAATTCTGCATGCTGATCATTCTCTTAATAGAAATATGTATATACACATGTGCACATATTTATATATGTATGTGTGTTTGTATTAGTATCCAAACTATCCTGAAACTGGGTTCAACTACACCTTGACTTGCTTTTCTGATTCTCCCATTGATATTTTACTTGACCCATCTCTAAATTAATGGTACCCAATTTATTATTTATTTTAGTTCTTTTTCTTTTACTTCTATATAATTTTCTTTCTTATATGTATATAACTTGTTTATGTATGTATATGTGTTTGTATTAATATCCAAACTAACCTGAACCTGGGTTCAACTACACCTTGACTTGCTTTTCTCATTCTCCCATCAATATTTTACTTGACCCATCTCTAAATTAATGGTAACCAATTTATTATTTATTTTAGTTCTTTTCCTTTTCACATCTATATAATTTTCTTTCTTATATGTATGTAACTTGTTTAATGTTATATGTATTTTATGTATGTTTTTTATGTGTTTGTATTAATATCCAAACTATCGTGAACCTGGGTTCAACTACACCTTGACTTGCTTTTCTCATTCTCCCATCATATTTTGCTTGACCCATCTCTAAATTAATGGCACCCAATTTATTATTTATTTTAGTTCTTTTCCTTTTTACATCTAAATAATTTTCTTTCTTATATGTATATAACTTGTTTAATGTTAGTAGCAATTCCTTGGCCTAGTATTCTGAAGAAGTTGTAACTGTATATCTCTTGTATAGCAGCTTATGCCTTCTATTTCATATTATTAAGTGGAATGTTTCTCTGAAAATGTAATGAACCTTTCACAATCGCTATGCTTTCACTTGTAGGCATTTGATTCTTGCTAGTGGGGTAGAAGGTGCAGAAGGATTTCGCCAAAGATGGAGTTTGCATGGTCGCCTTACAGATACCAAGTAAGGCTTTTGAGGCATCATTTTACACTGCAGTCTAGGTGTTAAGAACTTAAATAATTGGCTAGTGTTTTAGTTTAAAATTAAGAAGTGTTTTGTAGATCTCTGTATTGGAGGATATGCATGTTTGGATGACTTCCCTAAGGTGCTAGATCCTTGCTACATCTGTTTGGATGACTTCCGTAACAAAGAGTGGATAAGTGATTGGGTGCCAAACTGCAATAGCATTTGCACCATAGTTGATGACCTTAGCGATAATAATTCGACACTGTTGTTTTTTCTGTTATAATGTCACCTGTGATTCCTTTGCAGGAAAAGGTTAGAGTCACTAAAGCAGGGAATGGAGGATAGGAAGGATCAGGCAGCCGGAGATAAACCTACCAAAAGATGGTTCCTATGGTAATGATTAAATATTTGATTATACGATCAGATGGACTTGGTAGCAGCCTGCATTGTTGAGGCATTCTGTACACTTTCCAAGTTCAAATATTCCAAAGAGATCTGCTAATGTAGTTAAGTTGTATCTCCACGCTATGCCATATTGGCAGTTCATAATTTATATAGTTGTTAATTTTGTATGCATATCATTGGAATTCTACTTTGCCAATTTCTTGAGAAGATTGGCTATATCTTTACCTTTTCATTCCTTCTAAAACGATTATTATGTTCATATTCACTTTGAACATTTTATGGTCGTGGATAGTACTAGAAGAATTTATGACCACACCTTGTGAATTCATGAGCTCTTCGATAGCTTACCTTGGAATGATTAACCTATTGCACCATTAGCCTCGCCTTCTTCATGGTAAAGTATCTAATAATATATATTTCGATACTCCAATACTCCATGAAATAATCATAAATAATTTTACATTGAAATTATAATATCTGTAAGAAGTTATAATACGATATTTCAATACTCCATGGATAAATGCCAACGACAGAGTATATTTATATAATGTTATATTATAATTAAAATTTTATAGAACCATTAAATATCTTAGAAAAATATAAATGTAATGAGATTCTTTTATGATAAATAGTACTCTTCATGTTCTTTCTAATGACTCCGTCCTAAGATACTGGTTCTATCCCATTTAGGAATGCATACATATGCCACTAAAATATGAATTTCCAGACAGCATAACAGATGCTATGAGGAATCATGTTCCTAAACCGACGGTTTAAGTTACATTGCTCAATATAGTGGTGCATCCATGTGAAGTTGAAATATTGCAATTTGAGTGTATTTAAGTAATTAATAAAATAATTTACAACATATTTATAAATTTGTGATTTTAAGTTAGATAGTTGTGATACTAGTTACAATATGACAATAGAATTGATGGGTTAGTTGGCATGATGGGATAGGGGTTACGTTATGGCAATAGAATTGATGGGTTGTTGGGATGAAGATGGAATAGATGTAGTGGTTTGATGTTTCCACGACCAACTTTTCTATATGAAAAAGAAATTGATTGACTTTTCCATATGAAAAAGGGATCGTATGATAGTGGCTTGATTAGACTCATGATGTAAGGTGAGTAGTTGAGTTGTCAGTGTCTCACATGAGATAGATCTGGTATAGTCAATTAAATAAACTCTTCATGAGACTATAAGAACTTGGAATTAGGGTATTGGACGAATGTAACCTATTAATGCTTAACGTTCTCAAAGTGGTTAAAAAAAAAAAAGGTGAAGTGACCTTGAACATAGATTTTAGAAACCAATTAATAACATATCAATTGTTATAGAGTTTAATTATTAAAATCATTTATTATCTCATGAAAACTCAAAAATTTGAGATTTGTAATATAAGAGGATCCTGAGGGCACTTAATAAAATGCAGAAGGTTTGTATAAGTATTGAAAACTAACATGTATCAATATAACACATGCACACACATATGAATATCAATGTTTTTGTAAATTTGACATCTCTAATATAACTTTTATCTAGTTAAAAATCAAAATTTGAATTTTGCATTGTAACTAGACCTTATAGGTAAATTATTTGACACCTAAAAGTAATAGTATGACTTGTATAGTACTAATACAAATAATTTACATACATAAATATACATATACAATAAATAGTGGATTAAAAAAGTATTAACTTTTTTCTTTTGATCATATATTATCTTATATAATACTTGAATAATACAAACTTAGGAAGTGAGTTAGGTCATGATTGGCTACATGCAAAATTTTACATTTGTGGCAGTGGGAAAATTTTGCAATGAGGTTTTTTTCCTAATTTTTTTTTTTTTTTTTTTTTGCTTTGACACATAACACTTAGTTGACAAGTGTAGGATTAAAACAATAAATGTAGTACATTTAAATTACCTTAATTCAAAGTATGTGCATGACCCTTCAAGTGCCAGCACACGAAAAACTATTAGTGAACAAGTTTTGAAAAATTACAAAAAAGAAATGACATCTCATTACATTTATAATTTGATAACTTCTAAAGAAAGATACCACAATTGAGGAATAAAACTCCTACAATATGTTTGGTTGAATGGAATGGAACCAATATTCAAGCTATATTTGCGAAATATCTATTCCTTTGTTTGATAAACAAAAAAATCTATCAAAAGAACGTCTAATCCGTGTAATGTGGAATAGATAAAGAATCCCCATTCCTTCCATTTACTGGAGGAATAGGTATTCCTAACAAAAAATGCATGTTTTGTTCCAAAAATATCCTTAAATATAAAATAACGAATTATTATTCCTTTCTAGTCTTATTCTATTCTAATGAAGTAAACTTACCGCTAATGTTACAATCCTTTATAAAATTGGAATGAGGGTATGATGAACACCTATTTACCACTCTAGAGGGGAAAAAAAGGATAGGTGGAAAAAAAATAGTACCATTTAGGAATTAAAGGACTCTTATTAATAAATAATGGTTGTTTTGTTAAAAAGAAAAAAAAATCAAATTAATTGTTAGCTTTTGGTTGTATGTGTGGTGTTTACTTGATAATTAATGCTTTCATGATATGATTCATATATAATGCCATTTTTGCTCATAGAAATTAATTATCAAGCTAATTAGCTTGATTACAACGATGGTTTTGATGTTACTTTGAATCATGTTTAGATCTAATCATACTATCTTTATGATTATATTTTTAATATTTCATTTATATAATGATATATGAGATAGACATATATGTGTATATGTAGATAATTGAGTTTGATTATAAGGGCTTTAAGCCTAATTTATATTTGAACTAAACTCTCTAGTTTAAGGTGACAGGGCTTAGAGAGTTAAGCCCAATTATATTGGGATGATCAAGGAAGAGTTAGCATGGTATGCTCGGAGTAGGCCCTACTAAAATGGCTTGCCCAATTCCAACCTTTATCGTATTTGCTTAATACACCACAAATAAAGGCTTTAATGTGTCTGGATCCATGAGGGTGCCCACTTTAATATCCATTATGAGAGGGACTCATCTTAATCGTTGGTCATTTGTCTTATCTAACAAATGACATCAACAATTAAATTCCTATAAATACCACTAGTTCCCATCTCATTTGGAGAATAAAAAATCTTGGACAAACGTTGTAATGTCATTGGATTTTCGTCTTTGCGAATCAATCACTTGTCTTGATTAGGAACGAACATTGATTCACTTTACTTGGTAAGGTTGATGATTTTTAGCTTCTTCGCTTGTCACTCATGTGTTAGAGCCTCTTAAGACTGCCTACTTTTCCTTCCTATACACGTCTCTCTTAATTATCCTTGTACATATCATTTCACCACTGCAATAGAGCACCCATATTGATAGAAGCTCACTTGGACCAACTAAATGCACTATTGGAACTTGATTCACTTAATAGAGTATATCACAATCAAGCGACCAGTTTCTGAATAAAGCCATTACACTATGTGCTATATCACTATGGTTAAATAGTACTAGTCACAACGAGAGATACAAGGGACAAATGGCCTTTAGAGACGAAATACGGTTGCCATAAATAACATCAAGAAAGTTAGATGTCAAACGCATAAACAAAATAAAGAAGAAAGCAAAGTAAAATAAAGTCTCACTTAGAATACAAACACACAAAAAGAAGGAAGCTATGTAATCCGTCTTTTTTTTTTTTCATGACTAGAAGCTTGATTAAAAGCTACACGACTTGGATCCTTGCTTAAATGTGTGTTCTTGAAATTTTTAGGTAAATTATGGGTTTTCTCAAATACCAGCAATAACAAAATTTGAATGTAGTGAAGAAACAACATAATATGAATACGGTGGGAGAGAAGAGGAATTGGAGTGTAGCAAAGAAGTAAGAAAATGGAATATGGTGAAGGAGGGAGATAATAGAAAAGCTGTTTATTCATACCACAAACCAGTCAAACTTTGGCATCTCTCTAATGGTGCAAAATTGCACCATTTTCTTTACGGTACCACGTCCTTTGTGCTGGCATACATGCAAATATTAGTAATATGAGGTTAAAAATGTATGCTTGGGTTGGACTAATGTTGAAGTTAGTAAACTATATGGGATTTGTTATTTGAAGTTATCTTCAATGGTAGATACTAAAGATAGTAGGTCTAATGATCCAAGTAGCACCAATATTTCTTGTCATAGGCATATGGCAAAATCAAAGATAGGCATGATGTGTTCACTAAACTAGAAATGTTCAGTCAGTGTGAAGAATAAATTGTCAACGTTAAATATGATTTGGAAAGGGAAAAAAAATGAACAACTTGTTGAGATGGATCATCTATGTAAAGTGAATTTAGAAGATAAGCTTACTCACTTAAGGAAAGTTGCCCATCAAAGGGAATTGATGATATTTTCATCTCATAATGTCATACTGAATTTTTACATCATGAATTGTTAGAAAAGTGACAAGCCAAGCAGCAATGCAACTATTTCACGACATGCATGCACTAGATGAGGCATTGCTCATTTAGTGGCTAAATTGGTGCCCAAACTGCTTCAAGATAGAATGAAGGACTTTAGTCAAGGGAGCAAAATATAGATGATTAAATTTGATTATAAAGCCTTAAGCCTAATTTATATTTGGAATTAACTCTCTAGGCTAAGGTGACATGGCTTGGAGAGTTAGGCCAATTATATTGGGATGATCAAGGGAAAATTAGCATGGTAGGCTTAGAAGTAGGCCCGTTGGAACAGCCTACCTAATTTCAATTTTTTTCATATTGGCTCAGCACACTACAAATAAAGGCCTTAATAGCCTGGGTCCATAAGGGAGCTTACTTTAATATCCATGAGTAGAGAAACTCATCATAATTACTAGTCGTTTGTCTCATTTGACAGATGAAATTAATAGCTATATTCTCTAATAATACCATTAGTTTCTATCTTATTTGGAGAATCGGAGATCTTGGACAAATGCTATTTTGCTGCCAGATTTCCATCTTACAAATTAGTTACCTGTCTTGATTAAGAATGAAATTTAATTCACATTACTTAGTAGTTAATGTTTTTTTAGCTCCCTTGCCTGTTACACGTATGTTACAGTCTATTAGACTGCTTACTCCTCCTCCTTACACACTTCTCTCTTGATTATCCTTGTATATGTCGTTTCTCTAGGTCATGTGTAGCACGATAGTCACGAGACACATACGTGATTGTCATAATTGAATGCTTGTACCCACATTATAATTGTAACTCGATTTCATAATAATTTTAGGAAAAAGAAAAACATAAACGAAAAAAGACTTATAACATGTTGTTAAATCTTTAGAATTACTTCTTTATATAAAAGATAATTTGAAATTGACTGTAAGAAGACCAAATTCATATTACACTGTTGTATTCTTACAAATGCAAGGGTCCATATAATGCTAATTTTGGTAAAATAAAATAACCTTTTAATAAGTTTCAAAAAAGCATTGCATCCCAATAAGGGCACAATTAGGATTCTATGACTAAACACCAACCTAAAGGAGAGTCGGTAAAGCTGCCTTTTTCCTCTTCTGAAGGTAGAATTAAGTGAGATGACAGGAGGTCGCAATGAGGTTGGGAAATTGTTTGAGGAGGTCTTAGGAGGAGCCATGGCTCTAATGCAAAAATTTGGGTCTGGTTGATAGTTATCTTGCATAATCTCCTCTACCTAGGCTAAAGTAGGGTTTTTTCCTCTAGTCTCATGATGGGTCAGACAACATCATGCAGATTGAGTTTTATTGTTCATATATTACATTAATTAATTATTTGATAATCTTGTTTATTTTATTGGAATTCATTTTTACCTTCATCTCTCTAATTGAGTTGTGGTTACTCATTCTCTTATAGATTTCTTTGCTGGTTCTGATTGACTCGAGCAGAAGTTACTACTACTATGGATCTTTAGGTGTGTCAATACAGAAAAGAAGAAGGAACCGTAGGATTTTTTTTTTTAATTTTCATTTTTTTTCAAATGGTCACTTGGGCAACTTAGTGTGATCTAGAGTTTGCAAAATTTAATAATTACAAACAATTTCACTAATAATATGTAACCCTTTTTATATCAATATAAAGTATAATATTATAATACTGTATCTATTTATATTTTACTGTTGGGATAATGCTGCTTTAGAGCAGGTTAGTCATTTGCACCTTGTATATATCAGGTTATGATAGAAGCTAAGTTAGTGTGTACAACAAGACTGTTACGACTAGAAAAACTCAGGGTATGATAGGCTAAGTGAAGGATATATAAGTGGAGAAGACCAATTAATAATTTAATATAATAATTTGGATATATATAATCTAAAGCTTATGAGTGTGTTCCTTTACTAGATCCACATATAGAGTTCCTCCTTAATAAAGAAGACTCCCAATGCCTAATGAATGATATCAGTGTAGAAGTTTGTGAATCTATTCCTTGTGTAGTTATTTGATTCTATTTAATTGAATTATCTACTTAATAAGTTTTAGTCAAATTCTCATTCTATAATGTGCTAAACATTTTTATACTACACAATATGGATGACTCAAGAAGTTTGTGCAAAATGTAGTTGGTTTCACCTTTGCTGAAATTTTCATAGAATTTGTTGTTAATGAAAATTGTTCCTTCACTCCTTTTTTTTTTTTTCTCCCTTTTAATACATAGCTTATACTAACCATTCATTAATCAATAATGTCCATACATAACTCCTAAAATAAATCACCTTCAAGAAATCAAAATTTTCACATATATTTGCTTATTCTTTTTATTTATTAATTTTTAGCTTGAAGCTCACACAATCGAGATATTTAGATAAAGAAATAAATTGAATACATAAAATTAGCTAGTGGCTTTATAGCCTAATGGTATCTTCTCTAGTCTCTTAAATGAAAGGTACCAAGTTCGAATCCTCATTTCTCATTATAATGACAAAAAAAAAAAAAAACACATGAAATTATATATATTTGCATTGATTTATAAAATATATAAAAAAATTGTGACATAAGAAAATAATTTGAAAGACACCAAATATAGATTGTTATATTGTTATATTAACAAGTTAAAAAAAGAATTCACCGTAGAAGATTAGTTGTTTGGAATACCCCCTAAGCCACAAATGCATAACATACATCACTTAAAAAGAAAACATATTCCCCATTAGTAAAACAAAAACATTAATCACTTTCATTAATGGGTAAATTACATTGAAACATATACGCTTGGGATAAGTTTATTTAAGTATTAACGTTTGGAATGGTTAAAATAAGAAATTAATTATTCATTTTGGTATCAATATTTCAAGTTATTAAAAAAGATGAATCAATGCTTCATAAAGTCAGTCAAATAAGATATATAATTGACCTTTGGAAAAAAATTAAGGAAAATTTAAGTGAAAAACTAATCCAAACGTTAATACCTCGTTAACTTTGTAAATGTTGATACTTTTTTTTTATTCACTTAAGAAAATGACGATTTTTTTAACCACTTGAAATGTCAATACCATAAATAAACTTATTATACATTTCAGTGTAATTTACCATTTAACTAATTCCGAAAGATATAACAAATAGAAAAGTAGAGAAGAATATGATGTACCTTTGTAATGCTCAAACCAGAGTGTTATCATGTGACATGAGTGAAACGAAAAAGAAAAACAAGCAGAGAAGATGAGAGAAAGCTTCCTTGGTCTGACCCTTTGGTTCATATGCATTTATTTATACACAAATACATCCACTTTTAGTTGTAAACATGTAATGTGAAACTATAAAACACTAGAAATATATACAAGTCCTATAAAGACAACGTAAGTCCCACATTGCTAAGAAACAATATATCACTTTGATCGGAAGTCTATTTAAATCCAATTAGACAAGCTATGAATAGATATAATTATTCACTATTTACATAAAAATAGTTTTAACATTTTTATCTTATTTGCATTTTATTTTTTTATTACATTTTTCTTTTATTTTTTTTTTCCTTTTTCCTTGTCCTTCTTTAAATTCTTCCAACTAAGTAAGTTGGTGGGTTAGTATATAAGTCATGAACCGTATGACTAGGCTAAGCTGCAAGTCATACCAAGTCAACGTTAAGGTCCAAAAGGAGAAAGGAAGAAGCTTGTTTTATTAAGTTGGAGATGTGCTTATAGTAATTTATGTCTCCATAATAGCTAGTCTTTGCTGCAAAAGGCTAAAAAAGAACTTGTTGCAATTACTTATTTTGCTTCTAGTGTTTCACTTCAATTATTTGATTTACATCAAGTGCAATTTGATGTCTCGTGAGGAGAGAAATTGAGCTGAGTTACAGGGAGATGCCTTTTTCATATATACATTTAGTTGAGCATATTGATTTAAGAGTGCAGTAGAGGCTAAATGAAGATGACATGGTATCAAGCTTGGATGAAAAATTTAGAGGATTTAATTCTAAATGATACTCAACAGACTCAATCTCAAGTCGATATGGGTTATTTATTTATTTTTATTCAGGAAAGAAAAAGAAAATATTTTCCTATCAATTTAAATTGTGTGGATCAAGTTTAGCTAAGTTGGTTTTCACTAACATAAACTCAATAAGGTTTTGACTTAGCTGATGAGTGTGTACATTTTTAAAAACAGGCAAACATGAAGTTGAAGTCTTCCAAAAATTTATAAAAATACTAATAAGTTTTGCTCAACTTTGGTTATAATCACCAACTTAAGTAAGTGCACCTACCAAAGTATCTACTATACTCACTTTTTATCTATTATCTAGCTAAAGAAAGATTTAGAAGAACATTATAAATATTAGAAAAAAAAAAACTAAGCTAAGGTTAAAACTAATTATATACACTTCTTTAGGGCAAATTAAGGATATAAGTTTGTTAATGCAAAAGAGATCTTAGAATTTGCTTCACCAAGTTCTTTTCATGTGATTTCTTAACAAACTAAAAGAGTTTTTTGCTGGATATATGTGTACTATCGGATTCACTAAAGTAAGCTACAACCTCTCTCAAGGTTAAAATCTCTAGATTTAGATCAGATCACGGAATCTCTTCACAAGCTATCAGCAATTTAGGTCCACATAAAGATTAAGAATCCTTTGATTAAAACCCATTTTAATGAATTTAAAGTCAAGTGGTAGGAAATTTCACCATTCTTATCTTTAGGTTATTATGGGCAATTTCATTAGTAGCTCAGATTTATTCAATAGAATGATTTCTTGATTTATTCAACCGAAATCAAATATGGATCTAAAAGGTACACCACACAATTAGACCCATGAAAAAATAAGTTTAAGCTACTAAATACAATTACCCAGTTAGTTTTCAATTAAAATATATTTGAAATCACATGAATCAGGTATTAGATTCATAAACCCTAAGTTAAGGTAACTATTTCTCCACAAATGTAAATATCAAACACACATACAAGAGAAATAATATAAAATTAAAGATAAATATTAAATATTAAGCATAAAAATCTTGCAAGAACAGATGTTGGGTATAATATGAATTTACTTAAAAAACTTGAATCTGCAGTAAGTAAAAAGAAAAATTTCTCTCACTAAAAACTCTCTCACCACCCTATACTATGTCAGGAATTTGTTACATATGGTACAATACTTTTTTACATGTCTATACGCATTTAATTATAGTGACAAGGCACCTAAATCATGAATATTTTATTCGCTGACGTAATAGATTCTTTATAAAAAAATTTTGTCTTTATCTTCACATGCTTTAAATTAGGGCAATGTGTTCGTAACAGCAAGGATAATGCACTTTTCTTGGATTGGATCATAGGCTTAAAGGTTGGCCATGATCTAAGTTGTGTCTTTTCATTAGAAGTGCAATTAAGGTTCACTTCAAACCGCAGGTGAAATCCTGGGAGTGATACTTACATGTGATTTGAGTTTGTTAAGGCATGGTTGTCTTAGTATAAACCGGGAGGTAGATTGAGGGCACAGTTGAGGGCACAATTTGAAATTTTACCTTATTTTCTTGCCTTTAATTGGGGTCTTTGGCAACCACAGTTGAGTCTGTCTTCAAAATTTTTGTTGTTTTGCTCCAATCTTGGTTCAAATCACTTTATTTCTTCTTTTCTTAATCCTAGAAGCTGAAAAACAACATTTTACCCATAAAAGCACAAAATTATAGGGATTTATCTAAAAAAGATAAAGTAAAGCATGAATTCCTATGTATGGAATAGAGTATAAAAAAATTACTAGGTTTGTTATGATACATATTCAAAAGTTTAAGCACAACCTAAGTAGCTTTTCATGTAACTTAAGTTCAAACACACAAGAAAAAAACCATTGAATCAAATTGTAGAATTTATAGGATTTTGTTCAAATTGTTTTATGTGCTAACTTGGTTTATAATTTAGGGTTAGTCGCCAAAATGAATTGAAAATAATAAGTAATTTTGATTGTTGCAAATGGATTTTTGCTTAAGTTTGAGTTAACCTAGCTACTTAAGTGATTACTAGCAAGTGGCATGATATCTGCCTCTCTTTTACTCTTGTTTCCCATCCCTTAATAGTCATCCCTTTAATATCTAATTACAGTATTGATGTTGACATTTTAGCAAGGATATTTGTATCTTTTTATGGATTATGTATTATTAGGTTGTATGGACTCAGGTAGTAACATTCTCAGTAGAAGTAAAGATTGGATAACTTCTTATTACATTATAGTCATGAAAAGTTTCTCTTAGATCCTGTCATCTATCTTAATAAGTTGATATATGGTATGACGATTGGAGGTGTATAAACTATATAAAGATGTTCAATAGATTATATTTATTTATATGTACATAATATATTCTCATTTATGAAAGCTCAAAATTCAACTGTGTCCTCAAGATATAATATGTTCTTCCTCAGAGTGCCTATCTACTTTTCCAACCTTTTACTCCCTAGTTAGTTATATTTGGTTATAAATGTTTACTGGTCTCTTAATTCATTGAGATTACAATTAATGGTGGAGAAGAATCATTATCTTATTACATTATAACTATTGAGTTATAATTTGAATAAGAAAAAAAATTCAGAAATAGCTTTTTGTATTTAGTCATATTTTTTTGAAACTATAATTTTTTAATTTAACCTTGAACTAAAGAAAATTGACTTCATACTTTCTCTTCATTAATTTTGCTAAATATCTCCATAAAAGTGAGCACATGTTGTCTCTTACACTCACTACACCTCATTTCAACACTCCATCTCTTTAAATCTCATAATCTCTCTCACATCTACAATCAAGTAAGCCCTAATCTATGTTACTTATCATTATTGGAGAAGGTAAAATTCATGATAGTGTCATTTGTATAGTTTTCTTGTAAGTTTAATTATTAATTCATAGTAGGACTAAATAATATAATGTTTAGATTCAAAGTATAATTATAACACCCTAAATTTTCATCAAGGATATACAACCACATATAATATTTGTATATTATACGCATATGCTTTCTTAAAAAATTTGTTTATCATGAACATTGGTTACTCTATTTTAATTTAAAGAAATCATTTAACTAGATTATGAAAAATAGTTGGATTCATAAATATAAATAAAACCTTAAAAAATATTTCAGAAACTACTTCATGAGTAGATAATCTTTCTTATAAGTAATACCATACCATCAGGTATCTCATATACCTTTCATGATAGTAAAACATTACTTTAAAAACTTCAATCACAAAACCTAAGCTCCATTAGACCCTCAAAAGAAATAATACAAATTACAAAATATAAATCCAACTCTTTAATAAATTTAAAACAAAAACCAATCAAGTAATCCTAATCCTTCTCAATCTCTAACAAACTCCTCTCAAGTCGACCCTTACTCGAGATAATCATCATCATCCAATCATCATCAATAACATCATCTTCATCATCACGTCAACACCATCAACAAATCATCATCATCCTTATAATACTCATCACTTGGAAAGAGAACAACAATGAGCTGAAGCTCAGTACACAGTAATACAAGTACACACACAATGACATACATGCCCAAATTAATGTAATGCAATATCAAATTATTATTATATTTAATTTAAAGTGAAACAAATAACACCGAAGCATTCATACTCTAAAACAAGCCTCAGGGAATCTGAGGGTCCAAGTAACAACAGCTGCTCAAGAGGTTGATATAGGCAACTTGAATACCTATATCTCCTCTATCTAATTGAAAAACAGAAAATAGCCTCATCTAAGGTTCACATTCGTTACTTCCTCTTTACTTAATCTCACTCCATAACATCATTTAGTTCAATAGTACCCATAAACGTAAATATCAATGCATCACGATGGGGGTAGCCTAAGCGCCAAAACTATTGTACCCGACTCTGGATAAGGTTGTTGCTCCCGGACCGGATTAAACGATATAAGCACAAGCAACACTCAACTATTAGGTCATCTTTAAGTTTAATTTCCTTTTAATATGCCTATCCTTGCAAACAATAAGCACGTCACTACGTACCTTATTGAATTAAAATCCAATCAAAGGCTCAGAAGCCATATTAGATGATATATAAGATATCTATATCTGTTCAAAAAATAACTCATATAAGTATTTAAATTGATTATCCATTTTAACCCATTAAGTCATGTTGATTCTAGGTTTACTAATTAAGTTCATTTTGTATCTAAGATTCATATTTAAACTTAAGTTTGTTAACCAGTTCATTTCATATTTAAAATCTCTATATTAAAACTAGATTAGTTATCAACTCATTTATACCTTAACTTCTTTGACTGATCCAATCATTTATTAAATCTATAAATTTACTTGACTCATGCTTAATTATATAAATTAACTATCATAACATTTTAACTATCATTCATCTATTTTATTTTATCTTTCTTTCTTCTTTTTTATATGAACAGCACTAGGAGATAAATCACGCTTGTGATGGTGGCTATGATCCTCATCACTAGCCTCATCATGCCCGCGATGGCCATCATGGGCCTCGTCACACCTGTGATAAGGAGATAAGGTCCCTTGTCACTGTCATGATCTAGGCTTCATCAACCAAGGAAAAGTAGAAGTAGAGAGGATCAAGTAATCTATGTATGCCAAACATGTAAGATAGTTATTTTTTTGTTTTGGTTGATGTTTATGTGTGCAAATGTTGAACTAAGAACTACATAGATGTAGAATTTATGATAAAATTGATAGATTAAAGATAAGTGAACATATATACTAAAACATCGATATGTGTATGCATGTATAGATTAAGTGTTTGATGGTATGATTTAAGGAAATATGATATGGAAATGTATATAGAAGTTTTATAAGTTAAGATTATGCATGGGTATACTAATAATAGGATATTTTTGTTGATGTATGTTGAAAACAAGTAGTTAAAATTAGAGTAAAAGACAAAAAAACAACATAACTTGATCCCTCCGTACATCTCGGTCGGTGATAGAAGTGGAAATGAAAAAATAGGATGATCACGGGCATGATGAAGACCATGATCTCCTCTAATCATGGATTTTCATAACGCCTCTTGTCACGGTCGTGATCTAGGTTGTCACAATTCTTCTTTTCTTTTTCAAAATCAACCATAAATCTCAAATTCAACAAGATCATTGAAAGAATTGAAGATGAAAACAAAATAAAAGTTGGGAGCTTAGTTAGAAGTAGAGAGGATCAAGTAATCTATCTAGTTCTTAGTTCAACATTTACACACATAAACAACAACCAAACAAAATAATGGACTTCGACAAAGTGATATGAATTGTCCATGATATGCGTTAATGATTCCATCTATCTATTCGAGCTTACACTATATCCAACATCTTTATATATGTTGCTTTAATGATGTGATAAGAATCATGGTTTATACATTTTGATAACTCAATCTAGAGCTATATGATTAATTAATTTAGCTTAATGGATCATTTTTTATGAACCGAATGAAGTGAAATGGAGTGTTTGTAAGGTTATATGATACACTTTACTATTGGATATTATCTAATGTGCTTAAGTGTGGAGGAAAAAAAATCGAAGGAAAACTAATTAGTAATGAAGATCGTGCCCATTGAAAAGATAATAGCTGAAACTAAGCAAGTGAATGAAGCTACACTATGTTCACCTGTGCCCAAGGTAGTGCATGACGATGTGGTCATATGCAAGATAGAGATCACGTTGTTTGTAAAGGAACAAAGAGATAGGGGCACGACTGCACCTTAGATTGTGCCTAGGTCCTACAACCACATTACGACCAATTTCAAGGTTAAATTGTTGATTAGATAGAGATATACCCTAATGCATGGTTGCGTGCAGTAGCATGCCTTCATGCCTTATTTTTGAAGTTTATTTTGAGTTTTCTGTTTTATTTGTTTTGATTTTTATGTTTTTTTATTTTAATTTCCTAACTTGTGAGAGTATATAAGGGGCTTTAGGGTTATGTTAACATTAGTTAGCCATCTTTTGACAATTTGGCATTGATTGTGGTCAATTGCCTTTGAGTAATATTGACTTTTCTTCTTAGGATTTTTCTTTGTTGTTTTCTTCAATCGTGCGTCATATTGGTTGAGTGGAATAACTAGTTTGGTTCTTTCTTTGGTGCATCATATCTAATGATGGGTTGTTCATAGCTTTCAACTCGTACAACATAAGCACTTGAGACATGTATTTCGCGATTCCAACATCCTCAAGCATATCTTTCATAAAATTCAAGCTAAGATGATTGCATGGCTAATGCATTGCATGAAGCTAGGGTTCCTAATGCCACTAGGAAAGGTTGTGGTGGTCCATGGTACCTAGAGAATTTAGGAGAAGGGCTTTCAAGGGTATAGGGGAATGGTTTAAAGAATAACCAACAAATGGCTAGAGGAGCCATTTGTTAATTGATTTGCCATAACATAGACAAAAAATTACAATGCCTCTTAAACTAACATAGTAGGTAACTAAATCTATAACTATGGTAATTTTTCACTTTTAGTTGAAATTGAGTAGAATAGGAATAAAATTTATAATTTATAAAAAAATACAATAGAAAAGTAATAGCTATTATGGTATTTGATTGTACCTAAAATGAAATTAGTAATAAACTAGATATAAATCTAATACTACCAATGTATCATATCTCATTCCATAGCTTATATTTTTGAATTATGATATTATGGGTAGGTAATAGAAATGAGTAAATTATATTAGAAGATATTGATTTTGGGCCAAATTCATTTAAAGTATTATCATTATGACTAGTAAAAAAGAGTAATTAGTGTTTCATAAAGTAAATCAAATAAAATATCAATGTTTCACAAAGTCCATTTAATCTATTAACATTTGGATAAGTTTTTTTATTAATTTTTCTTAATGGTTAATTATAAATACCTTATTTAACTCACTTTGAGAAACATTGATTCCTATTTTTAATCACTTATGTTTATTAACATGAATAGTTGTTCATTGCCTCCTTGTTCATCGTAAATATGTTATTACTGTGTTCACTTGAGGAAAATGACAATTAATAATGAATTGTTATTATGTAAAATAATGAATAGTAATTGATGTCCCTAATCTCATGAATTGCATGTTTTATTTTTTAACTTTGTCATAAATATTCTTGTCTTGAAAATATCACCTATACAATTATCTTCTTTCTATGATAAATATAGATGGTATTACGAATATTTTATTTTTTTATTTTAATAATTACTTGTTTTACTTTTTATACTAAGTGAACATAGTAATAGTCATTACAACTCTATTACATTTTTTTAATTAGATTACATTCCCTGTTGTTAAGGCATTTATACCTTGGACAATGGATTTATCAAAAAAAACATTGATTCATTTTGTCAACTATAAAAAACGTTGGTATTTTAAATGAACTTACTTCCAAACTCTAATACTTATCAATATAAATTACCATAATAGAAATACATAAAAAATTAAAAAAGAAAAAAGAAATTAAGGAATAACTATTCCTTTATAGTCTCTTATAAGGATTCGGGATTCTTTAATTTGTGGCCATGGAATTTCTACGGAATATCAATTTTACAAACGAGGGAAGAAGATATTTGTGAAAGAGAAACAACTATTCCATCTATGTTATAGTGATCATTATATATAGTATTTATAGTTGTTACGATAACGTTAAAGTTTTGCAACTCGGCTAATTAATGTCCTTTTATTTCCCATTTGGTAGATCGTGTTTGACACTCACATCCACAGAGTTGGAGAAAATAAAAGTTATGTTAGAAACCTTTCATATCGAAATTATTGAACTATCTTTATTAGAGTTGTTCGGTATAAAGATCTAGATCAAGCGATTTCATTTAACTAATATCGTGAGATTTTTGATACAAGAACAAATATCAGAATTGCTTAATTAAGCAATTCAAAACTCACTTAACATAAAAAATTATTAAAAAATGCTAAGCAATTCTTTTAAAATAATTCATGAATAAAGAATAGAATTATTTAATAATAAGAGTTACTTAAGTTGTTGTTATTGTATTTAAATAATTTTATAAAAAAACCCATTATTAAAGTTGCTCTCTTAGCAATTAATACGGTGCTCTTTCATGTATCTCTCATATATTAGTCTGAAATAGATGATGGATATTTGAAAATTTAATATGCTAAAGGAGGTGCGTTATTGACTGATTTGACGCTTACAGGTGCGATCCATTCCCTCCATCCACCGGCAACTTCTAATAAATTGTATATTGCATTATTAAAGTAATATAATATATACACACATATATGCGTGTATATGTATATATATTTTCTAGCACGTTCTGTCTGTTAATATGCTCGTATCTCTGCCAAACGAAAGATTTAGGCATTAGTTAATTGTGTCTGAGCTAGCATATCGTCTTGAGCCGTGTTGATCTTGATAAAATAAATATAGATAAGTAGATATCAAGTACATCTTTAAGAATCTACCATTGAATATCTTATTTATGCTTCCCTTTAGCATTTAATTTAGTTCACTTTCCCTCTACTTTTGACGACGATCATGGAAGTACATGGAAGTCCCACTTTAATGCCCTCTTAAACAGTCCACTTAAGCTTGAATTCCTATTTGTAATAATGCCTAGGTCCAAATAAAGTAATTATAAAAATCAAGAGATAATTAATTAATTATAAGCAATTTTACAACTACTTGACATAAAAGTTTACAGAAAATTTTATGGTTTTGTTATTAATTTTAATAGAATCGTTGATTGTCCGGTGGTGCATAACAAATCTAATTATGATCGAACCATTAAAATAATTAATATTCGAATTATTACATTTATTTTAACAATTAAATGGATGACTAAACAATCTCATCAATAAAACCATAGAAGCTCCCAAAGTTTACTATTAACATTAGACAACAGCATTGGTCAGTTAGATTCTAGAACCAAACTAGACCTAACGATTCACGGTTTCTAAAATGGTAGAACTAAAAGGGGACTCATGTGCGGTTTCTACTATTTGTTTTCAGTTACTTTGGATCCCGGAACCACCCAATTAATTTTCTTAATAAAAAAAATGCTCCAACATAATTCTACATGCTTATTAAATGCTGCTTGCTTTCTCATAATTTCTTTAAAGCTTTCCCAGTTTATTTTTATATTTATTTTTTCAAAAAGTTTATGCTCAAATCGATTGAGAATTGCTGATTCCATGAGTCCACCGTCAGTTTTTTTGGTCAGGTGGTTCAAGACCCGCTTGAACCGGCAATTTTATATCACAAACTATCATCGGCTGATAAACTTGTATATATTCTCTCTGCAGTAAACCTTTCTATCCATATCGTATCTCAATAGAGAATATGTCAATGGAAGGCTCTCGCGAAAATTTATTTCTCCAACAAGAAAAGATTTGGTTGGTACCATTACGACGACGGTCTAGTCAGGCAATTAGACAAAGCAGAACCATTGGACATATTATCTTTATCAATAAATTAATTTGTAGACAGATTTTTAACAACCTAATTTAATAGTGATTGCCCTGTCAGGTCAAGTCAAACAAAGTTTGGTTGCTATCGTGATAAAATTCAATTTCGTCTTTAGGTACATGGATTTTTTTAGACAGATAAGGATATATATATATGTATTGATTTTACACTATAACCTCTGTCAGGCTAAAAGTCTTTTTTAGTTTCGCACATGTTATGTAAGAGAGCTACATTAAAAATTACCAACATATAAAAAGAGCTAGAAGTACAAGACCAATAAAAACACTTAAAAAATTTTCAAACAATTTGTAGGGGTCATTTCGGTAATTGGGCAACTCAATTAAATGCCAAGAACCTGTCTTTTAGTCTAATGACAAAAACTAAGAGATGGGTCCAATAAGAAATGTCGTAGAGAGATTCGGCTTGATAGAGGAATCGTGGGATCAATTATCGCTAACTCAAAAAACATATTCTTGGCATTAAATTGGGTTTGGAATCTAATTACCGAAATGACCCTCATCTACCATTTCATTAAAATAATAATATATCATTTCACTATTAAAATAAATAAAAGAGTTAACATAATAGATATTTATATGATCTAACTATTTATATAATTAGTATTTTTCATAGAAGCATATAGTAATTACATATATATATATATGTACATAATATGTAAATTTTTCAGGAAAAAAAGTTAAGTCAGTACAATTAAAGTCATTATATATACTCCATTTATGCAATCAAATTTCAAAAATATTAATACAAACGTCAATAAATTAAAAATTATATATCATGAGTGAAGCTCTCTCTCATGAACCATCACTGGCAAACCACCTCTTACACTAGCCGTTAGACCTGGTGCGAAACGGAGCGGATGATCCATACCCACAACCCGGATATCGAATCTTTGAATCAAAGCCAACACAACAGTTTTGATCTCCATTATTGCCAGTTCTTTGCCCAAACAAACCCTAAGCCCAGCTTGAAACACTGGAAACTTGAACGGATTTTGGGTGAAAAAACACCATCTTTCATCCACCTTTCGGGTCGAAACTCCAAACAATCCGGACCCCATAAATTCTCCATCCGACCCATTGCATACGGATGGTACGTAACCCTAGTTCCTTTTCCAATGAACGTACCATCAGGCAAGACATCATCGTCCTCTGAAAATTTTGAATCAAACTGTACTGGTGGGTACAACCTTAAACATTCATGCACGGCTGCATGCAAATAATGCATGTTCCGGATCTCCTCAAATTTTGGAATCGGGTCTTTTTCGGATCCCGGGTATGACCCGTTACTCGATCTGCTTCCGCCCTGATAGCAACTTCAACGTGTGGGTTTTTCGACAACAGCCAGAAGAAGCACGTTAAGGCCGCGGAAACCGTGTCGCGGCCAGCTAGAAGGAAGCTGATCACCACATCTCTTAAGTACTTATCATCTTCAATCTGACCCATGAATCTTGACAAAAGATCCATATCGCCCGAGAAGCCGTTGACCCGTTTTTGTTTTATTACTTCTTCAGCTAGGGCATTGACTTCTCTAATGGCTTCCTTTAGCTTCCATTCACTTCCTAAATTCAGCATCCGCTTCACCTTCCATATTAAAGGCGACGCCAACATGGCTCGCTCGGCCGACAGCTTCGATGCCTTATCGAACGCTAAGGCTGGACCGGACTCGGTCGACTGCGACAATGATTCCAAGGATTTGGGATCGTAGCCGAAAGAAAATTTACAAATTGTGTTAAACGAGAATCTCCGAAAAACATCTTGTAAATCCACAACTTCGTTATTCTTCATACGAGCTATTAACCCTAGTAGAGGAATCAACCTGTTCTTAGTCTCCCACGACGCGACGTCGAAGGCGTAAGCACGCGCCGAGATGCTCCCGACCTCTAGACTCGCCATCTTACGTTGAAACCTCCAGGAATCTCCATCCACATTGAAGATTCCTCTGCCCAAAAGATCGCCGAGGATGGTCGAGAACTGCTTCCCTTTTGGGTAGTTTTCAAAGCGCGTCTTGAGTATGTGCTCGACATTTCCAGGGTTAGCAGTGATCGTACTGCCTAGGACATGTATATGAACGGTTTGAGTTGGAGATTTTCGAAGCAGGTGTGTGTACCAGTCGCTGAGGTTGTGGAACTCAGTCGACCAGCTTTGTGTTACGAAGGTCATGCATGTGTCGCAGTTGCAACAGGGCTTGAGGAGCCTGAGGACGTACAGCAAAAGAGACAAAAGAGAGAAAAGGAGCGTGACAGTGAAGAAGATGAAGCAGAAAGCTGAGTGCAAAGGTCCGAACTCCATTTTCAGATAAAGAGAGAGAGGCAGGTTTTTTTTGGGATAGGGAGAGAAGTGGGGAATGGGCTCTTCCGAATTCTGATGTTAATTTATTATACATGTTGCTGCTGGAGCTTGGTTGCTGGTTTGTCAAATTTGTCATGTTCGACCGACAAGTTATGTTACATGGGTCGCTTTCGTTTTGCTGCGGCCTACGGAGATAGGTCTGTACTGTATGCTTGTTTATTCTATAGGATACGACAGCGGATTTGGTATTGGCCCAAAAAAAAATTAAAGGGCAGCGGATTTGGTTTTGGGAACATGGGATTAGGTTGTTCTAATATGGCAGGAAGAAAACGTGCTTAAATTCTATATGCTGGCATAACAAGTTGGAATTGCTCAGAACGATAATATATCACGTGGGGGAATTGACTTGAAGTGATTTTAGAGCCATTTTTTTTTTATTGGTTTTCTAGAAATGTATATGTTTGAATGGATGATGAATTGTTGAATACGTCCGGAAAGAGAGTTATAATTAAGGGAGGAGAATTTATTGTATTTTCATCTATATCCCAGCAAATGAGTATTTAACATATGTAAAAAATAAAAAATCTTTAAAATAATACAAATAATAATTATAATATTTGTCAAATGCTTATTTGTTCAGACAGGAATGAGACAGTATTATGAAAATAGCAAATATGTTTCCATTATTAAGTATTACTACCACCACAACAACAATAGATAAAGGGAATTCAAAGCTAATATATAAGGAACTGTCATAGAACTACAAAAATATTTAATATTATAATTATTATATTTATCTTAACGGTAAGATAGATGATTGGGCAGTTGTAGAAGCTCCCTTAAACTATAATATTATTGACCCTATAGAGAGTTTAGTTGTAAGATATTTACTATAGCTATAAATGAGACATTAATTATGAAAATAGAAACTAAATTTATGGAAAATATCAAAGTACCAAATAAAAATCACATATCATAATTAGTTATATTTACATGCATTAATTGCTTATTCACTTCGTTATACTAGTAATTTTATTTTAGTGTGAAAATTTATTTCAATGTTTTGTTGACTAATGTTTTCATAAGTATTAAGAAAATCGAATGTCTAGTTATTACTTAGATCTATAAATAGCAATTCAATATTAAAATAATTTTTAAACAATATCCATATTTAAATAATAAATTTAACAAATGAAAAATTTATTATAACTCTATTTTATTCTTTAAGAATAGTGTTTTTTATTATAGTTTTACTCATTTAGCGAAGTGAAAGAACCGTAAATTTATTCCATAACATATGTCGTCCCTATAAGAAAGACTAGCAAATACTGTACTTAATGCACCATGGGTAAAAAAATAATGGAAAACGAAAACATAAATTTCTTTTGATAAGCTAAATTATTAATGTTCACATATTATGGTTACGGATTTTAAATTAAAAAAAAAAAAAGTGGAGTTATTGAGTGAAGTAAAATATTAGAAGTATTTTACACGGACATAGCAAAATCTAGGAGAATTTTCAACAAAATAGACATGAGGAGACTATAGCTGGTGGAGTGTTAAATTGAGTAGGATGAAATAAAATTACCTTTTCTTTATATAATTAAATAACCCTTTAAAAGTAAAATTATCCTGAAAAGTTATTTTTTACAAGAGTATAAAGTCAATCTTATAAATTCAATATGAAAATAATTTTAAAACATTAAAGATATTGAAATAGCCTAAGTTAGTTTAATAAAACATAAACCTTTTTCTAACAGGTAGTAGTTTCCTTAAAAAAAAATATAATGATATGCTTGATATATAGGAATGAAATCGTGATTCCGGGTTTTATTCTTTTTCCTTATGCTTAGAAACCTTATTAGAATCTGGAAAAGAGATTCCTTGGAATTGTCGATTCAGGTTTTAAGGGAGAATTCGATTCCGCCTTTAAGAAGGCATAATGGTGATTCCCTTCCTTCATACATTAATGAACATTGATTTAATTACCTTTATATAAAATTATTATTTTATTTTTTGTTAAGGATAGTTTTAACAAATTCTATTATATATCCATTATTTTCATTTTCTATTCTTTGTTTATATCCAAACATAAAAATGGAAATCTCACTCTCTTATTCATTTGATTCCAATTTTTTAAGCTAGTGATAAGGTTTAGAACACCTGATCCAATATAATTTTTTAGGAGATCTTACTTAGTTGGTTCAAAACAGGGATCGTCGGACTAATATTTCTTCACTCACAACCTTACTTGAAGGCTTTTGTAGGCTATAATAAGCCATTTGCTCTGTTATGTTAAAGATAGACGTTTTATAAAAAGGATTAAGTTTCTTTTATATTATAAAATCCTGTAGGCCTTTCTAGGCCTACACCTAAAGTCCATGCCCAAGCAAGAAAAGACGAGATGAATGCTAGTTGTTGGATCCATGATAGCGATCCAACAATCAATGGTAATACTTAATCTTACCCATCCATTAGGATAAAATTCAATGGTTAGCATCAGCCTACAATATCTATAAATAAGAGACTTCTGTCCATATTTGAGATGATTCTAGATATTTGAAATAACCATAATTTTTCAAATCATGTTTTATAAATGTCTTAATGAATTTATGCATGATTATGAAGCATGATAGATATAATTTATGCTAGTGTATGATATATGTATTGTGTTAGAGTGTTTAAATATTGATATATCTCAGTATAACTAAATATTGAGTTTATAAATTTATAAGTGTAATAAAGAATATGAAAATTAATTTAAAACAAGTTAAATATGTTTAATATATGTTCCCAAACTTAGTAGAAAATTTGGACAAAAGTAAGCCCCAAATGCAATGATTTTAAGCCAAAATGGGCCTAAACCCATGCAAAATTAAAGCCCATAGTTAGATAGCCCTTAAAGTCAATGTTTTGATACGATTAAGCCCCAAATACTTGGTAAACATACTTCTAAAAATCAAACGAAAAATTCACACAAAATTCTTCACCTTCTTTTCCAAACTTTGTGCTCTTGTCTTCAAAATCTTGCACCCCATAACCTTAAACAAGAGCAAGACTAGGCTCTAGAGTTTCTCAACAAGCCAAAGCTTCCTAAGGTGAGTTTATGCATGTTTGAAAATTCAATTACTTGTTTAAGTTTCTCTAGATATGTAAATTCTTTGATATTATGATTATGCAAGTTAAAATGAGTAGTGATGATATATATGTGTTAGTTATGTATCAAATGAATATTTTGATGATATATGATTTGTTGTTTTATGCTAGATAAGTATTAAGGAGTGTTGAAAGGAATGGAGTAGGAATGAGTAAGGTTAAAATGGTTTTGAGTAGTTGAATATGCAAGGTGAAAGGTTGAATGAAGAATTTTTTTTGAATTGGTATATATGAGTGCTTGATGAGTTGAAAGTGCAGATATTGTGTGTTAAAAAGAGTTAGAATACATATAGGTTAAGGCTGGATGTAAGAAATATATTTGAGTGAAGTTTGGAAGTGAAAACTTGGGCAAAAAGTGAGTTTTCGAACAGGAGAGATCTGCAACTTTTTTGAAAATCTGTGCTGCAGTGTATGCTACCACAATGTCACCGGCATAGTGGTTATCACTGCCGGCATACACGACAATATTGCTGGTGTTGGAGGTATCCACGGGCGTGGACCATCCCCATGGAACTCTCGAAAATTTTGGAAAATTTGAGTTGTAGTCTACACTAGCTCAACACCGCCGGCAGAGACCACAATACTACCGGTATTTGGTTGAATGCTGCCAGCGATGGCAAGCGTAGAGTTTTTGGGTATTTTTTGAACATGTATGATATTGTATGATGTATAAATATTATGTTATGACCTTGTGTTGAATTTATTTGAATTTCTTTAAGTGTTTTACTTAGATTTAATTATGTTTATGTATGAATTAAAATTTGAATGTTGATTTAAATGATTTTCTTGGAACAGTGATAGATCCCCACTTGTTACCCTAGTAATTCCCTATTTTAATATAGGTACGCAGTAATATGCTTGATTCCTTGCTTAGGATAGACGTACTTTAAATTTACCCTAATTTAAGAAAACTTAAGAATCGTTTATATGATTGTCTTTTATGCCGTTGAATCCAGTTCAGAGAGTGGCACCTTACTCAAATTGGGGGCATGGTAGTTTAGGTGCTTGAACCACCCCTGTCATGATGTAATGACTTTCATAAGTGATTCAATGGGTAGTTGATAGGGTTATTGGTATCGGTATAACATTTGCTTGTTCTTAAAGAGAAATAATATGATTTAATTCAATTGTTTATGGGAATATTTGAATTAGGTGATATTATAGATTAAGTTAAGTAAAGTTATGAAATAGCTAAAAACCCTAGAGGAAGCGACTTAATCGTTATTGGATAGATTTATCTAAGAGATATAAATATCTGAGCTACTTATATCAACCCCCTAAGCGTCAAGATCATTACTCAGGTTCCCTAGATACCCCTGTTGTCCGGAGTTTGAATACTCTATTGTTGTTTTGTTAACTAATGATTATCTAATAACTTAATGATTGTGGCATTTGCATGTAGTTTAAGCTTATATGTCATTAAGCTTGTGTTTTCATTACATGCGTACTAGGTCTTTGGCTTATATTTTATTAATTTCAGGTGGTGATGACTCAAATGAGTTTTATGACAATATGGGTTATGGTACAGACTTTGAGGACTTCCTAAATGATTTGGAGGACGAGATGTTGACTATGGACCTTGATGGATTTCTTTTTGTGATAAACTAGCTTGTTATAGCCTTAGATATGTATAATAGATATTATAGCTTTATTTATATTTTATGTCTTTTGTATAAGGCAAGTTATTAGCCTAAGTTTGTAATACCTATATTTAACTATTTATGTTTTAAGTTTATATCTTTTATGAAATGGGATGATGATGATGTTATGTTTTCTTGAAAAGTTTTAGAAGTAATTAGTTCTCAATTTTGTTCGATTGACAATTTTAGACAAACAATTATTCAATCACCTTTTGTAGGATAATCTTACATATAATACTGCAGATTATATGTAGTTAGGGATCATTAATCATCTATTTTAACTATTGGGGTAAGGTTGGGTCTTTACAATATTGCTAAGATTGAGAATAATGCCAAATTTTGCTGAAATATTCTCATAGAAGATCAAAACTTCTAGCTTACAAAGGATAAATCAAGAACAATTGAGTCTACTTGATTTTGATCTTCTATCACATTTGTGTACTTGAGAGATTGAGTTTGTTCCTCCTCCTATGCTTCTTTCAGTGACATTCGTAAAGTGTTATCATCTCAAGGCTCCTTCTAAGTTGACTAGCACACTTGTTGCACGTAATCGACTAGTTGTAGAAGCCCCATAAAAAAAATTTATATATTTCTTAAGGCTTTCCTTTCTTTTCATTTATTTTCTTATGCTCAAACTCGTTTTAAAAGGAATTTTCTCTTCTTTTTCAGCTTTCAACGACAAAGAGAAGTAACGTTTAAAGTGGATTAGTCGAGCTCTTACAATTTGAAAGTAAGTAATTGCAAATTCTAAGTTTGTTTGATGTAGGGCTTTGCGGTTGTTGATTGAAAATGATTAGTTTCTTTGTATGATCAAAATTGCTACAAATGGGTGCACAATTTATGAAGTATGGAAAACGCATTTGGACATTTAAATAGGTTTTTGAAAAATTTCCAATATAATGTATAATAATATAATAAGATTATATGGAAAAGTGTTACTAGTAAAATTTTAGGATGTATAGGCAAGTGTCGCCTGCTAGGAAAAATTGAGGCGAAAAAATGACTCATATGTCCCAAATTGAGGCGAAAATCACCTCTACCATTCTTATAGAGGCAAAAATCGCCTCAAAGAAGGGACATATGAGGCGAAAATCATCTCTAGGATTAGGGAGGCACATCTCGCCTCTACGAAGGTGGGGCCCTCATCAACACATGTAGATAGACAAATATACAAACGTAGAGATAGGACAAAAAGAAACCCTATGAGGCACAACTTGCCTCTAATATGTGAGGCATACAAAATATATATATATATATATATATGTGTGTGTGTGTGTGTGTGTGTGTGTGTGTGTGTTAGGACAAACGCATATATACATATGTTAGGACAAAAGAATAAAGACTCGTGATATATGCATTGAGGCGATTGATGTCTCACGCTCCTACTATATGTACCCAATCGATCTCATTTTTCTCTTGCTCTCGTTTCATTTCTCGCGAGTATGTTCTCTTCATCTCCATTCTTCCACTTTCTTCTATTTTTATTTTTCCTAAATGTGTAATTGTGTTTGTTAATTTTTTTTTTTTCAGATCTTTGAAGTTACGGCGCTGAGGTAAAAAAAAAGTTATAAACTTAATACATTTTTACTAGGTTAGTTATTTAATTTAAATTTTAAAATATATCTTATTAGATATAGATGTCTATAAAATATTATTATATATTTTAAATGTTTGTTATTTATTTTTATTATTTTAAAATTTATCTTATTATATATAAATTTGTATAAAATATTACATATTTTAAATTTTTTAAACGATATATTTATATTATTATGGTAGTTCATAGTTTAGTAAAATATTTACTTAGATATTAATAATTGTCATATGCTATATATATATATATATATATAATATTTTATGAAATATATTTGTTAAATGTTTGTTGAAATCATATTTATGTTGTTATTTTAGTGAATAGCTTAATAAATTATTTGTTTATTTATTAATAAATTGTATATGTAGTATATATGACTGAAAATATTATGATTGTATTAGCTCTTGTGACTTGTACATGATATTTTTTTATATATGCACGTGTGTATATGTCGTATAAAAGTTGCAAGTGTAATAATAGTTTAGTAAAATATTTAGATATTAATAATTGTCATATGTTATATAAATATAAATATGTTATGAAATATATTTGTTAAATGTTTGTTGAAATCATATTTATGTTTTTATTTTAGTGAATAGCTTAATAAATTATTTGTTTATTTATTAATAAATTATATATGTTGTATATATGACTGTGTTAGCTCTTACGAGTTGTACATGATTTTTTTTTTTCATATTTGCACGTGTGTATACGTCCTATAAAAGTTGCTTGTTGTAATAATAGTTTAGTAAAATACTTACTTAGATATTAATAATTGCCATATGCTATATATATAAATATGTTATGAAATAAATTTGTTAAATGTTTGTTGAAATCATAATTCTGTTGTTATTTTAGTGAATAGCTTAATAAATTATTTTTTTTATTTATAAATAAATTATATATGTTGTATATATGACTAAAAATATTATGACTATGTTAGCTCTTCCGAGTTGTACATGATAATTTTTTTATATGTGTACGTGTGTATATGTCCTATAAAAGTTGCATACATAATAATAGTTTAGTAAAATATTTACTTAGATATTAATAATTGTCATATGCTATATATGTCAATATATTTGTAAAATGTTTGTTGAAATCATATTTATGTTGTTATTTTAGTGAATAGCTTAATAAATTATTTTTTTATTAGGATATGTTTACATTGTCATCAAAACTAAAAACGTAGATGCGTAGGAAAAATTTGAAAATGACCTATAAAATAGGGATGTCATTTGTTAATTTTTAGGCTAAAATGTCTGAACGTATTTGGCACGTAACGCGTTATTTTGAGAATGGAGGAATATAGAAATGGGGTTAGTGAGTTTTTACAAGTAGCAGTCAACCATAGAAGAGCATATGAACTAGTAAGATGCATGTGTAGGGATTGTTCAAATGCATTGTGGTAGTCTATTTATGTTGTTGAATACCACCTCAAGTTGAGAGGAATGGCTTGGACGTACTCGAGGTGGATTTATCACAGTGAGGAGTCTATTGGAGTAGACGATGAAGATAAGTTTCCTGATGATGTTGATAGTGGCCAAAGGAGCATTCCTAATGAGTATCAACTGTTTGAAGGTCAAACTGATCACTAATTTTTAGAGGAACTGGCCGCTAATATGAGTGATTTTGAGGGGGATGACACATATAGCGGGGATGAAGGCAGTGGTGATGACGGTAATCAATGGATGAGGATGTTTGACAATGCAAAGAGGCTGGTGTATCCGAGCTTTACTAAGTTTTCAGTGTTGTCGACAGTGCTTTCGACAATGAATATGAAAGTGGATGGCAAACAATTTTTCAAATCTTTCAACAATTGGCTTGCCTTTATAAAAAGTGTTATCGGACGGTAATATGTTACCATTATCATACTATGAAGTGCGGAAAATGCTCAGACAATTAGGTATGGATGCAAACATCATTCATGCTTGTATTAATGACTGTGTGCTATTCCAAAAAGAGTTTGAAAACCTCGATAGTTGCCCTACTTGTGGTGAAAGAAGATGGAAACCGCATTCGAAGAAAAATAAGACCATACCAGTTAAGGTTCTTCGTCATATTCTACTGGTGCTGAGGCTGCAACGACTATACATGTGTAGACAGACGGCGCCAATGATGAGATGGCACAAGGAAAAGGATATCAGTCTGGAAGGCGTGTTGAGGCACCCTATGGACTCTAACAAGTGGAAGAGATATGATGCCAAATATCCATGATTTAGTGCAGATCCTCAGAGTGTAAGATTGAGACTTACCACTAATGGGTTTAATCCTTATGCTAACATAAGCATGACATATTACGTATGGCCAATTCTTTTGTTTGTATATAATGTTCCACCATAGAGGTGTATGAAGGATCCCTATCTAATGATGTCACTTTTAATATCGGGACCTAGATCACCTAGCAAAGATATTGATGTTTACTTAGAACCACTTGTGGATGATTTGGAAAAAAATATGGATAAAAGGTGTAAGAACATTTGAAGTATGAAATGCTACTATGGACAGGCAAACATTTCGACTGTATGCCATGCTACTGTGGACAATCAATGATTTCCCAACATATGGTGCCATTTTCGATTAGACAACCAAAAGGTACAAGACATGCCCTATATGCAATATAGATTGTGTAGGCAAACATGCAAACAGTAAGTTCCATTATGTGGGACACCGACTTTTTTGCCAGTGAGGCACCGTTAGTGTCGCCACAGTAGAAGTTTTGATGGTACTGTGGAGACAAGGCATCCACCGATGGATTTCACCGATAATGACATTACGTCACAATTAAGTCAGTACGAGCATGTTCAGCTTAGGAAAGGGCAGGAGAGGCATATTAGGCAGCGAAATGAGGGTGTTACAAACTGGTGTAAGAAAAATGTGCTTTTTAGATTGCCATATTGGCAAGAAGTTTATATCCGCCACAATCTCAATATGATGCACATCGAGAAGAACATATGTGACAATCTAGTCGAAACTATCTTTAGCCTTAAGGGGAAGTCGAAAGACATAGAAAAGGCAAGATTGACCCCCAAGCAATGGATGTTCACCCAGAATTGCACTTACAAGACCGGGTGGCCATACGTTCAAGCCACCGGCTACATATACACTATCATCTCGACAAATGAAGGAGGTATGCAATGTAATCAGAGATGTGAAACTGCCAAATGGATATGCTTCGAACATATCATCCTGTCTAGGTGTGGACGAAGCAAGTTTAAGGGGTTTAAAGAGCCATGATAGTCATATCTTACTTCAACGGATTTTGCCTGTCATCATTCGTGGTTTTCTCAATAGCTAAATTCACGACTTGGTTTATGATGTGCCACGGTTTTTTAGGGAATTGACTGCTAAGGAGCTTCGAGTGAATTTGTTAGAATCATTAGAGAAAACAATTATTCTAACACTATGTAAGTTGGAAAGGATATTCTTACCGGCATTTTTAGACATCATGATCCACCTAGCTGTATATTTGCCAATGGAAGCCCGAATGTGTGGACCGGTTCAGTATCATTAGATGTATCTGGTGGAAAGGTACTTGGGAGTGCTTAAGGGAGATGTCAGGAATAGGGCAAAACCGAAGGGTTCTATCAGCGAATCACATGTTGTACGAGAGAGCATTCAATTTTGTTCTCTGTACTTCGAGAACATGGAATCAAGGATAAATAAACCTAATCGACCATGTTATGAACCATTAGATGAAGGTATGCTCTCATCATTTAGCATATTTGCATAACAAAGTGCATTGGACCGTGTTGAACAATTGCAAGGAAGTCCAACTATATGTAGGTATGGGAGTTAACTCACATCAGTCGGTGAATCACTACATATTAGTTCAATGGTTATATTTGTTGTTGACCAATTTTTTTTGTAGAAAGTTCGAGCAGGAACTGAATGCGCATGGAGCACGGAATGTAGGAGCAATTGCGAACAAGCATTTCACTGAGTGTTTTAAGAGTAAGGTTGTTTCTCAACCAACTACGGACAAAGAAGCTCAAATAGGGGAAATTCACTAATCGTTCCTTCCAATCTTTTTTCCAGATTATGCAACTCGAGACTGGTAATGTGGCATAAGTGTCGGAAGAGCTGAAAGCACTAGCATGGGGCTCAAGTGTTCATCGATGTAATTTGAAAGCTTGTATTGTCAACGGAGTTCGCTATAACACTAAGTCTAGAGAAATGTGCTTGAGATCACAGAACAATGGTGTGTGCATGCTTGGTGCACATAACAGGCAAAGGAAAACTTTCTAGGGCATTATCATCGAAATTATCCAATTGAATTACATGAGGTCTAGGCATGTGCTCTTGTTCAAGTGTAGGTGGTTCGATACCAACTGAGACAAATCAAAGAGCATTGATGGAGACCTCATCTCAATCAACACGTAGTGGTCATGGTATGACAACGACCTATACATTCTTGCAGATCATGCACAATAAGTATTCTACATTAAAGATCCAAGCAAACGTTCTGGTGACTGGAAGGTTGTCCAAAAAGTACACCACCGCCATATATTCAATCAAAGACTTTTCCAAATTGAACCTGCTAACAAGAGTATTCCAAAGGGGAAACATGAACCTGAAGAACCTCTCCAACAAACAGTTTCAAGGCCTTAGACAGTACCAATCGAATGAATATTTATTGACTTGGAAAACTTAGCACCCTTACCTGAACCTGCAAGGGCATCGGTAGTATAGGCAACAACCAGAAAGTTCACAACCCCTCACACGATAGTAATGAAGAATAAAAAATAATATAGTTTTATTTTTAATACTGTATGTTTTGTTGAATTTGTAGTAATTTTGATATAAGATATTTATAACATTTAAATTTTCTTAATGCAGCATGAATCCAAATGACCCTAACTTTCTTGAGGCAATCATGAAAGATGTTCATGTACGACCTGAGCAGTATATTGGTATTGTTGTTTGCACTGATTCATTGACCTTATTATTTGCTTATATGATCGACATATTAATATAATTAATCATTTGTGTAGGTGAACAGTCCACCACATTACTCTTGGGTGGGGGTCAAGGAGGGGATGATTCCTATTCCGACTTTGATGCATAAGAGAAGCAACCTACACAAGAGAGGGGTGTAGACAAAGCATCGCTAGGAGATGATGTGTAGTACGATGAGATGCCTACCCCAAATCATGTTAGACCTGAGGGCCCACATGCAGTCGTAGTCAAGGGGGAGGAAACTGCTCGATATGCTGCTTGCAAGGAGATAGATCTTAGGAAACCATACAGTAAATGCGGCATGTATAAGGGGAAGCAAGTAGAGGAGTATTACAGGAAGTATGGCTAGAGGCCCGTGCTTAGCATGCGAGACGGGTATAAGGGAATCTTGTGCAAGTCTACGGGGATGCTTAGGATGGAGTTTCTATTCCACCACAAGGCTTCGATGAAGTTGTTCGTGGAGGGTGCCAACAGCAAAGCATGGTCAGTATTCCCAGAGTCATATCGCCATGGCATTATCCGAAGAGTCATGGTAAGTTCCTTTTATATTTGTTACATGCTTTGGCCAAATATGTACTATGTGATCTATTTATTAACACACTCTATTTTTTGTTAATGTGCAACAAAAGTTCACGTCACCATCCAATTGGAAGAAAATAATGAAGTGGTGGGAGGCCCTAAATTTTTCTACAAGTAAATCAACAGCTGAAATCGATATAAACTCAAGCAGTATATTATGGCAAAGGGTGGAGGAGAGGCAGTTGCAAGCAACCTTCCTAAGGGATATGAGCACAGGACAAATGAATGGAGGGCTTTCGTCCGCTTCGTTGAAAATGATCCGGATTACGGGGTACTTACATTTTTCATACAATAGATTACATGCGACCACTCCTAACCAATGCAATAAAATATATGATCATTTCTTTACTTTTTTAGAGTTCATCCGAGGTTAACATATAGAACCGATCACACCAAAAGGTCTTCCATAGCAGAGGAACTACCTCTATGTTGGCCCATATGCTTGCCAACGTGAGTCTATAATGCCCACTTCAAACTTAATTTAAATGTAACAGCATATTGTATGATTTTTTAGCTATACAAGTGTTTTCACTGCATTTTATTTTATATTTCAAGAATTCACGCCCATAAAGAACTACTGGTGGACGCACATTAGAAAGAAGAATGGCATGCCCACGTTTGAGTGGTAGTCACCGGAGGCGCTGCTTACTTCATAAGTCTATGCAATATTTACTTATATAATAATATATTTTCTTAGTAGTTTCATACAACTGACATAATAACTGTTCATTTTTCCCAAACTAGGCACGGATGGAGGAACGTAGAGCCTAAGAGGATGTCATTGCTGCAATGACAGGTAAAGAGCCTATGAGTGATGTTGTTATCGTGGAGGAAGTCTAGGGCCATAGGTTTAGCTATAAGCGAGGCCTGGGATATGGTGCTCCAATCCTCGAGGAGAGACGTTCATACTTTGAGCAGCCTCGAGACGAGACTGTTGTGCACTTAGATGGGGATACGACACTCTATGGCACAAGGTCGATCATATGGAATGTATGTTTGAGATGTATATGAGCCGACCTCCAATGCAATCATATGAGCTATACACATCATACTCTCAGCCTATACCCCACATAAGCGACCCTGCTAGTGGGCCCAACTCGGGCTACCCGAGCCAGAGATTTACACCTTTCACCTCGACAACTCCACCTCCACCGCTATATTATAGGCAACCCAAGGTGTCTAATTAGCCAGCTGGTCAACATGGGATACCGACTCAGCGCCCTACTGGACAACACAATACTCCTAGCGGCTCTAGACAACAACAAGGGCATCCCTATGCATCGAGCTTTGCACCCTAGTCATCATCAGGATCAGGCTTCCATACTTCACAACATCCCCAGTTGAGTTCTTGCCCAATCCCTGGTGCAGCTCTACCATCAGGCATAGGATTGAGTTAGCAGTATTACCCACCACCCTATGGATACAACTAGTCACCACCTTCTATTGTTTTCGCCTCTTCATCGCAGATAGCTTGTGGTACATGATCAACTCAAGTGCAGCAATATCAGTCAAATAGAAGGCATTAGACTTTTGGCAATTTGTGTTATGTTTATTTCTTTATGTCATGTTGACTTGGTTGTTTTTTATTTATAGACTTGCTCTTTTTGTGTTATGCAAACTTATCAGCCAAGATCTCTAGTTTGGACTATTGTTTATATGGGGACTACTTATCTATTTCCATATATGTATCTTTCCATATTTCTATTATACATTGGATATATTTTTTATTATTAGTTTCCATGTTGTGTAAACATTTGATTGTTTAATCTTGTAACAATATGTAATTTGAAAAAAATATAATTTTCTCCACATATTCTTATGATATTAAACAATCAAATGTTTACACAACATGGAAACTAATAATAAAAATATATCTAATTTATTACAAGATAATGATAGAAAAACATATACATAGGTATGTATTTTGCTAAATATTAATATATAAAATTTTTAATATTGTTATAAAAAATTAAATCTTATTTATACATAGAATTTTTTTGCTCGATCTTATATTTGTAATTTGAAAAGTATGAAAAAAAATCTTTTTTACTACAATATAATGATAGGAAAACATGTATATAGGTATGTATTTTGTTAAATGTTAATATATAGATTTTTTTAATCTTTTTTACCAAAAATTAAATATTAGTATACATAGAATTTGTTTTCTCATTCTTATACATATATATTTTTTTAATTTTATGAATAAAAAAATATATCTACTTTACTATAATATAGTGATAGAAAGACATGTGCATAGGTATATATTTTGTTAAATATTAATATACAAATTTTATAATATTTCTTATAAAAATTAAATATTATTTATACATAGAATTTATTTTCCCAGACTTATATATACATTTTGTAAATTATGAATAACAAATATATCTAGTTTACTATAATATAATGATAGAAAAACCTATACATATGTATTTTATTAAATGTTAATATATAAAATTTTTAGTTGATCCAAAAAAATAAATATTATTTATACATGTAATTTAATATCTTAGTCTTATATATAAATTTGAAAATTATAGATAAAAATATATCTAATTTACTATAATATATTGGTATAAAAACATGCACATAGGTATGTATTTTATTAAATATTAATATATAAAATTTTTAATGTTTGTTATAAAAAATTAAATATTGTTTATACATACAGTTTATTTTCTTAGTCTTATATATATAATTTAAAAATTAGGAATAAATAATTTATCTAATTGCTATATTATGTATTTTTTAAATATTAATATATAAATTTTATAATATTTTTATCAAAAATTAAACATTATTTATACATAGAATTTATTTTCTTGGTATTATATATATAATTTGTAAATTATGAATAACAAATATATCTAATTTACTATAATATAACAATAGAAAAACATATACATATGTATGTATTTAGTTAAATGTTAATATATATATTTTTTAAATAATTATTTTATCTTTTGAGGGGAGTTTTGCCTCATATTTGCATTTGAGGCAAAGCTCCCCTCAAATATTAACATATGATGTCAATTTTGCTTCAGATGCAAATCTCCCCTCAATTGAAAAAAATTTGCAATTGGCATGTAGGATGGTTTTAATTTGAATTGAGGGAAGTTTTGCCTCAGATTTGCATATGAGACAAAGCTCCCCTAAAAAAAAAAAAAAAACGATTTTAGATACCGCAAGCAATAAATTTGGTGTGGTGCGGAGTTTAAATTTGGATTGAGGTGACTACTATCTTTGATGCCCATCAGAGATAAATTTCGCCTTAATTTGTAAAATATTTAGGCACTTTTCGCCTCTATTCTATTTATATATAATATTATATATATATACACACTATCAATACACCTCTCATTTTACCCTCGTTTCACATTTCTGTTCTTTATCCAACTCCGAAATCTCTCACGATGTATCCGGTATAAATTTTTTCCACCTACAAATTTTGTTTCATTGTTTTCATTAGTATTACTTAAGTTAATATTGTATGTTAATCTTGTTTTTATGTGATCTTGTAGGTAGTCTATGACATATGATCAACATATTCCTATATTTTAATGGTAAGAATATATTATTTCTACAATAATCTTTATTTTATGTTATTTGTGTGATATATAATTTCATTCACTAATATTAATAATTTCATGTTATTTTTATAGGTATCGGAATTAAACCATCGAATTACTATATATTACATGTGTTATGACTAATAATATATGATAATAATTTTATTATAAAAATTTGATTATTTTGTTAATAGTTGAAATATTAACCATCACAATTTTAGATTTTTACTTTTTAATAAAATAAATTTTTAAAAATATCACAAAAAAATATAACTACTAATATGTAATAACATTTTGAGGCCAAAATCATACGAAAAAAAAAATTATTCCTTCTGGGGTCAAAATAAAGATATACGGGAAACAAATTGGAAGGAAAAAAAATATTTATACTTACTTTGAGTCCAAAATTGCCTCAAATGGCTAAAGTTAAAAGATAAATAAATAAATTATTCCTTCTAGGGCCAAAATAGATCATACGGGAAAAATATTGGAAGTAGGAAGAAAATTATACTTACTTTGAGGCTAAAATTGGCTCAAATGACTAAATTTTAAAAAGAAAATATCCTTTTGAGGCAAAAATCACCTCAATTGGAAAATTGAAAAAAAAAATCTTGGGGCTAAAAATCGCCTCAACATGCAATTAGTGAAAAAAGGAAAAACAAATTATGTGTTTGCATCAGTGAGATGAATGTCACCTCAAGCCTCAAAGTGAGGTCGAATATGCCTCAATTTTATCTGAGGCGACCCACGCCTCTCGTATATTGTATCGGGAAATTTAGCCTCTATTTCCTAAATACGTCGGGCCATTTTAGGGGAAATTTTATAAGTGATTCATTCACCTTAATAAAATAAATGAGGCAAATTTTTAGTCTACTAAGGTGAATAAAATCACCTTTATAGCCCATATCCATACCAGTGGTGTTAAAAAATAAGTTAAGCAACAAATTTTTTTTTTGGAGGATAGGTAGTTTTGGATGTGTGTGTATGGAAGGTCGTTTTGCCATAAGAGTGTTGAGTTTTGATAAATTTCTATACGTTTTATGACTGATATGAAAAAATTAGGCCATTTTTGTGTTTGTTCGTTGAACTATCAAACTGGTGAAGAATAAATAAGTCTAGATGTTTAAAAAAAAATCTTGATGTATTTACACTAATAAAAAAGAAAGAATTTTTTCTTTTGTAAGAGCATCCGAAACTTTCCCAAACATGTGCAAATTTTTTTCCCTTGTTTGGAATTCTAGGTTTATTCTATAGAAAGAATACTTCCCAAATGACTTTTATTTGATATTAACATATATTTTCTACTCATAAACATATATTAATAAGTTTAATGTATTTTGACTAATTATAAAATACTACGAATATTTTGTAGCGCTATAATAAAAAAGAAATAACTTAGTTAATATTACCATATATATCTTTAAAAAAATATTCTCATATCATGATTTAAGATAGAATTGGAAGTGAAGTTTTGTAAGGTATGCTACAGGTATGTGTATATGGTGGTAATTAATTGAGCTTGCTTTAAATGAACTCAAATTACTATCGAACCTAATTATTGATATGTTTGTGACTTGTTGGGATTTGTGAACCAAGAGTATTAGTGATGCTAACATGATAATCCAATAATCTTTATAAGGCATTATTCTTGAGTGGAGTTACGTTGGAGATGATTTAAGCATATTTAGGTGACACTTAGACTCGTGGATATGAAGGAATGGCCAACATTGTATATATGTATTATTATATGTGTGTGTTTAGGATACTAAGTTATAAGCAATTGTTCTTGCATGGAGTTACATCAGAGATGATTTAAGCATATCCAGGTTACACTTGGACCGTGGATATTAAGGAATAACCAACATCGTATATATGTATTATTATATGTGTGTGTGCATTTAGGATACTAAGTTATCCTAGTGTTGTTTTGTTCTACTTAAATTAAAGATAATAAAATGTTTATTGTTATATTTGATATTTTGTCTACATGTGTCTGTAATTTGCTTGAGCACACACTTATGATTTTAGTATATACATACTAGGTTTTGGTTTGCCCCTTTATCTATTTAAGTATAGTAAATGAGGAATGGTTTACGATATCACTAAATATGATTAATTGGTGGACTACTGGGAAACACTAGCAGAGAGGTCTACTATGAAGATTTGTAACCTAGATGAGAAGAGAGATAAAGACAATTGGTGATTATGAAGTTTTTTTCTTATTTTGTTGAGCATGAATTTGAATTATGTTATATGGCTTGTTAGTAGTGTTAGTGCAATAGCCATAATTTCTCAAATCATAATTTATAAATGCGTTAATGAATTTATGCATGATCATAAAGCATGATGAATATGATTTATGTTAGTATATGATATATATGTTATGTTAATGTGTCTAAATACTTATATATCTTAGTGTAACTAAATATTGAGTTTATAAATTTATAAATATAATAAACTGTATGAAAAATTTCCCGAAACAAGTTAAATAAGTTTGTGGACATAGCAAAATTTTTGGCTAATTAAACCAAGCCTAAAAAACCATTTTAAAGCCTCAAAACAAGCCCATTTAGTGCAAAATAAGCCCATCCCTTTTGGTAGCCCCTGAAGTCAAAGTTTGGATAAGTAGTAGCCCCATTTGATGAAGAAAACAATCTCTAAAATCTGCCCAAAAATTTCACACAAATTTCACCATATTCTTTACAAGTTTCTCCTCTTATTTCTTTCAAAAACCCTACGCTCCAAGACTTAAAGAAGGTGAAGATCATAAACCCAAGTGAGACAAGTGGTTCAAGTGTTTTTTCTTCAAAGTTTAAAGCCTCCTAAGGTATGTGTGTTGTTTATTATATGTATATTTGTTAGTAGGCTTTCTTATGTGAATGAGGCTCTAATGCTAAATATGTGGTTGGATGAGTTTTATGTGTTGATGGTAGTTTAGGTAGTTTATTGATGATAAAAGAGCTTGTAGTATATGCTAAATGTAACTTGAAGTGTTTGGATGATTGAAGTGTGGGATGGTAGTGTTGTGAATTGTGTAGGTTAAATGAAGTTGGGGTATGGATTTGTGTTTGATGTATGTAGATTAGTGTTTGATGGTGTTGAAGTGGAGTTGGTGCATGTTTGGGGGTGTTGAGATCATATTCTAAGTTTTAGGAAGTTTGAAGAAGCTAAAACTTTTTGGAGTGAACAAGCTTTGTAAAATAAAAACAGGGGATTCTATAGATTTTTTCGAAATTATGTACTATAGTGTACACCGGCACTTATGCCACCGGTGTAGAAGCTTAAGCCGCCAATGTACACATGAACGCTAGCAACGTACATGGGTTCATGAGCCGTGTACCCTTTCCATGTACCTCTCAGAATTTTTTTACAAAATTTGAGTTCCAGAATCTTAGATGAGACTATTTTTCGTTTCAAATAAATATCTAGGAGATATAACTCCCCAAATAACTTATATTGACCCCTTGAGTGTCGAGGTCGTTACTCAGATCCCCCCCATATATCCTTGTTGCCTGCAGTTTGAATACTCCATTGCTGCTTGATCAATTAAGGATTATCTAATAACCTATTGATTGTTGCATATGCATATAGGTTAAGTTTGTGTGTATCACTCACCTTTGTTTTTGTCACTTGTGTATTGGGCCTTTGGCTCATTATTTTATCTCTTTCTGGAGTTGAAGACGATGAGTTTTACGGTAGCATGGGTTATGGAACTGATTTTGAAGATTTTCTAGATGGTTTGGAAGATTAAGTTGACTGAGGACTTTATGGATTTCTTCTTTGTAATAGAATAGGGTAGACTCTTTTGGAAAGATATGTAATAGATATTATAGCTTGGTTTATCTTTTATGTCTTTTGTATAAGGCTTGTTATTAGTCTTTGTTTGTAACATATATACTTAGCTATGTATGTTTTAAGCTATATCTCTTATGATATGTGATGATGATGATGATGATGTTATGTTTTTCTTAAAAGTTCTAAAATTCAACAATTTTCAAGTTTGTTCTTATTAAGGATTAGACAAACAATTGTTCAAACACTTTTTTAAGGACAACCTTACATATAATACTGCAGATTATGTGGTTGGAAACTTGAATTCACTTATTATATATATATATATATATATATATATAAGTGTGAGTGCGGGGTCCTTACAGTTAGTAGGCTCTATGAGTTCATTATAGCAAAATATCATTTATTATGGTCAAATGTAAATTGTATGAATTATTCGAGGATTTCGTAAAAGAGTGTGGATTATATGAATACTATTGATGGCTTTTGACAAGTTTTAACGTGTTTATATTTAATATAGACAAGTAGTGGGCTGTACTTGCATTTATATTTAAGGCGTTGCAAAATGCCATTTGTTATAATAGTAAAGATGTAAGAAAAGTTGTTGTTAATCAAAACCTAATTATTTTAATTATAAATACAATTGTGCTTTTACTCTTACACAATTTGCTTATTTGTATTTTCCCTTTTTGAAAATAAAGTGATCTAAGTTGATTCAATTATATAGTTAAATGAGGACAAATGTGATATATGCAATTATATCCTTAATTATAAGTGCTAAAATATACTTTAGTTGGTATTTTACTTAAACTATGAAAATAGCACTTAAAACATTTCCCATGTGATTTCAAGCTTCCAAATTGTTGTTGAAGACAAAAAGAAAGAACTTGACGAAGTTTCATATAATTTAGAAGTGATTTGTGCAAGAAAAGAAAGAGTTTTGTGAAGCACACAAGACAAAGATAATCATAGTTGAAGTTGTGTCACTAGCAAAGGCAAATTTTTAAGGAAAAATGTATAGAATTTTCAACCAAAAAGGACACGACTAGTGATACAATCGCGTCGCAGTTTTATCATGCCCAGGTTTCTATTTCGGAAAATTTTAGTTGAAAGGGACACAAGCAGTGACACAACCATGTCCTTCCTAGATTTCAAATAATCTCATTTTTCAATTATTCAACCATTTCATTTTACCAAGTGCAATGTTAGCCAGATTAGTCAACACTTATATGTTTCGATGCAACAACAAGATGTTATTTGTAACAAGTAGTTTTGTTGATTGGTTAATTAGTCACATTTTATTCATGAAATGGGTTGAATTGATCATAGTCTGAATATAGCAAAATAATTCTATTAGATTTAATGTACTTATTCGATCTAATAAGTACCTTGTGTCAGAATTGAGAAATTCTATTAATCTAATCTTTAGTATTATCTTATTTATTACCTGTGTTTACTATTTAGGCAGAATACCATCATCCATTGTTACTAAAAAACTAAAAGAAACCTCAGGAAAAAAAAAAAAAAAAAAAGAAAGGAGGGAAAGTGAGGAAGAAAGAGATGTAGAAATAGAAACAACTTTCGAAAGGAAGGGGACGAAATAGGAACAAGAGGGATTCACGAAAGAATATCCTTCTCCTTCCCTTTTTTCGAAAGAGAAGGAGGATCCTTAGGACAAGTTAGAAAGATTTAAAGAAGAGAAATATTTATTATGGTTTGGAAAAGTAATAAATTAATACAAAAACAAAAATATAATAATAGATAAGAAGAAATGTGACCAACTCCTACATATTTGATACCTTCTTCGAAAGAAAAAACGAGTAAGGCCAAATCCATTTATAATTCCATCAACTATTCATCTATAAAAAAAAAAAAAATGAGTTAGTAGCCTTATTTTGAGGGGAAAGAATATTCTTAGGGTTTCTTTTAGAAAAGTTTCAAGTTTTAAAACTTCCCAATCATGAAGAAGACTTATTTTCTTAATTTAACATATTCTGTTTAGAATTTTAAAAATTTTACCTTCCTATGAAAATTAATTTTTCATTATGAAAACATTAAATGATAATTCATAAAATTGGGATATGGATTGTTATTTATTATTTTTATTTATAATATTTTATAGAGAAAATTATAATCACTCAATGTTTACAATGTAACTAAATAAAATCATAATCCTATGGAATGATGGGAGAATTAAATCGCTATATTTCATTGAATAAACTTTTTGCCATATGGATTATTATATTTAATCCTTTGATGACTCGACACCCTTTTACTTCTCATGGCGATTGAAAGTGGAAGATTAGCTAAAAAGCTCGTGATTAAGGTTCAAGTTAAAAGTACCTATACCCATGATTTATATGCTCCATTCATTCTATTAGCTTCCAATTGCTACGTGGATTTCTCAATACATTATGGAATCTTTATTTAGTCAAAAGTTCATACCGCATTAAAAGAGATGGCACAATGAAAATTTTCTTTTTCCTTTTGCATTGTTTCTCTCATATAATATATATGAAGATATGGAATCATTGACGATACGGTGGGCGTTCTCTCTTTTGGGCCATCACTTTCTGATTTTAGTCTTGAAAACCTTCCAATCGAGAGATTTTGCTATGGTCATAAAACATGTCCCACACGAAATTGCCAATTGATTAGCGTTTATTATGTTATGTCATAGTTTGTGCTAGTGGTTGGGCATCCAAGCATTAGAAAAATCATCGTGGATGCCGGCTGTTCCGTACGATTGGTTAATTTTGATTAAAGAAAAACGATGCTGTGAATTACTTGGAACTTGGGACGGATTTGGCGGGTGCAAGTCAATTGTCAGTGTGCACTTTGACGAACGAGCAGCCTCCTACTTTTTAATAGGAAAGAAAGAAAGAAAGAAATTTGTTATTTTGCCTGATCAAACTTTACAGATGAGTAGGATATGAGTGTTTTTTTCTTTTTTTTTTTTTTTGTTTTGAATAATAAGAAAGTGATCTACACGATTAGACCTAGTTTTTGCTATTGACTTTATGCCACACGCAAAGATCGATCACAAGGATAAATGTCATATTTACTATTCCAATTTTAGTTCAATTAATTATTTATCTAAAATTTTAAAGTAATAATTTACTACATGTAAATTTTCAAGATCATTCATCATAATCATGAAATGTAATTAATTATAAAAATTGAGAAAAATTGAGATAGTTAATTACAAAATTAAGCAAAGCTTAGTTACCAAATTGATACTATTAATTAAATTTTAGATAATTATATAAATACGTAAAGTTCAAATACCGTACATAATAATTACTCTTTCTTTTAGTTTACTCCACTAGATCTATCACAGTCTATGGTCAATTAAGATAAGATAGAGATTTATAATTTTTCTCATCAAATTTTTTGTCGTTTTGAAAGTTTAGCTGAAATTATATTAAGATAATGTTATGAATTCAAATGGATCTTGGAATTGAGAGCCTAGGAAAAGACAAAGAAAATAAAAAAATAAAAAAATAATGAAGTTAATATTTAAAAAAGCATAATTGGCCTAGGTAGTCTGCTAACCTAACTTGGGCAGCCAATGGAGCGCCTGCATGGAAAAATTATAGGTATTTTATTTTGTATTTTCTTGTTACCTAACCTATTCCCATTATTATTTAGTGGTTTTGCGGTGTCTTGTCATTCTATTGATGCTATTACGTACATTGATACATTTAAGATGGCAAAAGCCATGTGTGAATCTCAAGCATCTAATGGTGGAAACGTTACTCAAGAAAATTACGAGAACTAATGTTGTCAGACTCAGATCATGAGTCGATTTGGACAAGTAATGTTACGTTTGATATGTAAGAATTATTTGGAATGGAATGGAATGGATTGGAATGAGAAGAATAGAATAAAATGAAATGGGAGATGGAATGATAAATCCATTTTTTTGTTTGGATACATCTTGGAATGGAATGAAATTGACATGTTATTTGTTAAAAATATCCTTAATAATTAATGTAAATAATAAATAACAAATAAGTAAGAGGATAAAAAAATAATTTAATGTTAATTATTTATGAGGAAGGAATGAAATTGTGATTCCGTCTTTTTAAGGACGAAATCGAATTCCTTCTCAAAGCTGGAATCATCGATTTCAATAATCACGATTCCGACTTTTAAAAACACAACCAAACGTCGGAATGGGAATGGAACCCGGAATCGCAATTTCATTCCAGGTTGATTCCTGCACACCAAACATGACATAAGGGGTTAAGGGTTAAAGGATCGGACTAGTCAGGATTGATGAAAAATGTAATTTTAAGTTAAATTCTAATTATTAAAACGCAAATAGCTGAAATTTATCCAGTCAAATCCATAAATAAATTGACTCCATCAGTCTATCAGTCTATCAATTGGAATCACATAGTACATTATATATATATATATATATAAATATATAACAACACAAAGTACAAACTAAGGTATTAATTCAAGTCTTGATTAATGCCGCCATAATTTGTAGGAGGAAGAAATGTCAATGAAAATAAGAAATTGAGACCAAATTTATAGGATGATGAAATTCATTATATCTTATAAATAGTGGCAACAAATACTAGCATCATCATCAAAATTTGATCTATATAACCAAACATATATGAACTAAAACTAGCAAGCACATTATGACAAATGTACCAAGGAATAAAAATGACTAATAAGAGCCATAAAACATTCCAGATTTAAGCCAATACACAGGGTGATACGAGATGGTGAAAAAAAAAAGGAATATAAATGTGGTTTCGACCAAAAAAAAATTAGACAGGGTGATTTGATCTGATAAAGGTATCGAGCAATTACAATCACGTCTTTTTTTTTTTTTTTCAAAACCTTAAAAAGGAAAAAAATTAAGATGTTTGGGAACATAGCAAGTATGGAGTAGCAAATAACCACAGAGGCCACAGATTGTATCATTCACTATATATAATTAGAACTAATAGGCAATAGCAGCTATATTGTCCAAGGAAAACTGAGAAAATGCAGAAATTTACAAAGTAATCAATAATCAGTAGCCATAAACCAAGCTATAGGTAAACTTACTGGTAGAGAAGTGGCCGTGGATACTGGTAGTGCCTCTTGTGTTGGTGGTTCAAGACTAAGCAGTAGTTGTGGCTGACTGGCAGGTGGTTTCTTCAGTCTTCTTCATTGTTTATGGACCTTGGAGCACGAACAGAGAGTTTTGGGATTTTGATTTTCGTTTTACTTTTTTCAGTTTAGGAAAGTTAAGTTTATTTGTTTTCTGTTTTCACTTTTCACTTTTCACTTTTCACTTTCCAACCTTTTACTTTGCAGAGGCTTTGAAACAGGATAGCAGCCAGGTGTTTTCTTTTTTCTTTTTCTTTTTCTTTTTTTTTTGAGTCTTTGTCATTCCAGCCCGGTAGACTCGGTCGGGTCTCACTGGTTCATAGCAAAAAAGAGCCATACGCAAGACCTAGTTCAACTTCACTTCCTATTCCAGTTGAACCGAGTCGAACCAGTCGATCCAGTCCAGTTTTGACATCATTGGTGAAAGCCTTGCATTATATTATTACACTAGTGAATTATTTGTAATCTTGCTTGTGGTTTTTCAGTTCTATTATTTTGGGATGTCACATTAAATATTGCATATCTTTCTTTTTCAACTTAATTATTTCTTGTATAGGTGTTATGAACAATAGATGTCTTTCACCTCCAACTAGAGAAATTAATGACTTTTAAAAATTTTTCATTGAAATTCTATAAAAAATGTGCTTCCATATTAAAAAAGAAAACGTATTGGTAAAAATACTTGAAAAAGGAAAGCATATTGGGTGTTGTTGAAAGCTTTTTCGTTAGTGAAGTCTCCTTTGACCGGGAATTTAAAAAGTTTTTTTGTAAGACAAATAACTAGTCAAACGCTAGATTAAATTATCTTGATCTAAAACTGTTCTACAAGGTTTCATCTTTTTTTCAATATATGTTTTATCATTTATAGATGGAAATTTTTAAATTCTCCCATCAATTTGTTTATCACAATATTCAAATAAATAACTAGAAAATAAGAAAAACCCTTTGATTTTTTTCTTAGAAATCACCATGATAAATGCGAATTTGACCCTTTACAAAGTGTTGCATGTGCTTTATGTGTCCTAGCAAATTGGTATCAAACTATGATTTATGACCCAATTGGATAAATAACTTAGAGCCAAAGTAACTATAAGCTAAAGTTGGAGTAACATATCTATAAGAGCCAAGTGTTGGTGCGATGGGACCTTAATGTTAGTGTATGTTAAAAGTTGTTAATAGCATCAGGAAATCACAATTTAGTGTTTTCATAGCGATAAACTAAAGAATGAAGTGTGATGCTTAGAATTTGATGAACATACCTATTTGATTTTATGCGTGAAGGAATCGAGTGCACTAAGATTATGAAGGTTGTTTATTGGGATCTTGTTGAAAGTAATAATACTTGTGTTTTACTAATGATACTAGCGACAAAGATGGTGGAAGATGTTGACGTGCTCTCTTATATTATCTAAGTAGTGAGCAAAGACAAATTAATTATGGTTGGGATTTGAAATGTGTTTAGCTGACAAATTAATTATTAGATATCAATGCTAATCTAATGGTTATTCTAACTCTAGAGGGGAGTTTAAACGCTTGTGATTCGATTCCATTAGAAGTAAGAAAATCACAAGAAAAAAAAATTTATATGTAAGAAGGTAAAAATAAAGCAATTATCCATATGATAATAGCAAAATTAATGTGATAATGGACTTTTAACTTCTACTTAACAGATGAATAAGTTATGTAGTGTTCCATGTATGTTTAAAGACATGTTAGTAGATCAAATGGGTCAACCCAACCCAACCTACTATGGATTAAGGTTAAAGAAGCTAGCTAATCTCAATTTATTTAATAAAGCGATAGTTTTATTTGCAATCAACTGGAAATGAACAATTTGAAGGCATATAGATTCTAACTACCAATTGTAGAATTGATTATTTTCAATTCAATGAAGTAGAACTTAGTCTTTTGAATGGATTATACTAGAAACTCAAAGAAATAATTGTCCATCACAGGTTGCTGGTTAGAATAGGCCAACTCACCAATGAAGACCCTTCAATCTATTTTAGCATTTTCATCTTAAATTCTATTTTAAATCTTAGACATATATTTTGTATGTTGAAAGGTTAACCCAACCATGATAGCTTTGAATCTATGGGTTTAATTAGACCAAACGAAGTAGCCTACATTTAAACTAAGCTAAAAATTTAACTTAACCTATTTTATAAGTAGATTTGATTAGCCAACATATTACACCCAACCCTTGAGGAGATAAGTTTGTGAACTACAATCTCATGCTGATTGTTTTGTACAAATGAACAATAACGATAGCTAAAAATTGCTTGTGTGAGTAAAGTTTAGGTGAATGTTCATAAAAGGTAGATATCGATTGTGTCTTTGGAAGAGGTTAGGATTCGTGTGAAGAGGGTCTTACTTCTTACTTAAAGCCTTATAGGATCAGCATATCACTATATTTGGATGGCCTGTTTAAGATTTATGTGATTAGTTTAAATCAAAATTTCAATATTCCATAAATCTATTGAAGATCCCAAAATTTAAAAACAGTAAGGTATTCTCATTATTAATGATTTGGAAGGTCATCATCTTTTATAAAATAATTAACATGCTTCGATACATAAGGCAATTGTCATGTGCTGACGTCCACACGAAGTTTAGCTTGGAGGTGTGCTACAACCGGGCCCTATCTAAGGTATGAATCACAATTATCATCCTTATCCATCATTTGTATCATCTTTCTCTTGATCATTATTGTTGATTGGCTTGTCTTCTCCTTATCTTCGTTTGTATCATCTTCCTCGTGATCATTATTGTTGATTGCGATGCCTTATCCGATTATCCGCTTTGTCATCGAATGATGGACCTTTTACTATCAACAATATCTTCATTTGCAACCATGTGAACCTTGGAAACTAAATTTTTGATTGTGCGCCAATGTTGTATATGTCCATGCCATTCTCTTTTGAACGCAATGCACCTCAATAAATTCAATGGAATCTCATTCCATATTGGGACAAACGGCCTGGGACAAACAGCCGATTTACCCACTTCCTTTTTTGCCCATGTTGCATGGTGAATTCCAAGAAATCTTTTACCTCGATAAGGTATTCACGTGAGGCCCATTTGTAGGACATGGTCCTACGCTGCATATCAAGACACCTAGCTCTTATGACTAACATCTTATAGCATTTTTTGACTCCTTATTGTTTTATAAATAATTATAATGTTTATTTATGGTTGAAATCCCTAGGATAATAACTACAAATTCCAAGTATCGCAAGTATCTAATAAACAAATCAAATTCATTTACAATTATATTAGCAAATATGAAATAACAAATTCTCAATATACAAATTTAAATTATTTGATCAAAGTATATAAGATCCAGAATATTAAGACAGATGCATCATAATATATTACTTATTAACCAATAAATCGAAAAGATGACTTATAAAATCAATTTAAAAACTGTATAATGTAATATAAATAGAATAATATTATCACCAATTTAATTTCCTTTCTTCACTACAAATTAAATATTTTGAATACTATCAATTTTCCATCTCATAATTATGACCATTTTTCTAACATCATATTTTGAAAAATATTTTTAAAACTCTTATTTCCAAAATTATTATCATGTACCATTGATTTCTTTAAAAATAGTAAAAATTTTATTTAAAAAATAGAAGGGGAAATAACTAAATAGTTGACTTGTCGTACAATATTGCCCATGGAAAATAAAATTTTTATCAAAGAACATGCACTATTACAAAAATAATACCAAATTTTATTAAATTAATTTTGGATTTTTCAATAATAAAAAAATTAGTCATACTTTATTTTTTTCTTTTCATAGAAAATGTTCAAAAAACTGTATTAAATTAACAAACTAAATAAATAACAATAATCACACCAATTTTTACCTTATATGCACAATGCACCCTCCTTTTTAACAAATTTCTAACAAAATATGGATACAAGATTCATGGAAAAAGAAAAAAAAAATGGCACAGTTAGATAAGATGTTAAAAATAATACCAACTATTCGATCCTACCTATAAGAAACATTGCGACTCAATCATTTCACCAATTCATCATATTTTGCTTACAAACCAAAAAATGAAAAAAAAAAAAAAAGGAATTACAGAAAAAGCACCACTCTTTATAAATAACACTATAACCTAACTTCTATACATTTCAAAGATTAACACTGCCATTCACACGTCAACATGTAACTATTCAAAGAAAAAAGTGAAATGGACAAAACTTACATTCCTTTCCTAATTTATCACCAACTATATACTTCCACATGAAAATTAGTTTAAAAAAAAAAAAGAAAAAAAAGTCGTCCAAGGATTAGCATGAAATGAAGAGAGAGAGAGATAGAAGAGATTAGGGATAGTATTTCCCTGGATTCGATAACATGTAGCCCTTGACAGACAAAATTTTACCCGTTCCCATTTGTATCGACAAGCAATTTACCCACGTTTTGTTTGTGGGTGTGCCTTGACTCAATTCTTCACGTGGTACAATAGGCGACAAATTCCGCCACATATCACAATAAATGACATTTTAAAAAAAAAAAAAGTTCAATACATGAACTAAATTTGTCGGGCGAAAATCATCAAACAAAAAATCTACGATCCGATGGTGGTTACAACAGGATCAATCCTATCACACCAATCATTATAAAAAATTTGACATTTAAAATAGAAATTTTACGATAAAAAATTAATAAAATAAGTTATATTTCTATAAAAATAATTAGCAACGATTGTTTTTATGACATAATTCTACGTTTAGAGACATGAATTTTATCTCCAAAACTAGTTTTTTTGTAACGATTGAATGGTCTAGATTTTTTTCAACACTCCTTAAATTTTTTTGGACTAATTTCCTTTATAATCAATTTAATTTTGATAATATTTTCGACATGATCCTGCAACGGGACCATAAAAATTCTCATCACCAAATACTCCACATCTGATATAGACATCATGTTGGTAGGTAAAAATAAACTCGAAATAAAATCATGATTCCAAATTACATTTCATTCCCTATGTTTGGATACACTTTTAGAGTGATAGGGAATTCGATTCCATCTTTTCAAATATGTAATTGAAATTTCATTTCAGTTTTATTAATTACATGATTTAATTGCCCTTTTATCTTATCATATATCCATGATTTGCATTTATTGCCAATAAAATTTTTTAAAAATACACTTTATTGTCATTCTATTCCATATACACTTCCAAAGGAAATTCTATGGTCCTATCTTTAATTTTGATGGGACCGGTCATGTTATCATCAAATGGCTCACACTATATCTAACCGTAATTAAATCACTAAAATAGTTAATATTTCAATTACCATATTTATTTTAACTGTTAAATGGTTGACTGGATGGTCCCGTTGATGAGACTGTAGAAGCTTCCACACTTCTAGACATAAGATTCAATTTATCATTCTGAAACTTATTCCATTCCAATTCATTTCATTCTATTATATATCATTCATACATACCAAACATAACATAAATGTATGGAGATACTGTACCAATAATTCACTCTATAAGAGCAACTTTAAAACATGGAATTTAATATCTATATAGGATATGTACAAACATGGTGGGGTTGGCTTTAAATTTAAATAAGCTTAATAAGGTTACTTCCTCATCTCTCTACCAACTTTTTAGAAATATATATATCTATATATGTATGCGTATGCGTATATTTTCCATAAATTACAATTATAGCTGTATTAAAGTCCATGCGTTCTTCAACTTAATTATAATCACTGATCTAGCAAACCGGGGTTTTAGAATTCAATGAGTTCCATATAGTGGAAAGAAAATTTTCTTAATTAATTTCATAAAATGATGCACTTGACATGCATTTGCAGCATAATATTGACTTATCTAAAATACGTGACTATGCAATCTTATTATTCAAAATTTTCACTGTTAGTATTTCCCTTTAGTGTCCAAACTTTTAACTTTTCTTCGGAAAAAGTGTCACTTAGAAGACATTGCTGGCCACTCCTTATCCATGGGATCCTAGAAACAGCCATCAATATTTAGTGGGTTGCGGCCTACTTTTAAAAGTGAGTCATCAATCCATTTCTATCGGTGAGTAACCATCTGCCATCAAGATTAAAATTTAGGATAAAAAAGAGAGAGAAAGAAATAAAAAAGAATTCAAACCTTAATCGGGATGCAATTGTACAACTAGCTAGATGAGTAATAAAGATTTAAACTACTAGAAATAAATATGTGATACTCCTCAAACATAGATGGTGAAACTCTAATAAAAAATGCATCTTTTAGTGTAATAGCTCATCGAAACTTCAAAATTAAGTATGTTTTAAGTAGAGTAATCTTACAATGGGAGCAATAAAGGACAAAATCATGCAATGTATGGTAAAAGTGGGCAATACCTCGGTGGACAGAATTTTGGGACGTTATAGGTAGTATCAAAGCAGTTCACTAGTCGAAAGTGGAGGAGTGTATTATTACTGTCTGGTATGATTTTGGACCTATGTAACGAAACTGATAATGAAGTTAGTTCTACAAGTGAGGGAGTATGTGATACTCCTCAAAAAAAGATAGTGGAACTCTAATCACAGATGTGCCTTTTGGTGTATGGCTTAAAGTTCATTGGAACTCCAAAGTTAAGTGTGCTTTGGGCAGAGCAATCTAGAATAGGTGACCTCTAGGTAAGCGCTGACACCAAAGAATAAAACCATACAGCGTGTGGCCAAAGCGAATAATATCTCGGTAGGCAGAGTTTCGAGATGTTACAAAATTGCTTGATCTACTTTTAGTAACTCGCTTCTAATAATGGGTTATGTCCCACCAAATTACATAGAGGCTATTGCTAGCTACCAAAAGATAAGGGATGGTTAGATAGCCACATTTGGAAGGTTGTGTGACTCCCTTGATGAAGCCACACTACTTGGGATTTTTTCTTTCTTCTTTTATTAATATATTTATATTTTTTATAGATATATAATAGACATAAAATTTTAGAGTAATATTACAAACTATCACTTTCCTTTTTTCTAAAGAATTTTTCCTAACTTGTTTTAATTTTAATCACTTTAGTAAATTAATAAATAATTATAATAATTAAATAAAATTATTACTAGCATTTGTACCACATTAATATATATGTAAATAAAATAAGATAATGTTTATTAAATTTTGAAAAAAAAAAAGAAATCTTGATATATTTTATAAAGTTCATAAAGATTTCTGAATGTAATTTACCCTTTTACATAACATGACTAATCTCGTGTAGCCATGAAAATTTTTCATTGGAAGTTTTCGTTATTAATATTATTCTATAATTAGCACCAAAACTTGAAACTTCTCTTAAGCAAAATTTTTTTTCTCCTGGATAAAGTTTGTGTATTATTATATGTTTCATTTCATTTTCTCATTGATTAAAGCATCCGAATGACAATTGTTAAATACTAAAACGCTAATTTATATGTCTATGCATTTCTCTCTATACAAATTTACATAAAATACGTAATCAACCTTATAAATAATTAAAAAAAGGATAATAGTAGGCTACATATCCATACTATCAATTTTTTTCAATTTAGTATCTTACCTTTAGATTTTGATAAATGAGTACTTATATTTTTAAAGAATGTGTAATCAATATCTCTATTAATAATATTTGATGGATATTTATTTTGATGACAGAATAATGATAGATTAAGTATTTGTACTTTTAATTTTTAATAATTTAATATCGTATTTTTAAATTTTGATAATTTTTTACCAAGTGATTGCTATTATTCATAATTAAAAAAAAATGTCCATCAAATAATATTATTAAGTGGAGATCGAGATATTTTAAAAGCATAATCATGAATTTATCAAAAATCTAAAAATGAGATAATAAATTACCAAAAGTTAAAAATAGAAGTACTTAATCCCTCATTATCCTAATAAAAAGAGAAAAAAATCGTTTCTCTAAAACATATCAGGCAAAAAAATGTTAACAGAGGTCAACAAGAACTTATCAAGTTGTACTTTCGAAATTCAGTTACTTCGTGTGTAAGTTCTGTGATGGGATCTTGGACAGGAAGGACGTCTTGACGAAACTCTGATTTTTATGATTTTTATCTACGATAACATGTGTTTAACATGCAAATCACGTTTTCTGAGGATAACAGGAACATAGCAGCAGAAAACTAGAATTGTCCAGCTAATTTATGGCTTGGACACATTGAGGCCCCTCAGAGTCGGAACCCGTGTTACTGACCTACTTTTGACACTTCCGCTTACACACAGTGGAATAAGACATTGGCAGGTTCGTACGAAACTCAAAAAAGAGCATATGTCGACATCCGTAGTGTGACTAATATATCTTTTTCTTTTTCTTTTTCTTTTTTCTTTTAATCAAAAAGGGCAGAATGTAGCCCATATTATATAGCACATCCATGTAGAAAACGAACACCAACCACATTCAGCATACAAATGTAAAAGATAGGTAAAGGAACAGAATTAAGAACATTAAGACCTACAGACATAGAAAAAGCCAAAAGATAGGTAAAGGAACAGAATTAAGAACATTAAGACCTACAGAGATAGAAAAAGCCAAATTAGCTAAGGCATCTGCTGGATGATTTCCTTCCCTGTATGCATGTTTGACTTGCACTATCCAAGCTACATGTCGACACAATTGAAACTACATTTCGACATGTATATGATAAATATTTTACATGCCACATCATTTTCAAGTAAGTTGTCATGCACTTGTTGACAAGCAAATCTATACATTAATATTTACAGTTTGGTAAAGCACACTTGGACTTCTTCATGTGGAAATCCCACATGATATCTCCGCATTTGATTTGTACATTGATTTGGAAAAGCATAGTGCTTCTAACGACATGCAAGTGTTCATTCCTTAAACAACTAGATTAGAGTTTAGCAAAAGTTTATCCATTCTATATTTTATATATTGGTGTATATTGGGAAAGCTTACATGGTATTTGTAGCGTGACACTAAAATTGTAAAATTCATTGCAATCCATCCATATTACATAAATACAAAAGTGAAAACATAATTGTTCTTTTTTTTCTTTTTTGGTCCAAAGAACAAGAAACTTCAATAATTGATAGAAAGAAGTAAGTACAAAACCATCCAATACATAAAAATTAAAAGATGGGGATAACAAATCCTAACAAAAATTGTCACATCTCTTACACAAAAAAGGAGAATAAAAAACCTTATACAAAAAGGTTTTACCATAAGAATAAACATCCGGTATTTTGACAAGAGAAAATAACTACATAAGGGAAAAGAATAAAAAAATAAAATAAAAATGAAAAATTGATGGAACAATGGCTCATTTTCACCTTAAAAACTCTCTTTGTTTGGAATCTTGTATGCCATTGTCCAAAATGTCAAATCCTTCAACCCCTTACTAATAACAGTTGCAAAATCCTTCTAAAATAGGTTTGTACCCTTAAAATGCTTGAGAGATAAAGATGGAAAAAGAGATGATAAAAGGTGAATGGTGGGTTTTTATTAGGTTTCGAAAGTGAAGAAGAAAAAGAAAAGAAGGAAGAAAAGGATTGTATTGAAGGTGGCTAAAAGGGAAGCTAACCCATAGAGTTTTTTTTTTTTTTTTTCCTTTAAGGTTTCTCTTGGGAAGGAAAAGGGATATAAGAGAAAGCGACGTAGATACATCATTATTCATATAAGTGAAAACTTATGAAATGCCACAATATACATGGCACACCAAAAACACATAGCAAATGCCATAACATAGCAATAGAAATTAGTGAATGAATTACAAGACAGTTGTCGAGTAAAAGTTACGTTAGTGTAAATGGATGATAGAAGACTTCACTTGTTTAGCGATGGGGTACCCAGGGTCGGTCTTGTGTCTAATATAAGCTAGATAAAACATCTACTACTCTAGGATACAATCATTGTAGGAGTGAATACCATTGACATCGACTTACATGGGGCAAACATTAATGCAAGTGTCTCTATGGTTTCTAAAGGATCATGTCAACATTTCCCTCTTCTCCCTGCTCTTCATCATCATCCTTTTCCTCTTCTCCTTCATTAAGTCAAGGACTCGATTACCCAACAAGACATGTTTAATTGCCCTTTTTCTTGACCCTTTTTTGTTATCCCATTTAGTAAAAAATATGTGTGTGATATCTCATGTATGTGCATCCTACATAGATTGTGGGAGGAAATTTGTATTTGCTTACTAGGTTAGATGATGAATACTACATCAACACTAATTAGAAACTTTAGAGTCAAATAGTTGAAAAAAGGCCCATCAGTGTATGTTAGCTTAGCTATTGACTCCTTTTAACCTTGAGTGATATAAATGGTACAAAAGTTAACCTTTTTATCCAGTAAGTAAATGATTTGTAATGTCTCAGTTTAAAGTAGTCAATATTTAAACCAATAGAAAAAAATGGGCCTTTTCCTCAATCAATTGATGGTAAAGTTTCTATTAGTGTTGGCGTTATATTCAATACCCAGAATTATAAATCAACATAAATTTCTCCCCATAATCCATGTGAGACTACACACATAGGGTAACATGTCTAGTGGTTTCCTATGCATGATTAGTACTTTATCATCAAATGGCTTAAATGCTTTATAATTCAACAGTTAAGTAATCAAAATGAGTATGACAAACTTTGCTTCTCAATGCTTAATGCTTTCTTCATACGTTTGTATTACAACACGAGTTCGAAGGAAACCTATTTGATTTAAGGATTACCATGTGTAACCTTAGTAACTAATACATAGATGATTGTAATAGAAACATCATTAGTTACATAGATGATAGTAATAGAAACATCATTAGTTACATAGATGATTGTAACAGTGAAGAAAACTACTAAAGTAATTAGAGTATGTCTAATTATTGTAACAAACATAGCAGATCTATAGTTATAAATGTGAACTATTTAATGGAAATGGGGATATCCTAAATATTACAAAAATCTTGTCTCTTTTGAGAACTTAGGAGTACGAGCAGCTCAAAGTGCTCAAAGATCCGCAAGAGTTACACTTCAACCTGCAAGAACAAACCATTAACACTCATTAGTCGAACCCTAAAAGCAAAAGAAGAGGATAAGAGTGAAAGATAGAGAGAAAATTACTTACTTTTGAGATTGTGGCTAAGGATGAGGAGACGTTCTATCATTTAGGGTTAAGAGAGACTAAGTGGGCTGGGCTTAGATTGGTTATTTCCATTTATTAGTCTTTTAGCTAATAATTTGGTGCTCTCATTGCATATTCATGCCAAGAACGAAGAAGGCAATTATGTAGTAATCAAAGTTTGACAAATTGTGTTCAATGGTGGCTACATTGGCAAAAACAGTAGAAGGAATGTAAGCACAGATGCAAGATTCGATTCAATCTTTAAATTCTTCTTTGGAAGATTCAGTTCGAGTATTGAATGAAAAGATTAAAAGATCTAGTGTGTAGAATTAGAACTCACAAGAAAATAATCAAGATGTTGTTCACATTACTGATGGGAGGTCATCACATTCTACTCTTTCAGATTCTTTATTGAAGAATTTCAAACTCAAAATTCCAAAATTTCAAGGTGGAGATCAAATCTAGTGGATATATAAAACAGAGAAATTTTTCAATTTCCATCAAGTACCTGTGGAACGGCATTTAACAATAGCCTCATTTGCATTGGGAGGAAGCCTCAGAATGGATACAATGGATGGAATTGAATAATCTGTTAACAACTTGGCCAAAGGTTTTAGAAGATTTAAAATTGCGATTTAGGCCATCAATATTTGTTGTTCCGTAAGGTAAATTGGCAAAACTTACTCATATTAATTCAGTAGTAGAGTATCAATCTTCTTTTGAAAATATTTCGAATAGAGTAATTGGTCTTAATGAAAGTTTTCTTATTAACTGCTTCATTTCCAGCCTTAAGCCATATTTGAAACGTGATGTTCAGATCAACCGACCAAATCCCTTGTTTAAGCTATTTCATTGGCAAAATTATATGTGGAAAATATTCAAATCAAGCACAAAACTTTAAAACCTCTTCTTTTTCAAAATCTTTTTTACAATTTTCAAAACCTTTTACCTACCCAAACATAAATACTAATCCAAACACAAGCCTAACACTAATCCAAACACTTCCTCTTTTTCTATAAACCAAGATAAACCATTTTACCTATAAGGAAAATGTCACAGTAAGAATTACAAAACAAAGAGAACAAGGACTTTGTTATAATTGTGATGAAAAATTTTCAAAGAATCATAAATGTCAACAAAAATTTCTTGTACTATTATCAAAGGATGAATATTTTGATGTTAAGTATGCCAATTTCGATGAAGTAGATAAGGATGATAGTGCTTACTGATCCTTTAAGTAGTAGTTATCATGCTTTAGCAGGTACAGTCACTCTTAAAACTTTGAAATTTTAGGATTTATTAATGGTAGAAGCTTGACTGTACTAGTTGATAGTGAAGTACACATAATCATACAAACTAAAGTTGTTAAAAAAATTAATTTAACAATCTTTCCTAGTCCACAATTCAATGTAATGATTGGAAATGGAGAAAAATTGAATTGTAAGGGTCAGTGCACAAGAGTTCCCTTGAAAATTCAAGATAAGCAGTTATGTGAAACATTTTATGCTTTACAAATTCAAGGGGTTAGAGATAGTGTTAGGCGTACAATGGTTACAAAATTTGGGGCCAATCACGATTGACTATGGGAAGCTTACTATGGAATTTCAGAAAGATGGTCAGAAAGTGTCTTTATTGGGATCGAATTGAGAGAATGGGACATAGATTTCTCATCATGAGTTTAAAAGATTGATGGAGACATGCAATGCTGCATCTTGCTATCATTTGGTGGCTTAGACATTAAATATTTTCGATGATCATGAATTCGCCAACAACAATTCTTTGATCGAATCATTGGGCAAATTTGCTGATGTATGTGAGGCTCCATCATCACTGTCACCATTAAGATAAGTACAACTTCGAATTCATCTTAAGCAACAGGAGCCTATTAATGTTCAAACTTACCGATATCATCATTTCCAAAAGAATGAGATAGAAAAACAAGTGGAAGACGTGCTAAAACAAGGTCTGATACAACATAGTTCAAGCCCATTTTCTTCACCAGTATTATTAGTGAAGAAGAAAGACTACACTTGGAGATTCTGCATAGATTATAGGGCACTGAACCAAGCAACAGTTAAGAATGAATTTTCAATACTGACTATTGATGAGTTGTTGGTCGAACTGAAAGCAACCAAGTGTCTTCAAAGTTAGATCTACTTGCTAGTTATCATCAAATATGAATGTATCCTGATGACATAGAGAAGACTGCTTTCCACACACATTAAGGCCATTACGAGTTCACATTCATGTCGTTTGGATTGTGCAATGCACTGACAACATTTCAGAGCATTATGAACTGTACGTTTCAACCTTTCTTATACAAATTTGTTTAGTATTTTTTTTTTTTTTTATGATATATTGGTTTACAATGCTTCTATGACTGATCATTTGTTTTATTTGGAGAAAGTTTTAAGCACTTTGGTAGAGAATAGTTTCTACTTGAGGAAATCTAAGTGCTCTTCTTGTAAAAGTACTATTGAGTATTTAAGCCACGTTGTATCACAAGGAGGAGTAGCTCTAGATCAGTCAAAGCTTGAGGCAGTAAAGGCATGGCCTTTACCTAAAAATGTGAAGTAACTAGAGCTTTATTAGGGTTAACAGGATATTATAGGCTTTTTGTCAAGGGATATACTTTGATAGCTAGTCCTTTAATAGACATGTTAAAGACAAGCAAGTTTGAATGGAATGATAATGCTTTGGTGGCATTTGAAAGACTCAAAAATGTATTGATCGAAGCCCTAATTTTAGCTTTACCAGGTTTTACAGTACCATTTGTCATTAAAACAGATTCTTTTGGAAGTGGGATTGGAGCAATACCATTACAGAATAATCACCCAATTTCTTATTTTAGTAAGAAATTACCTCACACTTACAAAAGGCTTCAGCTTTGTAAGGAATTATTTGCTTTGGTGTAGGCGGTTAAGAAATGGAGATAATATCTTTTTGGTAGCTCATTTCACTATTAAGACTGATCATAGAAGTCTTAAAGAGATTTTATCTCAAGTAATTCAAACTTCTGAATAAAAAGATTGGTTAAGTTTCTTGGATATGATTATTCAGTATTTATAAAGCTAGACATGATAATCAAGTTGCAGATGCTTTATCACAAAGGGAGGCAGCTGAATTAAATTTTTTGAGCTATTCAATCGTTGTTTTCATTTTATTGATACACTCAAACAAGAAGACACTATGCTTGCTGAATTTAAGTGGATTATTGATAAATTTCAACAAGGTATTGCAGCAAAAAATGGCCTTTGAGGTGGAAAGATGGATTGTTTTTTTATTAGGACAAATTATTTTTGGTGCCTCAATCATCCATAATTCCTATTATTCTCAAGGAATTTCATGATTCTTCAAGGGCAAGCCATTTTGGATTTTTGAAAACATATAAGAGGATTGTAGCTAAATTTTTTTGGGAAGGGATGCGAGCACAAATTACATCTTATGTTCATAATTGTGCAATATGCCAAAAATAAAGTATGAGACTAAGTCACCAACTAGCTTACTTAATCCACTTCCCATTACAAACCAAATTTGGACAGATGAAATGGATTTTATCACATGCCTACCTAAATCCAATGGATTTACAATAATATTAGTGGTTGTTGATAGGCTTACAAAATATTGTCATTTGGGTCCACTTGATACTCATTTCACAACAACAAAAGTAGCTCGATTGTTTGTAAACATGGTGGTCAAACTTCATGGGTTTCCTCGATGTAGTGTCTGATAGAGACTCAATTTTTATGAGTAAATTTTGGATAGAATTGTTTGCTTTAAGTTGTAGCACTTTGAAATGAGTAGTGCTTATCATCCATAGTCGGATGGTCAAACAAAAGTTCTAAACCGCACTATTTAATAGTATTTGAGAGCTTATGTAATGGACTATTGCTCTAGTTGATATCTATATTTATCATGGGCTGCCTATAATACCTCCTACCATGAAGGTGCTCATTGTACCCCATTTGAATTGGTTTATGAGATATCTCCACCTACAATTCCTTCTTATTAGGGGCATTCTACAGTTGAAGCAATTGGTTGGATTATTTTGAAAGAATTGTGTGAGAACCTTTTAAAGGCTCAATCACGAATGAAACACTATGTTGATCAGCACCGATGAGAAATGAAGTTGGTACCTGGAGATTTGGCTTTTATCAAATTACAACTTATAAATAGATATCTGTTTCAAGCTAGAGATCTCACAGGCTCTCACAAAGATTTTATGGACCTTATAGAGTATTGAAGCACATTGGTTATTGTTCTTATAAAATGGCTCTACCTTCTTATGCCAGGATCATAATGTGTTTCACATTTCACAGCTCAAGAAAGCTCAGGGTTCTATTCTAGAAGCCCTCGATTTCTTGTAGATTTCTCACAGGAAAAACTTGTTGTACGATCAAAATAGATTTTAAGAGGTCGGATTATCCCAAATAGAGGAGTTCAACAGCATCAAGTTCCTATACAGTAGGATGATTTACCTCAGGAAGACACTACTTGGGACGATTGGGAGACTTTTAAACAGATTTATATGACTTACGACCTTGAGGAAAAGGTCGATTTTCAAGAAGAGGAGCCATCTATTGCAACACGAGTTCAAAGGAAACCTATTTGTTTTAAGGATTACCAAATATATCCTTAGTAACTAATACATAGATGATTGTAACAGAAACATCATTAGTTACATAGATGGTTGTAATAGTAAAGAAAACAACTAAAGTAATTAGAGTATATCTAACCGTTGTAACAAAAATAGCAGATCTATTGCTATAAATGTGAACTGTTGAATGGAAATGGGAATATCCTAAATATTACCAAAATCTTATCTCTTTTGAGAACTTTGGAGTACGACAGCTCAAAGTGCTCAAAGATCTATAAGATTTACACTTCAACCTACAAGAATAAACCATAAACATTCATTAGTTGAAACCCTAAAAGTAAAAGAGAGAGCAAGAGTGAAAGATAGAGAGAAAATTACTTAGCTTTGAGATTGTGGCTAAGGATGAGGAGACCTTCTATCGCTTAGGGTTAAGAGAGAGTAAGTGGGCTGGGCTTGGATTTGTTATTGCCTTTTATTAGTCTTTTAGTTGATAGTTTGACATCCATGAGCCAATGTCAATTATTCAACTTGTAATTAATTACCTCATCAACTGTAGATCGTCATGATAGAATAACATTCCTCCTTTAAGTTTGATAATATACATGATATATTAGCATTTTATACATAATAATCCTACACTTATCCTACACTTTCTTTCACATTTTGGTACTTTTAAAGTGAAATTCTGTTATAAATAAATGAATTGCATGAATCAAGATCAGTTGCATCTAAATGTGTTAAAATATGAAAAAAGCTGTCAAAAAGTGGCTAAAATAGGAGTCAAATGGTAGTTATGCATTCTCAAGAGCAAACTCTGCTTTAATTGTTGTGCAAATTTGAATATGAATTTTCAAGCCACAGAAAAGTTGACACCAGCAAAGTAGTTCTCAAGCCAAACTATGTTGCAGGACAACTCAAGATCAAAAGAAACAGTAGCAGTCATGCAATCCATGAGCAGCAACCTATACTGAAGTTTCCAAGTAAATGACTATAAATAGCATCAGCGTAGAGCGTATCACCGATATAGAGCCGCAATGGAGATCGACAACAGCGCAAGTACGAATCTGAGATGATCCAAACTGCAGCCAAGCCGTCTACTTAAATGTCCAATAGCTCCTGCACCGACGAGTTCATGTTTGAGAAGCAGCAAGGACAACATGACTGTGCTTGATCAAGAGAACCAAGCAGGCACAACTGATCGAGCTAATAGAGCAACCACCTAAAGTCGGCGAATCTAAGCTTATTAGATCACAAGCCAAGCCTCAAATGTGACCCAAGCCACACATGACTCAAGTACAGCAGCAAGCATCAGAGCTCCAAGGCAACCGACTTGCTCTTCACCGACCTGCCGAGCTACTACAAAGCAGAGCAAGAAACTGAGCTCCTCGCCCAATGATCAACGCGAGCTGCTACAAAAGAAATTCTAAGCATCATGTGACATGTGGACCAGAAATTACTCCGACCTAAACTGTAGCCGAGATAAGAGCTGCCGACCTGATCTCTTGTCAATGCCGAGCAGATTGTGAACTGAGCTTCGAGCATAGCAAAGCATGAGCAGAAGTAACAGAACCGAGCTGCTGCCGTGCTTTATCCAAACTCCGAGCAGCTACGCCCACATTGATGCCAACTTGATCCTTGCACCAAGTTGCTTTGCACCAAAACAAAAAGTCGTATGATAGAGACCAATCGGCATCAGAAATCCAAACTCTAAATAGCAGAAGAAGCATGGACAGAGCGCCCTTAAAGTCCTAGCGAACGCCCAAGTTGCTAAACCCAGCAAGCTCCCACCGACCAGAAACGGAGCGCCCATCCATGACGAACTCCTTGACATACACTGGAGCGACCTATTAAGATGGCAACTACACATTTCGTAACTTGACGGAGCTGATACTATCGTTGGATTGTAGTTCCATCAATTGACCTGAACTCAGTTAGAGCACGCAACCATGAGATACAGATTTGATCGCAAGCTAGGGAAGATCCTGATATCTTAGATTTAGGGTCTCAATTTAACATAAACTCAATCAGTTACAGCATAAGTGACCTCAATTCGATGCTTGTCTGCAAATCTTTTCATCCTATCTTGAGCAGCTTTAAGATTTGTCTTTAAAATAGATAAAATCCGATCTCTAATGGACAGGTCCATATCAATCGCTTCCAAAGATGAATTCCCCCAAATATCCATAGAAATTGTGGGGGTTTTCTTCCATAAACAGCTTCAAAAGGAGTCAAACGAGCCCCTTCATGCTAAGAAGTATTGTAAGAAAACTCAGCTCAAGGTAGAAATTTATACCATTAGGATGGAACATCCATGACAAAACATCTTAAGTACTGTTGAATAGTCCGATTCAAAACTTCAATCTGGCTATCAAACTATGGATGATAAGCTATACTATAAGACAGTTTAGAACCACTCAAACGAAAAAAAAATCTTTCCAAAAGCCACTCATGGATATGGGATCCTTATCCGAAACAATGGATCTTAGGAAACCATGTAGTTTAACTACCATCAGTATAAACAATTGAGCTACCTTGGTAGCAAAAAGTGTGAGTCCAAAGCTCCCAAATGATAGTACTTGGATAAATGATCCACCACCACCAAAATTATAGAAAAACAATTGGATTTAGGGAGACAAGTAATGAAATCCATATAAATATCCTCCCAAATCTGTTCGGGTATCGGCAAAGGTTGCAATAACCCACCTGGCTTTTGGGTAGAATACTTAGTTTGTTGACAAACCGTACAGTCTCGAATAAACAATACCACATCATGTTTCATTCCTGGCCAATAAAATTGTTTTGCAATTCTTTTATATGTTTTAAGAATACCAAAATACCCTAATAAGGGAGTGGAATGAAACTCCTGCAAAATAGTAGGGATCAATTCAGAAGTAGAAACCAAAAAGAGTCTACCTCCGCTGTATAACAAACCCTGATTCCATTTCAGTGGCCATTTCAATTGTTGTCCTTGCTCCAACGTATGTATCAAATCAATGAAAGCTAGAAGTTGAGTGTATTCCTGCTTGACTGTGTCAGCTATATGCAATAAAGGCATAGAAGTGACCAATTGCATGATAATTCCATCATACTAATGAAACAGAGCATCAGCTGCCACATGTTCTTATCCAGACTTGTATGTAATGGTATAATCATACCCTAAAAGTTTAGTTAAGTATCGATGCTGCTCAGAAGTAGAAATAACCTGAGTGAGAAATTCCTTGAGGCTTCGATGATCTGTGCATATAGTAAAGTGCGACCCCAACAATTATTGTCTCCATTTCTTGATTGCTTCCACAACTACAAACAACTCTCGAACATAAGCGGATGCCTTAGTCAAATGTGCTGGTAATTTCTTACTAAAATAAGAAATGGGGCGTTCATCTTACAATAAAACAGCTCCTATGCCTGATCCAAATGCATCTATTTCCAAAACAAATTGTTTTTGGAAATCTAGTAATGCTAATATGGGAGCTAACACCAAAGCTTGTTTAAGCGAATCAAAGCACTCTTAGCTTCTACTAACCATTGAAAGTCATCCTTCTTCAATAAATCAGTCAAAGGACTAGCAATTGAAGCATACGATTTAATGAATTGTCGATAATATCCTGATAGTCCCAAAAAGGCTCTTAACTACTTCAAAGTGGTTGATGTTGGCCAAGCTTGAACAGCTGCAACCTTAGGTAGATCAGGTTGCACACCCTTAACAGAGTCAATATGTTCGAGATAGTCAATTGTGTCCTAGCCAAAAGCACACTTAGATTTCTTGAGATAGAGAGTGCTAACTTGTAAAGTAGTTAACACTTGATCTAAATGTGCAAGATGTTCATCCAAAGTCCTATTGTAAACAAGAATATCATAAAAAAAAAAGACAATTAGAAATTTTCATAAAAAGGGTTTAAAAGTGGTATTCACCATGGATTAAGAAGTGGTCAGTGCATTGTTAAGGCCAAATGGCATCACAAGGAACTCATAGTGTCCTTCATGAGTGCGAAAAGCCATTTTGGAAATATCCTCTGGAGCCATCCTAATCTAATGGTAACCAACACATAAGTCCAACTTAGAAAAAATCACAGCTCCAAATAATTCATCAAGGAGTTGTCAATTGTGGGTATAGGAAATTCATCTTTGATTGTGGCCTAATTAAGGGCTCTATGTAGTCCACGCAAAACCTCCAAAAACCATCTTTTTTCTTAAGTAATAAGACTGGAGACGAGAAAGGGTTGTTGCTACATTTAATGATGCTTTGATCAAGCATTTCATGCACCTGACGCTCAATTTCTGCTTTCCAGAAATGTGGATAACGACAAGGCTTCACATTCACTGCATCCACTCCATTAACTAAATGAATGTGGTGTTGAATAGATCTCAGTGGGGGCAATGATGATGGTAGCTCAAAAATTGATGAAAAATTGCCTAATAGTTCCTCAATAGAACTATTGTAGATCGTATTCACTAAAATAGAATCCATCTGAGCCATAAGTGTGTAGCAAGAAGCTACTGCCTAAACCTTAAAGAGCTGCCTTAACTAACTATGAGAAATCAGTTGTGTTGGAACAGACTGATCACCAACTAAAGTGATATGAGATCCCTTATAGCAAAGGTCATAATCAACCCACTATAATCAATTGTATCAGGTCTCAATCCCTGGAGCCACTGAACACCAAGAACCACTTTAGCTCCTTGGATATCTTAAATGTAAAAGGCATCCTAAAACTTGTATCCTTGAATATTCATGTGAACAAGTTTGCATTGACCTTGATATTTAAGTTTGTGTCCATTTCCTAACATGACATAAAATTGTGAAGCAAGAAGTATAACAAGTCCTAAATGTTTAGCAACTCTACTATGCATAAAATTGTGAGTGCTACCAGAATCAACAAGAACAAAAACATTTCTAGAATTAATAATCCTTGAAACCGAAGTGATCTACGAAACATTTCTAATAGTACAATGCATACCATCTTCTTCAAGTATTTCTTGGGCATCGTGTACCTCACTTTCATCATCATTAATATCAAAAAGAAGTAATAGAAATTTTGCTTTACATTTGTGATTTCGACTAAATTTTTCATCACAGTTAAAATAAAGTCCTTTCTCACGTCTTACTTGCATTTCTTTAGGAGACAATCATTTAATAGGTAAAGGAGTAGTATTAAAAGAAGTACCCGATTGAGAAGGTTTATTTGGAACTGATAGTTGTGGTTTTGGAAATTGTGAAGATGTTGACCTATATCAAGAAGAAGAGGAAAAAGGTTTAAAAAATTTACACCCAGTTGATTGCTCCTTAATTTATCTTCATGCATTCTGGCTAACCATATAACATCCATTAAATCTTTTGTTCTAGCCATTTGTACCTCTCGTCCCAATGCTAGAACCAATCCAGAAATGAAACAACTAAGAAGGAATGACTTAGGTAAACCCACAATTCTGTTTGATAATTCTTCAAATTGTGACTGATAATTGGAAACAAATGATGCTTGAGTTAATTTGGCAAGCATGCCTTGCACATCTTCATAACCTAATGGTCCAAATCGTTTTTGAAGGGTGTCGGTAAACTTAGTCCAAGAACTAAGTTATTTGTTCATGTACATCCATTTGTACCAATTTAATGCATCACCCTCTAAGGTAAAAGTGGCAATGGTGATTCTCTGTTCATCTGGAATGTTATGGAACACAAAGAACTTATCTAATTTGAAAAGCCACCCCAATACTTGAAAACTTCGAAATTTCTAATTTGATCACTTTCAGTAGATTCCCATACTGACTTTGATGACCCGAAAATGATGAGTCTTGTTCATGATTATTAGAATGATCAGAGGCAGCAAGATTCTGATTCACTTCCATTTTTCCAATCTTTTCATTCATTTTACTCAAGCTATCTTGAATAGTAATGAGGACCTTCTTAATAGCATCCATTTCATCCATGGATTCACTAGAACGAGTAACAGGAGCCATAATCGAAGCAAAAATCACAATGACAACGGTACCAAATATTACACTTGGCCCAGCCTAACCTCAAGTATATAATCGTCTTCAATAGGAAACCTTACTCTCTGTTCCTCACATGAAAATCAGATAAGAGCAAACCCTAACCTACTCTCTCTTTTCTCTCATATCGAACTAACAGATTCTAACTTGATCTATTCTACATGCAGGTTAAACTATGGATTTTTGTGACTATTTGAGGAAGCCACCAACTCCTACAAGCGCTCTTTACTGTAAGCTAGGGATGAAACCCCTATTCCATTCAACTTTTCATTTTATACATGTACATGTAGTGTAGGTCAAAACTACTTTCTGTTATGATGTTCTGTAAAACAGTTGTTAACAGCTCTATTTGTAATCTGTACATGTAAAATCCTTAAGCCACTTGAACTTATTCCTAGATCTATGTAATTCGGTTGTAACACAAATAAAAAAAGAGTTGGCAATTTTCATTAAAAGATCAAATATAATATAAATCAAACATATTTATACATATCATTTAAAAAAATACAGACACAAATGCAAATGAAAAATAAACCTTTACCTCATGTCCGATATGAAATGAGCGGAAAAATACATCCTTGTGATTTTCTTCTCTCAACTTCTATTATGGGTTGTTGGTTGGCGGCATAGATAAGACAGGAATAGATTTGCAATTTTAAGAAATGAAATGAAGAAATGATAACTAATTATTATTGTTTATTTGAGATGCCATGGATAGATATGCAAATATATTAAATAAAACTAAAGCATAGTTATTCTCTTATTTCTGTAAAAATATTTCAATTACTGAATTTATAGGAAAACAATTCTATAGGATAGAGATTCTCCTAACAAAACGTAGGAATAAATCCATTGAGAATGGATATCTTTTCTATTCTACTTTTATAAAACAAATCAAACATGCTAATCAATAATTAATGTTTGCCACATGTCTAATATGAAACTTGCGAAAAGATCGCTTTATATCCTTTTCTTAATTTATACTAATTCAACCTGGCATGTTGTAATCAATGATTCAGAGATATTTGTGATCAAACCTTTGAAATACTTACAACATTACTTGTTATATGTTGTAATTTTAATAATAAGGTGATAGGTTGGATGGCTCGTTGACTAAACTAGAGAAGTTTCCTAAGAAAGCATACGATATTATAATGATGTTTATAAATTGATAGAGATTGAGTGAGGACAATAAAGAGGATCCTAATCCGAAATGAACTTCGCTAATATCATCTAATATATTTTGCCATTCCATAGCAACGGACCGAGGATCTATACATGTGTATAGATAATAGAAAAAAGGTCCGCTCATTTGAATTCACTTTAGTGTTATTTCAGCTGTGAAAAAATGATACCATTGTCGAGTGTTACTTAGGATATATAACACTGCCCAAACCCATCGTTTTACCCTAGCTCTTCATCAAATATAACATATCTATAACACATCTAGTTGGTATATAAGAGTATGTTGTATTTGCATATAAAAAAATGATATGCACATCTTGTTTTCCTCTTCGTTTCTTAATGAGTATGCAAAAAATTATTTCTTATATCTACTTATTAAAGACAATATTCTTGAAAATTACAATAAAATTTGTCAAGAAAATGAAAGGGATAGAAGGCAGAGAATGCGTCAAGAAAATTTACAAAGACGCATAGATAAAGTACATGTATTATGTTATTGTAGGACAAACTATGAGTGCACAGCAAGGAAATTCCATTTTCTATTGAACAGATTCCATTGCATAGCATGGCTCTCAAAGATATTTTATATGTTTCTTTACTCAATAACTCTATAATGTAACATGAGATGGCTCTTAAAGATATTTTATATGTTCCTTTGCTCGATAACTCTATAATGTAATTATTAAGGTAAGATAATGGTAAGATCCAAGTTGTTAGGATTATATAATAAGAAAAAGATATTCTGAAGGAGAAAATATTTTATTATTTTTTTTTTTTAGAGAAATCGTAAATATAACCTTATATACTCATGTTATAAAGATAAGATTATGGTAAGACACGGTTTGTTGGCATTATTTAATAAAGAAAGACAATTTTAAAGTAAAAGAAAAAAAAATCATTAGGAAGGACTTGGCTGCGCTACCAAGCTCGGAAAAACTTCATTACTTGAATATATTAAAAATAAGAGAATAAGTATTATTTTATACCTGTTCAATAAAAAAAAAAAAAAAGGCAATATGTTTGTAATTTAAACAGGAAATTTGGAGATTGTCTTGGCCATAATAATGGCCTCAATACTAGAGTAGGAACTGATCAATATCCATAATACTGGGATACAAGAGGGATGCCTTTGAACAAAATATCTTAGAACACAAGAGGAGCTACCTCAACCAGGTAGAAAAGAGTAATTATGAACTTCTACCCTTGTATGAACTTGATGTATTGATTATGCTGGAAACCAAATAGAATGCTATGAAAGCAAATGATATGAAAAGGGCCTTAAGGTTTGACAAGAAGTTATGTGTAAAAGCTTCTAGATGGTCATGGTACTCTCCATAGATAAACAACCTATGATCCATGATCCCCCTTACTAAAATCATCATTGAATTCCTCAAGGTCTAATTTGAAACCCTCATGGTCATTATAATCCTTATATGATCCATTAGATCCTAAAAAAGAAAAAAAAAATGTCCTAAAGCCTAATATAATAGCAACATAAGCACACAAGATATGATAATATGCTCGTAATTCTAAAAGCAGATGCAGTAACCAACAATTTATATATTTTTAATTAAGTGACACAAACCAATGGAATATTCATACTCCAATAACATGTTAAGAACCTAAGGGTCATGAGTAGCAGCAACTATTCAGGAGGTTAATATAGGTAAGTCAAATACCTACATCTCCTATATTTATTTAAACAATAGCTTGGTCTAGGGGTTATGACAATTTCGCATCTCAACTTATTTTAGTCCATCACATTATTTAGTTTAATGAAGCCCATGATCCTAAACCATACAAGTGCAACTTCTCACTAAATATAAGTAGACATTATCCCCCTACAATTTCCTATTAGCTATCTACCGAGCCATCATAGATGGCCTAAATACCCAACTACTGTGTTGGCATCGCCTAATAAGGTTATTGCCCATTGGCCAAGGTCTTTGAAAGGACCCTTCACAATCAAACACTCAATTATTATTAGTCGTCTTCAAGTATTAATTCATTTAGAATACCTATCATAATCAAGTAATATGCAAGTCATTGCGTATATGATATCAAGTATGCAATGTAACATAAATTAGAAGGTAGACTAGAAGGTAAGTTAGAAGGTAGGTCAGAAACAACGGTATTTATTCAAAAGGATATTTCATATAAGTATTAAGCATAATAATTAATTATTAAATTCAAATTGATTTTCCAATTTTATTTAATTATTTACTAAGGTAAGGTCGTATATATATTTATATATACGACCTTAATTGAAATCTTAAGCGAAATCCATTTAAGGTTATGGGCTTCAATAATTTGGATCAAGTCCACGAATATAAGAAATTAAATTTATTGTTTGCAAGTATTGAGCCTTTAAGGTCCAATATTAGACTCAATGAGAATTTAACTCAGTCTTTTAATATTTAGGGTAATGGGTTTTAAGGAATTTGTTATTGAACCCATTAAAGGATATGAATTATAATTTAGATAAAACTAGACTTTATTGTTGGAATTAGATCCAATTAAATTAATACTACTTATTAGACCTAAGAATTAAGTAAAAGTCCAATTGAAATGGATTTAGATTTAATTAGCCTATTAGGCATTATAAATTCCTAATTAGGCCTACTAGGTATATCTAGGGTTTATAGGCCCAAGAAGTGTTTTTAGGTATTTCAATACCTAGAAATTGATAATGGACTTAAATATTTTGAAGTAAGCCAAATTAGAACAATTATGGGTTATTGGGACTATATCTGGAAATTTAAATCCATAAAGCATAATTCAATAATTATTTTTATTTTGAGGCCCTAAAGCTTCTAAGGAAGTCTATAAGAGTAGTTTAGGCCCATTAATGTTGGAATAGGCCAAAAGTGGCTAAAATCAAAATTTGACACTAAAGACTTAGCTAAGCTCATATTTGTTAAATCATAGCTCTTTTTTAATTTATTTAGCCAAGTTGGACCTAAATGAGTGTCGAAGCTCATTTTGTAATTTAAAAGCTTATGTTGCCTAATTTATAATTTAAACTCACTTTCAATTAGTTTATTTAAGTCATGTTGCGCCTATATTTAATAACTAAGACAATTTTATAGTTAAACGTTCATAATTGTTTAAATTAATTAATTAAGCCTATTTTTAGTTCATTTAAATAATTTGAGCCTTAATTCATCAATTAAGCTTATTTTACACTTTATAGCCCAATATAAGGTATTTAATTTATTTTAAACCCAAAATATTACTAATGGTTTTAATTATATTATTTTATGGCTAAAATAGTATTTAGTCTTTATACTCAAATTAATGTCAAATTCAAGTTTTAATTCAACAAATACACTAACTAAGCTAAAATATAATAAAGCAATTAATCCTAATCAATGTAACATGTTTCAAGTCAGTTTAGTGTATAATATTAATTAAATAGCTTAATGAAGTTATTTTTAATTTAAAACAATTTTCAAATAAGGGTTGCACAGGGCGCACGATTCCGTTCACCTCTGGTTCAGATGGGTCCAAGGTGTTTTTGGTCCGATTCACTTCACCACAATATAGCACGCTTCATAAATTACTGGTCCATGAAGCATAGGGGTCCATATCTTATCAAAATTAGTCCGGTTCAGTTGTTTGAAAAGCGTCTTGTTCGTTGTGTATCTAATTTTCGAGACGAATTTAAATTAATTTTTAAAAATAGTAAATAAACTTCAAAATTTCAAATTTAAAATAGACTTATCAAACTATAATTCCCAAAATTTCATTGAAAAATAAATTCATTTGATATTTTAGTTAATGATCACAACACAACTCACTTAACACCTAATTATTATCTAAATTTACATTATTTCCAGATTTAGCCAATCAACTGATTTTTTTTTTTCATTTCAAAATTTCAAGATTAATATTAGATTGCATAAACTACAATATATCAAAATATCATAATTTGTCTAATTGATTTTATATTTATTTAACTAATTATTTTATTGGAATTTAAGAAAATAATGTAAAAATATGATTTCTATGGAATCCATCATCAAATACACATTCAACATGGTTAATAAATATTATCAAAAATTTATAGCATTCAAATTTATATTCATTTATGGTTTCATTAAATCTGTTTATTTATGTAAGTAGTGGGTAAATTGCCGAATCATATACTATAGTTTATTATTTTACTTAACTATACAACTTGAATTCATTTATTTACCTAAGTTTAAATTTAAGTTCAAATTTACTTGTTTTTTTATAGTATTTAATTAATTAATTAATTTCTAATTAGACAACTTATATTAGGAATATTTCGGTTATTTTACATAATTTATGTAGAATTGTGTATGTATATATGGTATGTATTACCTATTGAATTTTTTTTTCCGCTTGGGGTACCAAAAAGATTTTTTGAAAATCACATGTGTTATATGATTTTAGATACATAAGCATACTATATGAAATGTCAACTATATTGTCACGCCCTAAAATAGGGTCTAGAATATCAATAATTCTGCCACATATAATAGTGAAGCATTACATGCAAAGACTACCTTTAACTAAATAAATTTCCAACAAATTTTAGATTAAGAAATCCTTAACTAGGGTTAATAGTTAAATGAATTACAATGGAAAATAAAGATAAATAGTCTCTCAACAATACAAGGAAAATTCTCACAATACAAATATTAACTCTTAGAAAATAACATTGCAATATCTAACTTTTCTAAATGTTTAGTTTGTCTAGTCTTTCACCAATATCCAACCCATAAACCATGCGACCATAGCATCCAGATCAAATCATCTTTATAACTTGAAAAAGAAGGAATGAATAATAGAAAGCACACTAAAGCACCTAACTACCATGTTGACATTACTATGCAAGGCTGTCGCTCCCCATATTGGATTAATCAACAGAAAGCACACTTTAGGTCGTCTTTAAGTATTAATTCATTTTAGGATTCCTATTGTGATAAGTAACATGCAAATCACTATATATCTAAACTCAAGTAAGTATCTTACCACAAATCAAACGATAGGTGTACTCAAGAATAAGAGTCTATATAAAGAAACTATCCCAAATAATATTTAAGTTACCAGTTCATTCATTCATTCACAATAGATTAATTATTAATAAAATTGAAGTTATATATACACTACTTATTTCTTCTGAGGTTTTACGTATTTTACATATTTCCTTTTAAATGTTATTACATGTATTTAATATGAAATACAAAAGTAAATCTAGATATTAATTATTTATCATTCATTTGAGTTCATATTAAACTTAGCGTTACCACTATACCTACCATATAGTAATTAGGTCATTTAAGTAATATCTCTAGCAATCTAACTTACAATTAAACCAATAGACTTTTATTGAGTAAGAAAACTCATTCGGTTTAATTGATCCATTTATATCTTAAGTAGTCCAACCAAACCTAAAAGAATAGCAAGGAACCTAAACTAGTTCTCTATTAAGTCTATCCTTACAAATAAATCCATTATTTATGTCTACTATTATTAAATAAATTCCTAAAATCAAATTATTTATTCAACTTAAGACTCCTATTTTAATATGAAACTATATTATTTAAATTTAACATATTTATTTGATTAGAATTAGATTCCATTATTTTCCAACATTTCATTTCTATTTGAATTTCAATGTGCAACCTAACTTAATTGAACCTGTTCACCTACATTTAGATATGTTGTAACTCCCAATTTTTAATGTAAATTCCCTAACTCGTTGCTTTACATGTTTCTAAGTTGCTTTAGCCTAAAGTAATTAATTTAATAGGTTTTATTTTATTTTCTTTAAATTTGGTTGGAAACAAGGGATAGACACAACACCTAACCATTTTTTGCCAAATTGAAGCCGATTCAAACCAATTCTTGGCTAGTTCACCACACAAAATTAAAATAGACACCCTCCTATTCTTGTTCGACAAAGCCTTGCCATTAAAGAAGCAAAAATGGCCAATGATTCACCTTCCTACATCACCATTACCTGATCCTCTAGCGACCTTATTTTTCCTATTTTGCACTATTTTGTATTTTATTTGTTTTAATCCACTTCTAGCCTTTAATTAACATTGAAACTATGCTTATTATATGTTCTTTTTCTTAATTAATTATCTAGGTTTAGCTTTACTAATTTATGAAATTAATCATTCATCATATCATCATCATCTTCCATGTTTCCATCAATTCTGAGTCCTATCTTCAAAACATAAATCAACTATAACTAGCCTCTATTCATCTAATTATCAATCCATATGCAAAGTATATAATCACAACATTCAAAAACAAGTTCTCAATCATCAAATCACAAAATCATATCAAGAACATAAGATTGGAGTGCTTACATATGTGGATGAACGACAACAAACACACTACTAGTACTTTTACAATGCTAGTTGAGGTTGCTTCTAATCCCTCCTCAAACCTCCCTAATCCTTAGGTTTTGTTCCTAATAATTAAGAATTACATTATTAATATAGATTTAAGGAAAAGAAGGTTCAAGATTATATGTTTATCTTCTCTTGTTAATGGCTTGTTATACAAGCCTAAGATTAGATCTGAAAGAGAGATAATGTGCATTTTGTCTTGTTGGAGAAGTTTAGAAAGTGCTTAGCTTGTTTAATAAGTTCGAGAGGTGTACAAATGAGAGGAGAGAGAGAATTTAAGTTTAAATATGTGTTTGGGAGGAGCTTGTAAACATAGATTATACATTGCATCTCGCAAAGACCATTTTGACCTCACCATTTACACTTCCATGGTCATAAGGTGCTTAAATTGACTAACATGCCCTTATATTAAGTCTTTTATAGTTTTAGTTATGTAATGATTTATTTGTTCTTAGTTTAATTTTGTGTAATTATCCTTGTTAATTAATTATTTCCTTATATTTTATATTGGTACAATATGCAATTATGTTTTGAACTTTGAAATTGATTGATTTAATACCTGAACTTTAAAATTGATCCATTTAGTACTTTATATTATTTTTTATGTATACTAACTAATATCATAGGGGTACTACATTGGCATAAAAAATATTTTTTAAGTACTAATTTGATCAATTTGAAAGATGAGGTTTTAAATTGATCAATTTCAAAGTTTAGATACTTAATTGCATATTTTATCAAAGTTTAGGTACCATTCCCGACATTATTATTATTAACCTTGTAATAAAATTTTGGGACATTTCAGCTCGGTATCTCTATATAAAAAGCACTTAAGGATATGTAATAATTGTGTCCTCCAAAAGAACACACACACAAAAAAAACAAAATTATATAGTTTAATTCAAATTTTATTGAAATAATATAGGTTACAAAAATATATATATAAAATATTTTCTTTTTCAATTTCAAAGATTAATATATAGATAATTTAATTAAATTTTAACTTTGTCTCTTATTGAAAGAAAATGTTGATTTTAGTGTTTATGTAATATCTAATAATACTCTTCCTTCCCTTTTAGATTTAAATGATTATATGCCAATGTAAGATGAGGGAATCTATATACATGATATTGAGACTTATATGTGGATTGCTTTCTTTTCTTTCTTTCTTTTTCTTTTTTTTTCCTCTTTTTACAAAAGGAACGGGGCAAAAGCCTAGAAACCACATTAAAAAAGTTAAATATAAACTACACTAGGGAAAGAGACACCCTTATCTTTTTCAAACATAATCTCTCTAACATAAGTAGGATGAGCTTCAAACTTATGGAAACTTCAAAGAAGAGACATGGCTAGATTAGTAAGGGAGCCAGTAGCTCGATTTCCTTCCCTATACATACGAACAACAACCATCTCCTAGCTTTGTTTGATCAAACCTCTAATATCTTTGAACAAACAGTAGTTGAAGTTAGCAAGGATCTCATCTTTGACAATTAAATCAGCAATCCCCAAAGTTCAGTAGTCATTAAGTTGCCCATCCCTATGTCACAACCAAACTTAACAATCCATTTATCCCTCTCATTTCTGATAAGACCTCCAGCTATCATCTAGTTTAAGTTACAATTATATGAACAATCTGTATTAATCTTTGCCTAACCAGGTGGAGGTACGTTTCAACAATCAGTCTTTGTTCTTTAACAGTTCGAATATTCAAAATCTTCATCGTAGCTTGTTGAATAACATGAAACTATTGCATTATAGGAACCGATGGTTTGTAACTAGATCATACTCGTCATAAAAAATAATCTTGTTCCTCCTCTACTAGACATACCAACAGGTTACTCCAATAATGAGAAGCTAAGAAAAATTTTTAAAACTAACATTTTTGTTAATTAAATTATCCAAAAGCAATTCTTCAAAAGGTAAATTACACTAGAATGTATTAACGTTTGGGAGTAAGTTCATTTAAGGTATCATTATTTCAAGTGGTTAAAAGAGGAATCAATGTTTTGCAAAGTGAATCAAATGAGGTATCAACATTTTTTTAAAGTTCATTTAAGGTATCAATGTCTTGATTAATTTTCAATTAAATTTCCTTAGTTTTTGTTAATGGTCAAAACATGATACCTCTTTTTGTATAAAGTTGATAACACTAAAAGAAAAAGTAGATTATAGCCAATATCAATTTCTTTTCAAAAACTAAAATATAATTCATGCACAAGAACAAATGTAAAAATAACAATAATAATAAAGAGATAAGGAAAGGAAGGCTTCCACGAGATATAACGTGGAGTTCAGTCCATCCTCTAATCTTCACAGTCTACAACCATGGCCTCCTTCAATGGAGGATTTCATCACTTTATTAATCATAAACAAATTTGCCTCAACAAAGGACTTCAAAACAACAATAACATAAATGCTTGAGTTAAGTCCTTACAATCTCAAACACAATGGACTCAATTTAAGACTTCACTTAAAAACACTCAACTAACTAAGTATAATGCGTTTACACATTGATATCAATAAAAAGACAAGATGGTATTGCACTTATCTCTCTCTTTCTCAATAATACAAATCATAAATAAAACTTTGAGAGTGTTTGCAAGATTTTGATTACAAGAAGTAAGCTCTATCAACCATAATAAAACTCCTCAACATCTTCTATTTATAACTTCTCAAAAAGTCAAGTAGTGTCTCATCAAATCTCTCTCCAATGATCAAATTAAATGCTCTTAATGACTATTTTTTTGCCGTACTAGTGAGCTAGTCCAATTTCCCACTAGTTAGTCGATCCAAGTCGAGCCCTCGGCCTTCCCTTGATCAATTATGCTTGTTTTTAGCTTTTTTTCAAATTGGATAGGCAAGCTGGTGCACTTTTGACAACTCCAACGTGCTTTCTTATTTTAGCCATAAATTTCTCATCTGAACTTAGTTTGAAGTGATTCAAGATATTACGGAAAGCTTTAAGAGAGCTCTACAACTTTTATATTTTAACTATTAAGAGATTCTAAAGGAAACAAGGTCTAAGAAGTGCTAGAAAAGCCTACAACAACAAAGCGCAAAAAAAAAAACACAAAACACATATAAGTATTTGAAGCATTTTGTTCATCCAAATTGTGTGACTATTTTTAAGTGTAACTTAATACAATTGAGTGGTTAAATTATGTAAAATTTTCTCATCAAATTCATATCGAACACATAAGTTCAATAATTTAAAACACTTGAAACATTGATACCCTAAATAAACTAATCTCTAAACAATTATTCCTCTTTTTAACCACTTGAAATGTTGATATCTTAAATGAAATTACCCCCAAATATTGATACCTTCATGTGTAATCTACATATTCTTCAAATCTATAGCAAAAAAGGAGACCTCTAGCTCAAGTAGAATGGCATTCATCTAGATATTTCTAACCAGTAGACAATCACAAATAGCGTGCAACACAGATTCTATTGCCAAGCCATAAAGAGCAAATGCATGAATCGGCCATATTGTATCTCATATGTCCCTCATTAGTCTAAGTCTGTGATGATAAATCATCAGAATTAAGACCTTGATTCTTTTAAGTCTAGAACACTTCCAAACTTTCTCCCAATTTTGATCCCCAGCAAACATATCACAACCTAAAATAAGCTTATAGACAGTATCCATAGAGAATTTACCAACTTAGAAAATTTCCAAAAAATCTTATCATTCCCATCATTTAGCTTTGGAGCTTTAATCATGGCAATTTGACTTAGAGAAAGAGCTAGAAGATAATGGGAAAACATTTTCCAATTCAAGTTACCATTCAAATACTAAAATCCTTAACACAACCATTCAGCAAACCATCAAGCACATTTGCAATAGCATATAGCAAATTGCCAAGAATATTCACTCATTGATCAAACTAGAACTTGGCTTTTTCCCCATTCCCCATAATCATGCTACTACCATTTGCATTTTATCTCAAACTTTCATAACCCCATACCATAGATTAGATTTTGTAGAAATACCACATACAAGGTTGTTTTGATACTTCACCTTAAGAATTTGACACCATAGATCATCAGACTCACCAAACAAGGCCCAAGCAATTTTCATCATAAAAGATTCATTTACTCATCTTGTATTTCACAACCCCAAACCTCCATGAGTCTTGGTAACACAAATTCTGTTCTAGTAATCAAATGAGTCTTCTTACTATTTCCATTAGTGTCCAAACAAAATAATTACAAATTTTATCAATCTTGGTGCAAGTAAAGACTCGAAGAAGAGTGATTTGCATAGTGTAAACAGGCAGGGCACTTAGCACTAATTTAGCAATAGTAGCCTTTCTACCATTGAGATTTTGTTAGATTTGTATGCATTACACCTTTGTTGAATTTTATTAACCATAACACTAAATAGAGCTTGAGTCATGCACCATGAATGATTGGCGCTCCTAGATACCTTCCTAAATCCACCACAGCAGAGAACCCAAATTTATCTGCAATAGCTCTAGATAAGTGGGCAAGAGTATTTTCAAAAAAGAAGATCATTGTTTTCTCCTCACTCACCTTTTAGCCTAAAGCTGCACTAAACTTACTAAGAACTCTAGAAATAAATTTAGGTGAGTCATATCAGCCCTCATAAACAAAGTTAGATCGTTTGCAAAAAACATATGTGATAGTTTCAAAGCATATGAGCTACTACCAATGGTTTCCAGTTACCAGCCTTACCTTCATGCTGAATTAAGTGCCTAAGCCATTCCATGCAAAACACAAATAAATGAGGGAAAACTGGATCATCCTGTCAAATTCCCCTCATATGAGTAAAAAACTCGATATCTTTACCATTCCAAATCAATCAAAACTAGCAAAAGACATGCACTTTATGATCAAAATAACTAACTTGCAAGAAAATGGTCCAAAGGAGAGTATCATCCAAAAAACTGCAACAAACTCAATCATATGCTTTTTCTATATCTACCTTAATCACCATCCATCTAGAGGCTTTTTTTGTTTCTCATTGAATATATTGCTTCCTAAGCAATCACTATATTATCAGTAATGTGTCGTCAAGAATGAAATAGACTAAAAAGGAGCAACCAAATAACTCATGTACTCTTCAACTTATTAGTAATCACCTTAATGATAACTTTGTACCTGACTTTGCATAATGAAATTGGTCAGAACTACTTGAAATTTTTAGGATGGTTATTTTTGGAATTAGAACAATATTGGTAGCATTAGTCTCTTTCCTTAGCTCACCACCACTGAAGAAACTCGTAACCATCTTGTAGAACAATGCTCCTATAATGCACCATTGAGATTGGAAAAAGAAGGCATGATAACCATTTGACCTAGGTGCTTTAAGAGGAGCCATATGAAAAAAAAAAAAACAGCACATCTAACCTACTTATCTATAACTAACCTCTAAAGATCCAATAGAGCATCTAAATTGAAAGAAGGAAACCTGTGGCTTGTTATGAGAGTACATCTATTAGAGGCTGAACCCCACAAATTTTTTTTCATTTTAGAAAAGTTATTGTAGTAACTTGTGATACCTTACCATTATGATCCCTTGTAGGTATAAAAACTTACAAACATCAAATATTAGTTTGAAAGTGAACTGGTAACTTGAAAAACATCTAATAAGATCTAGTACCGGATCAAGTAACGACTTCAATACCATGAAGTAAGAGCAACGACCCTAAAGATGAGATCGAAGGCCATGATTGTATAGTTTTAGGACCTAAAAGCCTAATTTAAAACCCAAACCCCAATCGCATGGATAAAACCTAGTATCAGTCAATGGCATAAACATGTGACCTAAATATTAGTTTCAAGAATTATCAATAGCTATTTAGAAGCTTAATGGGATGTAAATAAATATGTTTTTCATTAATTAATATATTTTTCCCCTGATTCAAAAATATTAGACAAATAATTAAAGCCATTCATCACATATATATTATAAGAACTCTAATATTTTCATAGGAGAAATAAAACTCTCCCTTACTTTTCCAATACCGTGAACCATATAGAGAAGTCCGCATCACCTTTTATTTTTCTAAAAATAGACAAAATCAAATTTGAGATCTAAGTTTCAATACATAAGTACAAAAAGTACTATGACATGAGCCATCACTCGCTTTTCTTCCATCATGTAGCTACCCTAGAGAAGGAGGAAGGACTAAAATAGTACATTTCCTTAAATGCAACATCCATTCCCATATCACATAAGCAATCTTGAGAATCTAAACTCTAAACACAATTAAATCACCTTAAATTCACCCTCTCCTTCTTCTTTTTCATTCCCCCATCACCGAAACCTCTCTCTCTCTCCGAGAATCCACGAGCCTTCTCCCTTGATTTTTCCTTCAAATCGAACACAGCGACAACAATAACAATAAACATTTCACAACTTATTGCTTTTCCATCAACAAGAAAGTGATCTTAAGAGAATAAAGGCATTAAGGTCCAATCTTAAGGGAAGGTAAAGAACATCAACCTTTCCAACCCCTTTTTTCTCTGTTTTGAGATAGTTTCTAAGCCTTCCCTCTTATTTTTCCTTCATAGGTTCGAATTTCTCAAATAAGGGAGGAGTGATACTAAATCACTCCTCAAATCCTAAAGGTAAAATCTCATAATCTTATCTAGTTAACAAATGTAAGTTGAAAAACAAAACAAATAGTAGATATGTTCATGTTAGGGTTCGATTCATCTCATGAAAGGAACAATAGCACTATTTTCCTTGTAAATCCTTACTCAAGCACTTCAAATAAGCACTTAGAAAGCTTAAAACAACAAAAATTCACCCATGACCCTAAACATAGATCATAGTTAATGATTTTCATCTTCAACTTTCCTTTGTTAGTGTCTTGAAGAAAATAAAGTTGAACACCATGGTTTGAACATTTAACAAAATGAAAGAAACAAAGACTCCTCATGCCACACAATGAGGCTCATAGCACAATAGAAAAAGGGGGTTCCACTTTGAATTCTTGTATCACAACATAAAATTATCAATTTAGGAAGTTGATAAAGCACAAGTCCACTATGCCAATACATGGATGTCATGCCTAAGGATGATTTTAGGGTTATGCTTGCTTTGTTCATTATCACTTTACACATCACTAAAAACCAAGTAATATTGATGCTCTAAAGGGAAAATTTTCAAATAAAAGCTTGGAGCCTTTACATCACAAATTTTAGCCACCTTTAAGATTTTAGGATTCATTTTGTTCTAATGATAAACCTATAATAGGATAATGGGGTTTATCTTACTAAATGGAGTTTCGAGAAAGGATCAAAATGAATCATGGTAATAGACATGGTAGTTCATGATTTAGTTAGGGTTGAGGATGTTTTCAAGTTTAAAATTTGCTTAATTCACATTCCCACTCATAATGATAAGTATAATATGATAAATATGTCAAAAATACAGGAAAAATAGGGGATAAGTGATTAGCCTTTCAACTTTCAGCTATATTTAGAAAATAGGGTCAACATGGTATTTAAACGCAACATCATCATATAATATCAAGATACTAGCTAATGTTAAAGGAAATGGAAGTGAAAACATCAAGATGTACTTATATAAGATTGGACCAACATGAAAAATCTTGAGAAAAATAGGTTCAATACATGTTTAGAGTCAAAAAGGTTAGAAATCAATAGGACCAATAATAAAAATGAGAGAAAAAGAAGTAATACACTTCAATATGGGTAGTCTCAACCCTAAAAGAAAAATAAACTCATAATTCGTGCATCCTTAATTTGAATAGAAAAATAGCGATAAATCATATTAAAATGGTGAAACTAATAATATAACTCAAAATCGAGCTAAAATAGGAAAACTAGATACATGATATAGCCCAAATCAAGTAGAAACTGAAAAAAGTGATAAAATCAATAAAACTTGGAGTTATGAACACTATAGAGTAGAATGAAAGCAAGAAAGCCATAATTATGTGCTTTACAACAACTATATTTGACCATTAGGGAATTTAAATACAATTATGGTATATACTTAAGTATCCACTAAGAATTATGGATAATATGGTACAAGTCGGTGAACGAATGAAATCAATTAAGTAGACATTAGAAAAGCCCATATAAATAATGAAAATAGAGGTCCATCAGCCCACTTAAGCTAACATAAGCAATGGACACCCAACTGAGCCTAAAAATGGCAGTGAGTAGATCAATTGATTCAATAGGAAGTAAAGTCCCAAACCAAGAGACTTATGTATGGAATACCTAGATTGACTATACTAATGAAACGAATAAGAAACCTATATAATAGGATTGAATAGTAGTTGCCCAAATAAGGTGGGTGTAAAGATAGATTATAGCCAAGAAATGACCATAATGGAGGAAAACCCTAACCTAAGACTTTTTATACAAAATATTATGTTTACATTAGCATTGATATGTCTTATCGTATTTGTAAGCAAGCTAGATTATCTTTCCTCGATACCCCTAAGGACTACTATGACACTTGACAGCAGAGATAGACAGGTGAGTAACTTTGACTCTATTCACATTGCTTGCATGTGTAGTCTGGTTGCATAAAAGTAAAAGATATTAAATGGCTTGTGTAAGGATCAGGATTATACTTATTGCACTGTTATATTATTGATTAAAATATCTTAAGTAAAGTGATAGTTCAAATGTGTGGCATTATTACTTGAATTGTTGAAATATAGAGAACGTCTATAACTTAAATGATCACCCAAACTGGACTTAATTGTATGAGACCAATAAATTAAAATGGTCATGCATAGTACGTCTACATAAGCATTATATATTTGTAGTCGTTATTGCCACATATTACATTTCGAGCCTATGATATGATTAAGGTATCCAATGAGTGCATGTTAGTCGAGCCTATGATATCATGAGACTTATGCTATCCATGGGAACTACCTCATAAAGTAAGGAACACCGCCCATGGTTTCACTTAAAATAAGTAATACTTAGGGAGTTTCTTATAATATAAGTAAACAAATGATTTTTTAGAACTGATTTTTGCAATAACATCTTACCTAGTACTCTCAAATTCTCCGAGGCATTAGTAGCAAGTGTTAAGTTCCTTAATCCCAATGAGAGGGTATAAATCTTCACCCTATTTGGATTCTGGTCATCCAAATTTGTATGTGTGAAATCATATGTTTGAGTGTTGCATTGCATATGTATGTTAATAAAACTTGATGTGTTGTTCATTGATATGTGTTTATCATCTAGTTACTGATAAGTGAATTTCGCACTATTCCAATCAAGGGAATTTGTGCTTAATCTAATCAACTTTTTGTAGTAAATTCTCACATATCTATGCTATTATTGTTCATTTTTTTTTCAACTCCATTGAGTACTAAAGGATGAAACAAGTTATTTATCAAGAATTGGAGCAAAAACAACAAGAAAGGATCAAATCGTGGCCCCTGCATTACAATAGAAGGCAAAGAAGAATGGAAACAGAGCCAATGGCAGCCATCAACCGATGTTGTGATTCAACCAGTGATTTATACTAAGACAAACCACGCATCGATTGAATTTTGCGTAGCTTCTACCACGGCCAAAACTCACAGCCATGATTCACCCAGTGATTTAGCCTCTATCAAGCTATGAATAGCCCTATCATGCGCATAATGAATACGATAAAGTTTGTTATAATAAATATATCATGTCAGTGTTTTTTTATATTATAAATACTCCCTTTTCACAAAACCCTAGGGAGCATAGACATAAGGAGTATGAAATAGGTTAGAAAATATTCTTTTTGCACAGGAAAGAATTTAAAGAGGGTTTTCATAGCTTTTTAGGTTTCATAGCAGCTTTTGAACTTCATTGTTTCAATTCATAAAGGATTACTATTTTATTGCTCTATCTCATCATATTTTTCTATTACTTCTCTAAATTACTTATTTGTATTGTTACATCTATGGAGGAGTAGTTAATTTAACTTGGGTTTTAAGGATCCTTAGGTCAATTTCATGTAAGTCAACTGTGCTTAAATTGAACCAGTGTTGATTTATTAAATTCAATAGCTTGAGCTTAATAGATCTTAAATCTGTATAATGCATAATATGGGTTCATGTCTGATTTCATTAAAAATAGATCGAGAGGTCATTTTAGTGATTGCTAATTACTATCTAGAGGTAGAAGTGTTGAGACCTCCTATCACTTGATTTTAAATTCATTAATATAGGTTTTTATCAAAGGAATCTTGATCTTTATGCAGATCTAAGTAACTAATAGTTTGTGAAGAGATTCTAGTGGTCTAATCTAGATCTAGCATTGTTGACCTTGAGAGGACATTAACTTACATTAGTGATTCGACAGTTCAAGAATTCAACATAATATTTATTGAGATTTTTCAAGTTACATGAACAGACCTAGGGTGAAGCATGACTCTAGCACCTTGTAAATTGATATATCTTAATTCTTTCTATGCTTGTTGTGAAACTTATATGTTTAGGCTTAGCTTAGCTTTTTAGTCAAGTAAATTTCTCCCTATTTTTGCTAGATTAGATAATAGGAAAAAAGCGCGTAGAAGTAATCACTAACTTTCATATGGAATACGACCTAACTCTTTCTACTATGCTACTGTGATAGATGTACTTGCCTTTTGGAGACCATGGTTAGATAAGGATTTATAAAAGAAAATATACAAATTTAGAACTCGGTTTGCACACTCGGAAACAATTACTTCACTGAGTTGTGGTTTCCTCACGTCCGTATAGATTTCACAAGTTTGGAGGTAGTCCTTGGTCGGTATCGATGAGAAACTTTGCCCCGATATGCAATAGGCCCCTAGGGTAAGAATGGGCAAGTGAAGCAGTTAAGAACTTAAAGAATCTTATATTTTATTATGTTTTAGTCTGTCTTTTGGATTGAGTAATTATAAAACTTACATGCTAAGTTTAATCGAAATTGATTTGTAATGTTTAAAGGTTAAGTAACTTCTATCTCATGATGTTATTATGTGTGTATATGCTTTACTTTTTATTCTATATGACATCGATCTTGTGTGTACATATCGCATCCCTTTGAGTAACCTGATTGTATCATACCTTATGTCTTTCTAAAACTAAACATGTTGCTCAAAGAAATCGAGATACAGTTAGTCACAAGGCGGGACGATACGTTTAGGGTTTCCTTTTGGGGTATGACAATTTATAGAACACACTACCTTTAACTTAAAAATATTCTCATCCGCACATCAATCATCCCCTACTTTGAATCATGATCTTTAATCTCTTCTATTGAGCTCTTATTTTACTATGAAAATATGAAGTATTTCTATCCCCAAAATTAACAAAATTCATCAAAGCATTTTGTCTCCATAGCAACTCTTCTTGTATTGAAATATCCTCTAGTTCTTGCTTTAGATTAATCCCCCAAAACTCGTAAATTGGCCATTGAATGGGTTTCCAAGGCCTTCTCTATTCCCCTCAATCTTGTCAAAATTCTCCTTCTATTCTGAAAAATATTTCGATAAACTTCTCTACGCTACTTATTGACTTGAAAAGTGAATTTCTATAATGCCCCTTCTAAATCAATATGATTATTGTAGTTGCTTCCCACAAAACTATTACAGTCAATGTAAGCTACCTATGTACAGAGCACTAAATTGAAATCTCCTTACGAAATTATCATTCACTCAATGAAGCATCGGAATAACCAGAATTGATTAGTGGTTAGAACTAATTTTTGCCAAATGAAGCACCTTAGTTTTAGGAAAATTGGATACCCACCTTTCATTACCAGTAACTTTATCGATTCTCTTGAAAACTAGGCCTCTGCTCCATGTAAAATGTGGTCCCTGGAAACCTAAATCAGTTAAATTGCAATCAAACATCCATTCTCAAAATTGAACACAAGGTACATAGCCTTTAAGAGATCATCCTTTTTTTTTTCTCATTACTGAACAAGAAGGTATTGAAATCTCCCGTTATTAGCTAAGGTAATGAAATTCCTTCTCTCAAATTGCAAAGATCTTTCCATAACAAATTACGAAGCCCAACATTTGTACTAGCATAAACTGTGGTAAGGAAAAAAGAAACTCCATTAGGCAATCATTATTTCATATAAATAAATTGAAAATGATTTTAGATAATAGATACATAAGCATCACTTCTCCATCTAACCTAAATTCCTCCGGCAAACCCCGTTACTTCAACCCAATGCCCTAACACCAAGAACACGAGGTTCCACCAACACCACCACACAAGGTTTATATTGGAACAAGTAAGATCTCATTGCTTGTAGAAATTTCCTGTTGTTTGTTCCTTGGCAATTCCACACGAACACTTTAAAATCCATAAAAAGGATATAGAAAAAAATACCAAGAAAAGTTGACTTAGATCATGTAATTACACACATTATTAGTAGTTCCAACCTAACACTTTAAACTTCTTATTGCTTTCTTCCATCTGATACAATTTTAGTGAAATTTTCACTTATAAAAATAAGGCTGTTGGACCAATTAATTTATTGTTACTCTAAAAAAAATAATGGTGATACTTGATAGCATGAAAAATTATGTCCTTTTTGAACATTAAATTTGATAAATCACTAAAGTTTATTTTTATTTTCTTGTAATTGCACACAAATCTCAAACTCAGAATATTTATTACCTTGCATACTCATAAATTTTTCTCCAAATTATTATTAAAACCGCAAAAATAGTCACTGTAAGCTTTTAAAGATAGTGGTAATTCAAGAGCCCTTTAAGTATTGTTTTAGAGGGGGGGAAGGGGATAGAAAAATCTATTAAGTGATTTTTTGTTCTATTAGGCATTTATTGTGGATATCTTGCATATTCAAGTTTGGATTGACATTTACATAGAATAGAAAATTGTATATTCAAAAGAAACAAAAAACCATTTTAAACAGATTGTAGAATTTAATGTCAATAAAACATTGCATGTGTTGCATCTTAATTTTATTCATGAAATGTACATTATTGACAAATATAAAAAGCTAATAGAAAACCAACATCTCTAATACGAGGCTGGAGCTTTCGCACTAAATCTAAAAAAATCAAATCTAGTTGTTTGAAAAACTAAATGCAACCTTTATATTTTGACAAATAAAAAAAATGAAGAATCCAAGAATAGTTTGATTAGAACATCAAAATGAAAAGGATGCTCGAACAAGAGAAGCTAAGAGACAAAAGAGAGGTTTTTATTTTTATTGTATTCTGCTATATCTCATTACAAGAGACAGAAAAACTATTTATACAAAATGCAAAACATATAAACTATTAACTAATAGTTAAATATAACAAAAAAGATTACATAAATTGTTAACCAAAATAAATATATCTAACACCCACCAACAAACCACCACCCCCCTCCCCCCCACCTCTCAAGTGGGATCTTGAATAAAACCAACCTGGAACTTAAAGTGACAATACGATGTTATGAAACAGGCTTAGTAAACAAGTCAGCTAATTGAGCACTAGAAGCAACATGAACCTAATGAAGAAAACCTTTAGAAATCTGTTCTCAGGTAAAATGCATATCAATCTTAATGTGCTTAGTTCTACCATGTAAACAAGGATTGTTTGCCATCAAAATAGCATAGTGATTATCACAAAAGTGAGTAATAGGCAAAGGCAAATCAATTGAAAGATCTTGTAACACATATGAGACCCATAGCAACTCTTTCGCAGTAGCAGCAAAAGCCATGTACTTAACCTCAATTGAGGAAGTTGAAACAGTGGTTTTTTTTTTCTTGGATTTCCAAGAAACAATAGTAGAACCAAGCAATAAAAAAAAAAAACACAGTAACATATTTGAGATCTAAGGTACAAGCAACCTAATCAGAATCAAAATATGCATGCAAAGTCAATGAATTGACAGCACGACAAGAAAGTCCCAAAGAATTATTGGACTTCAAATATCGTAATAGGTGAAGAAGTGCAACAAGATAAGGAGAAGAAGGGGCAGAAACAAACTGACTTAAGCGATTAACAACAAAAGAAAAGTCCGGCCTAGTCAGATTCAAGTAAATGAGTCGTCTAATTGTTCGCCTACACATGCTAAGATCTTAAAGAAGATCACTAATATGTCTGTCCACAATAACATTAGATGGTAAAGGAGTACGAGTAGGAGAAGAACCTACTAAACCAGCATCTTGAAGAACATCAAGAATATACTTGCATTGATGTACACAAATACCAAAAGAGTCTTGACAATTTTCCAAACCAATAAAGAATTGAGCCTCACCAAGATCCTTAATAGTAAACTTGGAGTGTAATGCATGTTTTAAAGCAAGGATCATTTGCTCATTTGTTCCAGTCAACAAAAGATCATCAATATAAACAAGAGTTACATGAAAACCATTAGTATCAGTCTTTGTAAACAAAGAGTAATCCTTTTTAGACTACTCAAAACCTTGCTCTAGTAAGACTTGAGTTAATTCAAAATTCAACTATCGAAAGGCTTGTTTAATGCCATAGAAGACCGTTTAAGTTTGCAAACTTGCTCGCTTGATGCCTTAAAATATATTTTGAGGAGGTTACATATAGATATCTTCACTCAAAAATCCATAGAGGAATGCATTGTTGATATCCATTTGGTGCAAAGGCCACCCTCTAGCACTTGCGTGCAGTACCTGGTTTTGCAACTGGGGAAAAAGTGTCATGGTTATCTTCACCTTCAATTTGTGTGGATCCCTTAGCAACTACCCTTGCCTTATACCTTTCAACAGAGCCATCGGTTTTAAATTTGGCTTTGTAAACCCACTTGCAACCAATAGCTTTCTTCCCATGTGGAAGTGAAGTCAAGTCCCAAGTATCATTCTTTTCTAAAGCATCTAACTCAATGTAGCTTCAATCCACTCATTATATTCAATTGCTTGTGAATAAGACTTTAGTTTAGGAACAATAAACACATTTGCCAAGGAATGCACAAAATCAGAGGGATATGTGGTAAAAGTGTGTGCAACAAAAATAGGATGAACATGAAAAGAAGGGGATGAAGGAGCATCAGTTGTTAAAGAAACAGAACCAGAATCATTTTGCAAAGTATGTACATAGTCCTTTAACCAAATAGGAATATGCCATTGTCTCTCTAATCTACAAAGATGTTATTGTTCAAGAAGAGACTTAGTGTGAAAAAGAAGAAGATATAGGAGTAATGGACTATTCAAAGGCATCAGGAGATGAAGCAACACAATCATTATCAACCAAGGAAATGTGTAGAAACATAGGGACAGAATTGGTAGACGCAATGTCCTTGAAAGGGAATTGATTTTCAAAGGAAATAACATCTCTACTAACGACAACTCCTAGTAGACAATTCAAAAAGTTTATAACCCTTTTAGCTATGCATATATCCTAAGAAAACACACTTGGCACCTTTAGGATCTAATTTATCTCTTCTTGGGCAAGGCACGACAGAGTAACACACGCATCCCATAACTCTAAGATGAGAGTAATCAAGTGAATGACCAAACAATAGTTCATAAGGAGTTTTTCAATTAAGAATAGCCATAGGCATATGATTAATGAGATAGGTAGCGGTCAAAATACAATCACTCCAAAAATATTTAGGTAAATTGGCTTGTATTCTTAATGCTCTACTTGTGTCCAATAAATGCCTATACTTATGCTCAAGTCTACCATTTTGTTGAGGTATGTAAACCATAGAATGTTGATGTAAGATGCCTAATCTAGAAAACAAAGATTTAACATCATGAGAAAAAAATTCAGATTCATTATCAGATCTAACAAACTTGGGGGTTTTATCAAAATGATTCTTGACATAACAAAAAAATTCAGCAAGAATACTTGAAACTTGGAATTTTTTATGCAAGATATATTTCAAAGTACATCGACTGTAGTCATCCAATATAGTCAAAAAATAATTGGCCCCATTCACTGAGGAAACTTTACAAGGACCCTAAAGATCAAGATGTATCAAATGAAAAAGGAGAGTATGCTTTACTTGTAATAGATGGAAATGGAAGCCTAAGGAGTTTAGTTTGACAACAAATATCACAAAAAAAAAAAAAAAATCCAAAAAGTCAAGATTCTTACATAGAGACAAATGTTCCAACTTAGAAATAGAAGTATGTCCCAATCTAGCATGAATTAATTGAATTTTATCATATTCGGAACTGGAAGCAACAGCAACCTCATGTTCAAAAGCTTTGGTCTTCTTCCTATTATGCAAAGAACTAAGTACATACAATCCAAAATGCTCCTTAGCCTCTACAATAACTGCTTTAGTTTTCTGGTCCTGGAAAAGGCATGTATGAGTTGTAAGAGCAAGAGATAAGGAATTGGATTTCAAGGCTTTACTTATTGACATAAGATTATGAGTAAAGTTTATTATATGCATGACATCATGAAGAACAAGGTTATGATGTAGATAGAGGGTACCTATTTTGTGTACTAGTTTGGGAGTCTTATGTGTATAGGTGTATTTAGGATGGTTATATGTGTCAAAAGATATAAATGTCATGTCATGTGATACGTGGCACCCATATCTACTATCCGATAATCAAAAGAAAGATTCAAAGCATTAAAACATGAACTGAATGAAAGATATGTACTTGCACTTTGAACCATATTTGTTGCAATATTACCAATAGCTGATGAGCTAGATTGCATCTTCATAACCTTCAACATCTCTATACAGATGGTCTGCAACATCTGAATATCAATAGGAGTTTGAACACTCAATTTATCAGAATAGGTTGAATCATAAGAATGATCAAAAGGAGTATCAACTCTAAATTTTTCAACATTAACCATTACTAAAACATGCTTATTTCCCTTATAATTCTTTTTTCCTTTATACCAATTTGGACAACCAACTAGTTGAAAACAATTGTCAACTAAATGTCCATCTCCTCCACAATGTTAGCATACAAATTTTGCTTTAAACCGTTTCTTATCAATAGAGTTACTAAGATTTTTTCCAGCTACAAAGGCTAGAGCTTCAAATTCATTTCCCACGGTGACTTCTCTTTGCTTCTCTATTTGTTGCACTAAATAGTATGCTCGATTAACAAAAGGCAAGGAATCCATGGAGAGGATCTGATTTCAAACATACTCATAACTATCACCTATTCCCATTACGAACTGCATTAACTGTCTATAAATTAAAATCTAACATGTGTTCCTTCACATTACAGGCACAATAATTCATCCGTCCACAAATACAAGTTGGACAAACATGAAGAACATTCAATTCATCCTAAACCTTCTTTAAACGATTATAATATCTACTAACTATCATAGATCTCTGTCTTAAGTTTGAAATTTCTTGCTGAAGTTAATAAACAAAAGGACCATTAGATTATCCATACTATTCCACTATTCCATTTCACAATTCTAACGAAGAATTCGTATAGAGAAAATTTTGAGTTAAATTTGGATTCGTCGAATTTAATATCTAACTCCTAACCATATAATCGCATCTTGTCCATTTTGCAAAATCAGTTAAATTTTTGTCAGGTTTTACAATCGAACCATCAATAAAACAGAGCTTACACTTCGCACCTAAAGCAATGTTAATCAATTGATTCCATGACAAGAAATTCGATCCACTAAACAGAATATTTCCTAGACACATACTTGGACTATCAAATCCAAAAATGAAGAGAGGACCGCTAATATTCAAATCAGTTCCAAGCATAACTCCAAAATTAGCCATTGAAACAGAGAACTTACTGAATAGATGAAACGAAGGAAGAAAAAAGGATAAACAATCACCAAAGATCGATCATTGCTCTGATACCTTGAAGAATCCACGAATGCTTTGATCAGAAAGTTAAAATGAAAAGGATGCTCGAACAAGAGAAATTGAAGAGAAAAGAGAGGTTCTTATTTTTATTGTATTTTGTTATATCTCATTACATAAGACAGAAAAACTATTTATACAAAACGGAAAACCAACAAACTGCTAAGTAATAGTTAAATATAACAGAAAGGATAATTAGCCAAAATAAATATATCTAACAAAAACAGCATCTTAGCTTTATTCAATTTTACATACATACAAAACTAAATATTCCATATATGCAACCGGTTATCTCTACCTAATTCTATATCAAAAACATCATATGGGCGACATATACATATGCAATTAGGACGGTTATATATACTATCTTATAATAAGCCTTCTAAAATAAAAAGTGTGACCTTGGGTAAACATCTGGAATGCCAAATTACTTCGAAGAATGCGAATATTAATATGCACGGCAAAGAAGCTCTATCAGATTGATTATTATTTGGCTATGTATTTCAAAAGGCCACATGAGATTTTTATCGTTTAAATGTTCTGATATTTGTGATAAAATAATATATTTGATTATTAGAAAAACAATCAATTTATATTACGAAAACAATATAATATAATTAATAAATAGAGTATGTGAATCTGTTGGCCAAAACTAGTAGTCTCTCCAATTTTTAATCCTATTAATAGACCAATTAATATCTCACTTAGGATCATTTAATTAATAGAAGAAATAATTAAAAATCTTGTTTTCTTCTTAGAGAAAGGGGATCTTCTACTATCCCGTTAAAATTAATGACAATTGGGTATAGTATGAACCGTAAGTTATTCTTTCAAAATTCACTTCACCTACTTGAAACTACATTTCTTATCATCCCGTGAACGAGACCGTCCAGTCAATCCCCTAGCTGTTAAAATAAATATAATAATTAAAATATTAACTATTTTAGTAGTTCGATTACGATTGAGTATGGTGTAAGCCGTTAGATAGTGACGAGACCGGTTCTGTCAAAATTAATGATGGGACCATAGAATTTCGCTAGAGAAAGTAAAGAACTATAGGTAATTAGAGTTTGTTAATTACTACTTCAATCTCTCTAATTTTTTATCCTATAAATAGATTAACCCTTAATAGCTCATTTAGGGTGGTTTAATTAATAAAATAAATAATTAAAGAGTTTTTTTATAGAGAAAGTAAAGATAGACGGATTATTAGAGTTTGTTAATAACTATTTCTAAATTATCTAAAAATGAATATGTTTGCAATAATGATCAATTTTATGAATCAATAGTAAAATTGTACGTTTGGTTGAGATTTTCTTTTAATTATTGTTGATGTCTATTTTAAAAGGCATTTTTTCTTGTTATTTAGATCTAATTTTTACTTTAGATTACTTTATTCCAGTTTTCATAACTCCTCCTTTCGCACTTTATTGAGTAGATATTCAAAAAGATAAATTTAATTAATGTCTTTGGATATAATCCAGATAGCCCTTCTTATCACTATATATAATTCATATTCATTTGTAGAGTAGGAATTTGCTATTGTTGGAATTTGACATTATAATTTATTTTCTGGTACCATTATTTTGGATTGGTGTCAAAAGGGTTTGCAATGCTCAAAAATTTAGAAGTTGTATCATATTATAATTAAAGTTTAAAGGGATTATTTGTATTTTCATAGGATAAGAGGAAAAGGGGGAAAAATATAAAGGGTTGAAAGATATACAAGTGAAAATTACATGGAAGGAGGCCAAGCCCACACAATTACCCATGGACATGCATGCCCAGCAACAGCAATTTAATATAAAGTTGCCTAATTGTAAAATCCACTCTACATCGCAAGCCCAGCCTGATAAAATAAACAAGCTCAGCCCACTTCTCACTTTCACATCAGTCCGGAGAATTAACAGAAACAGCAGCTCGATCAAAAATGCTTCATGTGCCAGGAGACGTGGAAACCAATTCAAATATTGGAAATTTAACGAAGCATGTGGTAAAATCGTTTCGAAAACAATTATTGGGAATGAAATTGTACTTCCACGCATAGTTAATGCTGCTAATAAGTAATAAGAAATGAGAAAATATTGTCTTGATCCTTTAAATTTATTCTTATGTGATTTCTTATCCACCTAAATTTAGAATCTTCACTTCGTCAATAATTCTGCGTAGTTCGAATTAATTCTTGCTTGATAAACATACATTATTCCTTGTTTATTACATGTTTTAGTTTCTAGGTTTATTCGTGGATTATTTAATTGCTAATTGTGCTTGCTACTCTCATATAATGCAATTAGATACTTAAATTATTCTTGTTAAGATGTTGATGCTATAATTTTGTGTTAAGACCTAAACATATCATTGTAAAATGTCTTATCGAATAAGAAAGATCTAAAACAAGTCAATATTTGCATTTAATCAATCTATTGTAATTAAGAGGTAAACATTAACTATGTCTAAGTAACTTGAATCTGCGTCGGGCTTAATGCAATGTTTTTATTAATATATAAATGAAGAAATTTTTGAGAGATTAAATTACATTTGAACCCATATTAATTTGTTTAACAATATGGGTAATTAATTTGATAGATAAATAATTTTAGTGACTTGAATCAAATTATTACACCATAAAAAACTTTAGATACAAGGAAATTGAAGAGACCAAGGCTAAATTGAATAGTACCATGGTATTGGAACTACCTCGATTTTGAGAAAACATCCAAGCTGGAGTTAGGGGTGTACAAAAAAACCGATGAAACCGAGAAACCGAACCGAAACCATAAAACCAATCCGAAAAATATGATTAACCGGTCCGTTGGTTTCGGTTTAGGATTACGGTTTTTTTTTTTTTCCGGTTTTCGGTTTCGGTTTCTGTTTGTAACCACAAAAAACCGATGGTTAACGGTTAACCGTTTTAGTATTTATAAATATTATATATATAATTTACATATACAAATAATTATTTTTTTTATATATACATATGATTTTCATATACATATAATTTACCTATGTTAATATTCATTGAATTTCGATTAAAATATTATTGTCCTATGATTGATGGAGTTAATATGGTAATTGATTTAGTTTGATTTTATTGATAATGATACATTCAAAGGTTCGTTTTTCCTTTTTTCCTTAATTTCATTTTCTTTTTTTTTTTTTTAGCTCTAGTAATATATATTATAATTTAAAGAAAAAAATTTATGATAAAGGCTTAAAAAAAAGGTTTTTTGAAATTATCAATTTGATTTGTTGAAACCATTACGTTAAATGGTTAAAACCGAAAACCGAATAAATTAACCGAATAAAACGGTTAACCGTTAAGGCGGTTAACCGTTTATAATGGATCGGTTAAGGATCGGGATATTTAAAAACCGATAATTACGGTTAGGTTCAAAAAATAAGATCACGGACCGGTTAACCGGTCCATGAACACCCCTAGCTGGAGTGGGATGTTTTTGGTATATTGAGATAGGAGTAGTCTTGATGCAAAAGAGGAATCCTATTACTTATTTCAGCAAAAAGCTGAGCGGTGCCATTTTGAATTCTTCATTTTATGATAAGGAATTATGTTCCTTGATACTAGCACTCACGATGTAGCAATATTATTTAGGATTAATTACAATAATCTTACCTAGATTGTCGTCAATCTGTAAACTCATAATATATGTTAATTTTTTTGTTTTTTTACAAAGAAGTGACTGGAGTTACATGCAAAAGTAAGAATATAATTAATTAATATTAGAGGGAAATATGCTAGTGTTTTATAGGTCTAAGAAAATTAATAAAAAAATATTACTCAACAAAATTAAATAAGAAAATATTTAAAATTATATAAAAAGGAATAAAAATTAAAAATGTAAAATTAATTTTTAAGACCAGTAAAATATTGATATGTGTTATTCTAAAATTATTAAATAATATTGACACTTTTGAATGAAACTTACGTCACCTATTTGTCATCAAAACTAACACAAATCATGTCTTTGCAAATAGATCGAAACACAAGTAAGGTTTTTGTAATTGATCCAATTATTTATTACTAAAGGAATTCATCAGTAGTGCTAATCACGAATCATTCAAGTATTCCAAGGGTCAACAAAGAATTTCCAAGTGGCATGCCAATTGAATAGAGTTCCTAGGAGCTTTTTCTATGTGATCAAGTATAAAAAAAGGGAATGCAAATGTAGTTGCTGATACGTTGTCCTACAAGTATGTTCTTATTACTACTCTTCAAGCTAAGACATTGGGTTTTGAATTTTTTTACGAAAAAATATGTTGATGATGAGTAATTTGGGCCTATTGTGACACAGTGTGTTGATGGGAAAGTAGTTGATGGATAGTTATTGGTATATAGATTTCTATATAAGAGTGGAAAAACCTGTATTCTTGCAGTTCTACTCGATACACGAGGTACATGCTGGTAGATTATCTGGTCAATCAGGGGAGAAAAGAATGTTAGAGTTATTGGAAGAGTATTATTTTATTAAAGAGGAATGATGAAGGATTTTTACAAGGTTTTAGAGAGGTATGTTGTGTGAAGAAGACTAAAGGGATGACAAAGTCATGTGAAGAGCATATGCCTTTGCCATTGCTCACACGGCCTTAGGTTGATGTTTGTACTAACTTTGTCTTCAAGTTAACTAAGACTCAGAGAGCAAAGACTCTATTGTGGTTATCATAGATCACTTTAGCAAGTTTCCCTACTTCTTACTTTGTCGCAAAGCAAACCACACCATATGTATTGCTAACTTGTTTTTATAGGAAGTAGTGAGGCTAGATGGTGTACCCCACGAAATTGTTTCTGACAAAGATGATAAGTTCTTGAGTTTCTTTTAGAAAACTTTGTGGAAAGGGTTGGGAATTAAATTGATGTGCAGTACTTCATGTCACCCCTAGAAGGATAGATAGACAAAAAAGGTTAACCATACTCTTGGTGCCTTAATTAGGTTACAATTAGCAAGAATCTTACCAATTGGAACTTGTGTCTTTTTATAGTTGAGTTCGCTTACAATAAGTCAACACATTGTTCGACTAGTAAGTCTCCCTTTGAAGTTGTATATGGTTTCAATCCTACTACGCCCATAGATTTGATAAACAAACCAGCAATTGAGGAAAAGAGCATTAATGGAGTTGAGCGGGCCAAAGAAATTCGAAACTTGCATGAGATGACTTTAAAATATCTCAAAAGGACATGAGAGCAACAAAAACAACAAAAAATCAAGCGTTGGAAGCCAAAATCATTCAATCTAGGAGATTTGGTTCGATTTATCTTAAGATGGATTGATTTCCCTAAAAGAAATCTTAAAAGTTGTCGCCAAGAGCAGATGGACCTTTCGCATCCTTGAGAAGATTAACAATAATGCCTACTATCTTGAACTTCAAGGTGAATATAGCATACCATCTACGTTTAATATTGCAAATCATTCTCCATACATTCTCGAAGATGAAGACCGCATTGAAGAACCTCCATATTTGAAGACACATCTTTAACAACCTCGGAAGATGATGGGAATCAAACTATAAGGCTGATTACTAGAGCACAAGCTAGAAGATTACAAAATTGTACTATCAAAGTTCTTGATAATAGATTGGAATTTAAAGAAGCCAAGTTAGTTTCTTGTTTTGGATTGCATGACAATAACACTTATATGAGCACAATTTGTTGGTTTTAGGCATATTAGAAGATTGAAAATTCTACACGGTTGTTAACATGAGTCGTGTTAAAAGCTATGCTAGAAGTAGAAGAAAAGAAAGAAGAGTATGTGTGCAATATGACCGAAGTACACGTTTATCTTCAAGGGTGTGTTGAAGACCGCATTGCAAGATTTCTTCATGTTCTGTAAAGTACATAGGCACAAACACAACTTGTATTGGAAGTCATGCAAAGACTTGTTTCAGTGATTTAATTTCATATTGTTAGGGCTATTTTCATAATTTTTATTGACTTTTTGCGACTTCTATGAAAAGTACTTTCATGTCACTGATTGATAATTCTCTTTTAAAATTAATTATAGCTTTTTGGATTTTTTCTCTGAAAACTCTACTCTTATCAATCAAAATCCTTTTATTATGGTGAGTGTAAACACAAGTGGATTGTCGTGCATAATATCTATAATTTACAAGTGTTATGAAATATTCTTTTTTTGGTGAGTAATATAAGATAACTGAATTGCTTTTCTTAATCTATCAATATAAAACTTAATTTTGTCTTAGGATTGGGATTTCTATTAATTAATTGTTAACAGTTATTTTGGTATCCTAGTGATAATCCTCCTTGGTGTATCACTTACACACTTTATTAATTTACTTGGGTTTATTTAAGAAAAGGCAGGTTATTCATTAATCACAAAGGTGAAATCTAATGAATTTCTTACATTACTGGTTTATATTGATGATTTAACTGTCGTTAGGAATTCCTTGGAAGCTAATTCTAACGTTAAATAGCAATTACACAAGGCCTTTACAAAAACACATCTCAAGGAATTTTGGTTTTTCTTAGGAATTATAACTTATCAAACTAAACATGATTGATGCTTAATCAACAAAAATTCTTACTTAAGATATCGAAGGATGTTGATCTGATAGGTACAAAACCAATTCTCATTCCTTTCCCACCTAGTCTTCGTCTAAGTCATGACTCAAGGGATTTTCTTAACAATCTAAATAGTTACAAAAGATTGATTGGTCGGCTTTTGTATTTGACAATGACGAGACTAGACATATCCTTAACAATTCAACAGCTTTCACAATTTTTATCGACTCCTCGAGTCGAACATATGAAGATAGCAATCGATGTTTTATGTTATCTCAAAGGTTCCTTTGACAGGTGACTTTACTACTTATCAAATTCTTCACTTACTTTGCATGGTTTTCCAGATGCAGATTGGAGTACAGATATTGTTGATTAGAAACACTGATAAGGTATTGTTTATTTCTTAGTAATTCTTTGATTTCATGGAAGACAAAGAAGCAATCAACCATATTCGTGATACCTCTCAAATATAGGTTGCGGAACTCTAATCACAGATATACCTTTTGGTGTAATAACTTAGAGTTCGTCGAAATTCCAAAGTTAAGCGTACTCTGTACAAAGTAATCCCATGATAGGCAAACCTCCTGGGAAGTGTTGGCACTAAAAAGATAAAATCGTATAATATGTAGCCAAAGCAAATAATACCTCTGTGGGTGGAGTTCCGGGGTGTTATATATGGTATCAGAGTAATTCATCAACTGGAAAGGAAGGAGTGTGTCCTCACTACCTAGTGTGGTTTTAGACCTATGGAATGAAACTGACATAGACGTAATTCTATAAGCAAGGGAGTATGTGATACTCTTCAAATATAGTTGTGGAACTCTAATCACAAAGGTGTTTTTTGGTATAATGACTTAGAGTTTGTCGGAACTCTAAAGTTAAGCGTGCTCTGTACAAAGTAATCCCATGATGGGTGACCCCCTGGGAAGTATTTACCAAAAGGATAAAACTGCGTGGTGTGTGGCCAAGGCAAACAATACCTCGGTGGGCGGAGTTCTAGGGCGTTACAATATTCACTTCTTCAACAGAAGCAATATATCAAAGCATGGGTTTCCCTACTAGCGAATTACTGTGGTTGTCACACTTCATGATTTACATATCAAAGTCAATTAACCAATTGTGTTTTATACAGACAATCCATTAACATGTCTTATTGTAGAGAATCCATGTATGCATGGACAAACTTAAACATGTTGAGATATTCATTTTATAAGGGATCAAGTTTCTTGGTGGTCTTTTGCAGTTTCATCATGCTCTATCCAATGCGCGCAATTCACTGACCTCCTTATTAAAGCTATTAGTAATTCACAACTGCAATTAGTTTTGTCTAAGTTGGAATTGTTACAAATTCCAACCTGGGGATAGGGGGAATAGATAACCTATTTACACATGTGTTTATCACATGTGGTTGGTTAATAGCTTTTGTATATCTACATATTTTTTCTATAGCAAACTTCAATGATATACAGTACTTGTTCCTTGTTCACTATAAGATTCTTTCATTTCTTTTTTTTTTTTTTTTTCATAACAATCACATAAGGGTTTGGATCTTTGGATCTTTCACATAATAGGATTCCATTATTGCAAATTTTTGTAGAGTCATTCACTGACGAGTTTTATGTCTTTATGGCAGAGTTTGCTACTGTTAATGGCATCGTTACGTTGAAATGAATTCACTCAATTTTGTACAAAATGTAAAACTTTTGTTTTCACTGTCCATTCCTTACATTAATACATAGCACAAACCCATAGTATGAGTGTATATTATGGAAGCCATATAACTAATCAAGAAGTCAAGAGTGTATATGACCCCTCAAATTTTTCATACATTGACAAATAATGGAAAATAACCCATCTTTTGAATTTTGATCTTCTTGTAGAAATACACTTTAGACTTAATAAATTTCCCTTTAATCCCCAACACCCCCCACAAAGACCCTGTCCAACAAAAAAAAAAACAAGAGAAAAAAGAAGAGAGAGAGTTTGATGGTATTTTATTGAACTAAAAATTAAATGTCATTTATGTTGCCAATTATTAAAGTTCTAGGGGATTGTTTGAATTGAAAGTTCATGGATATTCTCACACATAAAACAAAGCTTAAGGTGGATATTTGATATTGTTTCTAAATATTTTTCTTTTATTGTAATCATTTATTCATTATTTTATGCCAGCATCACACCAATTTCACGGGAATGTAACAATTATTATATTATTACGTTTATAGTTAATTACAATTTAATTCTCGTCTTATTCTATGTAACTAAGTAAAGAGGTGAAAATATTGACTTAATAATGTAGATTCGAAATGGAACCCAAAAAAAAATCTCAATTGAAAAGACTAAATGCATTCTTGAGACTTTGATTTAGAGACTAGTTCCATTTGTATGGAAACTGTTCTTTAATCCATATTTAAATATACATTTTCAATAAGATCTTTAATAACACCTACACAGCCACCAATCTCTACAAGACAATAAGAATAATATAATTGATACATTACAATAAAGTCTTTGACGTCCACTTAGTCATGTATTCTTCCACAGTTAAATAAATTATAAAGTACCTAGATATAATGTATTATAAAAATGCATGCCCACATTACAATAAAAATAGAACACACTACAATGGTTTCCATTTAGTGTTCTGTTCATTTTAAGATATACTTCACAACCCCAGGAAAATGTGCATGTAAGAAGTAATCAGCCCAATTGATGCACTTCGGATCAAAGAAAAATATGTCAGTCTCAGCACCACTGTCCCTTGCTGCTATTCGCAATTTCTCCGTATTCATATCATCAAAACTGAGAAAAATTTCATCAAACCATTAGAGATACTAACGTAATAGGATTTGAAGGTAAATTGACCAAAGCAAAGTTGTACTTACACTCCCTTGAAGAACAAGTAGGGTCTGTATAGTTCTATTAGCCGCAACACAAACTTGATCTTCCTATTCATATCAATGTACTTGTGCTGGAAGTACTGGCAGAGTGCCATATTTACCAACTCCAACCCCTATTTAAAGGAAAAAGGAAAAGACAAAAACCTTATTTTTAGGATAATTCTAAAAGTATCTCAATATTATATTGGTCGGATGTTGATGAATTTCACACTTTGTTTTGTATGAGCGAAATAATTGAGAAAAAAAAGATTTATGAAGTATCTAATTCCTTCTAATTTGTTTCGATAAGAAAGTAAGGGATAATGAAAGCAATCTTAATCTACTACGAAATAAAAGAAAAAAAATACTAATATGTCACAAAAAATAATAAAAGAGTTAAAAATAGAGCATAAACAAAGTAATTGAGAAATTGAATGACTTTTTTTAGTTATTCTTTTCCTTCCCTTTCTCTCAAATTTGGAGGAAACTAAATTTTATGGACCTAATAAAATTTTTCTTCCTCCTTTCCATCCCCTTCTAATTTTTTTCCCCTCATTGTAAACATAGGCTTGAACTCCCCAAAGCATGCATTACCTCTCTAAAACTTTAAAAAAAGTGCAATTGCTTTTCTTCTCTTTGTTAAAGCTCCTCAACTTGTCTTTAAAAGACACGTATGTAGTCACTTTTGGAATCTATCTCTACTTTGAGAATAAATGTATTGTTACAAGAAAATTGGCTTTAAAAATAATTTTTTTTTGGTAGAAAATTGGTAAAAAATATTATTTCTACAAATTTAATTAGCAATAACAGTTTTTGCAATATAAGTTTATTTTTAGAGATAGAATTTTCAATTTTAAAATCCAGTTTTTTTATAGTGTATATTTTCTCACAAAATAATGAAAGTGAAAGCACTGTTGTGAGGTTAGAAAGTTCATTTATCATTACTCTACTTATAGTTTTCAGTGTAATTCATTGGTTATATAAAATTACAGCATACACAAACCTTCAGCACCGTCATGTAACGGAAAGTCAAGTACATATGGAAGCTTTCCATGCTGTTGAACACAGTCACCTTGCCAACTCTTACAGGCTTTCCATCTTTACCGATCCATGGATGCTTTGTGAAGTATCGAAAGCCATAGTCATTTAAATTACCGTATCTCATAGGGTTTTTAACCGATGACCCTATTTGGTAAATCGCATTGGCATGATGTTTTGCATGGGCTGCCATGGCAACAATAATGGAATTCACTACTAAGTCTGCTGGAATCTGCAAAATCAGAACTCTAGTTTTTACATCTCCCAAATGCAAAGTATTGCTCTATGATATGTTGTAAGTTAAATAATTCAAATATGATTTCAATAAAAAGCACTCAAATTAGTCATTAAAAAAACCCCTCAATGCAAAGTATTAATCTATGATATGCTGTAAGTTAAATAATTCAAATATGATTTCAACAAAAAGCACTCAAATTAGTCATTAACAAAACCCCTAGAATTTGTTGGGATTTTGGGCTTTATCTTTATAAAATTTGGCTGTCTATGGCTAATTAACTATTTTTTTATTCTTTTTAGCCTTTAATTTCGCAATAATTAATTTAATTTGCTTGGACTTTAAGACTTAATATCTCAATTTTTTCATATAGTGACTTTGGATTCCTTTATTTTAAATAAGATTTAGTCAAACACAATAGAAATGTGGCATAAAAATATACCCATAATTAATCTAATTAGACATAGAAACAAACAGATAAAGGAAAAAAAAGATGGTTCCATTAACAGGTCTTTTTAAGACGTTCTTTAAGAGCCCAAAAAAGAAGTTTATACGTTTCAAGATATTGATTTTATACTTAGAGAAAGAGAAAGGATGACATATGCGATATATAGAAAATATGAAAAATAATTATTTTAAAAGTTACCCGTCCAACTACTATATATTAAAAAATTTTAGTGTCATCATGTATACACTGTATATATAGACACACACGCATACATGTAGCATGACATTTGATACCTAATTAGTCTTTTCTTTTTCTTTTTTTCCTATATAAAGAGCAAGCATGTATAAAAGTGAAATTTTGTTTAATTAGTTTTTTTTAGCAAAACTCCTAAATCGCTTATGGCTTGTTCACTTCGCTGAATAAATAAGGTTATAATGAAATTCCTATTATTAATTAATGGAATAGAGCTATATTATGATTTTTTTTATTAATTTTTTATTTAAATGGTGGTATTTAAAAAAACAAAAAGATAGTTCCAGCATTGATATTCATTGGTTTGAATAAAAAATGTCTATTCAATATTTTGTGTAATCAAGATTCATCATGAAATCGCTATTCAAATAACTAAATACCATAATAGATATTCATTATAAATAAGACTGTAATGCAATTGTAATTATAGCAAAGTGAACGAGCAATTAATTAACACTTTCTAAGAAAGAAATATACATACCAAGTCAACAACTCCATGGAGATCTGCTAGGAAGCATGTTAGTTTGCCTTTGCCATAACCAACAGCTATGCTGTCTATAGTTCTGAAAACATAAACCGACAATGAAAACTACTAAACATAAATACGCTGCTATATAACTTAAACAATTACATCTACAATTTACCTGACACCTTCAACCCAACCTGGAAATGGTTCTTTCCATGTACTAGTGACAATAGTTGGTCGTGAGATTACTACGGGAAAGCTTGTTTTCACCGTTCCAATCAACATCTCTCCCATTGCTTTTGTGAATACGTACGTGTTTGGCCATCCATATTTCATTGCCCTGACAAGACACAAAAATTTAGATCCGATTCTTAAATGAAGATGACATTACTGGATTTTGCTGGGTTATGACATGATCATATGAGAAGTTTTATTGTTTTTTTTTTTTTTTTTTCACCATCTATTTCTAGAGTTGGACAAATGGGCTATGGCCCGCGGGCCAGCCCGTTTAACCCACTTTAAAAACGGGTTAGGGTCAACTTTTTTTAACCCGTTTAAAAGTGGGTTAATTTTACCCAACCCACTTAACCTGCGGGTTAAGTGGGTTGACCCACCAACCCACTTTTATAAAAATAAAATAAATAATTATAGGGTAAATATGTATTAATTAAGGTTATTCTTGAGATTTTTTATACTTGAGATTAAATTTATGTATTAATTATAACAAAGAATGACAAATTGATGCACATGCATCATAAAATTTTATAAAATATTATTATTGTTTTAAATGAAATATATTATCTAATAAGTTATTTTAGAAAACTTATTTTTATATAAAAGTAATTAAAAAATAATGAAATTAATCATTAATATATATAACCTTATAAAACTCTCTTTTATTATATATATCTTATTTAATTAGTATAAATAAGTTAAATAGGTCAACTTGGCCCATTTAACTCATAAAATATGTAAGTAGGTTAAAAGGGTCAAAAAGTAGACTGGCCCGTTTAATCCACGGGCTAAAGTGGGTTGAGTTAGGGTCAGGCAATTATGGCCCGTTTAACCCACGGGCCAAAGTGGGCCGGGCCAGGTTGGCCCGTTTAACCTACTTGTTCACCTCTATCTATTTCCTTATGTCATTAATGCATTGTAAATTCAAAAACTCAAATCTTATCTTGCATGACATAAAATATTATGTAACACTTTCTCCTGTTAAACTATCATCAACTAGGCATTTGCAAACATAATTTATATATACATATATTATTATTGGGGCCAATATTGTATTTGGTACCTAAATTTTTTTACAAAGTTACAATTAATTATCTTAATTTTAAAATAGTTGATTTGATACCCAATTTAAATTTTTGTATTTATTAATACTACTGCAATTAACAGAGCTAACTTCGTTTATTGAGTTGACACTCCTAATGAATGTGGGAGTGACACATGTCAAATATTCACTAAAAGTTTAGAAATTTTCTTTATGAAGCAGGAGGATTAACACAGGGAAAAGGAAATTAATATTGATTTTAAAAAATTACAAAAATACCACTAGGATAAAAATAATCTCAAAAATAAGCAAGTTGACCTCATCTCTTGAAAAGACGAGATCATTAGTAGCCAATCTTGTCTCTGCAGAGACGAGGTCAGTATATTTTGCACTGACCTCGTCTCTTGAAGAGACAAGATTGAATCAATCATCTTCAACCTCGTCTCTTTAAGAGACGAGGTCAACTTGCCTAATCCTAGTATTATTTTTTCATCTAATGGATTTGTATGATTTTTTTTTTAAATATGGTTTTTTTTCTTAATCCATTAACACAAACACTAAAATTGCTCGGAATTAATTTGCCCAACTTAATTGTCTAATTAGATAATGTTTGTATTAATCCACTTATTTAATTATCTAATTTTCTAAAATTTTAATTGGCTACTTGACACGTATCACTAATCTCTTCGCCAGAAGTGTCAACTCAACAAACAATATTAATTCTATTAGTTAAGGTAATATTAACGAATACGAATACTTTGATTGGGTATTAGATTAATTACTTTAAAATATAAGTAGTTAATTATACATTTAGGAAAGGTTTGGGTACCATATGCGATATTAGCCTTTATTAGTTAGGGTGGCTAGAAAGGGATAGCTACTTCAAAAGTATGTAAGTTAGGACATTTCTTTTACGTACACTTTGTTTGAAATGATGGAAGGAATAGAAAGGGAATGTATAAGGAAGGAAAAAAAATAAGAGAACTAATAAAGCCTTTGATCCCTTTCGATGTGTTTGGTTAAACGATGGAAGAAAAATAGAGAGGGTAGTAATCATTATTAATGACAAAGCGATGGATAAACTAATCACTAATATACCACCAAAAGAATTGCACAAAACAAAAAAGAAAGAATAGATAAGTGATTGTGCACTTTTTCCTCTTTTCCTTCTCCTTTCTCTTCATTTTGAAAGGAAAAAAATATATGTATGGGTCATATAAATTAATCTTTCTATTTTCTTTTTCCACCTATTTTCCTATTTAAACCAAAAAATAGAATTTAAACATTTTTTTTCCATCCAAGTCCTTCTCTCCCCATTCTTTTCTTTCCATTTCCTCCATCCCAAACATTGCGTTTGCGTTAGGGAGAAAGAGAGTAGGTCGACAGAAAAGGATAAGGCTACTAAATGCTAGGTCAACACCGATTTCAAAAATCACTAATATCTAATAATGTATAGGTTGTCATTATTGCGTAGAATGGAACAATTTTCTTGCGGCTCTAGACATTTAATCGGTCCAGACATTTAATGCATCACCATCATTTTGGGGGCTTCCTTAAAAGCATCCAACTAGAAAGATAAGGCAAAACAATTAATAAAACGTCAAGGCCACTCGACCCTGTCTTGCTTTCTTTAATTGCACCGTATTCAACTTTGGCAGCAAGAGGAATTCTAGAGGAGGAGGAGGTGTCGAGCCAATGAAGACTCGAATTTGGGTCAGGCTGAATTTACATTCTTGTAGTTTTTATCAATATTCTCCAGTTATGTGTTATTAATAATTGAAATTATAACTAATATATTACATCATAATAAGAGTATAAAATAGTTTAAAAAATCTAGATAATTTCAAATATTAATTTAGGGATTGATAAAACCTAAAAAGATAGAAATAAAAGGATTTATTACCATCACAAATGACTTAGATAATGGAAGGGTAATTTTGTTGTTAGCAAATGTTATGAATATTATTTGATTTATGAGTGGAACATGTTTGATTCCTCCTATCCTATATTTAGTTGGCCATGGAAAAGGGAAAAGGTGAAGAGAACAACTTTCAAGATGAGTATAAGGATAACCTTATCTCTTTAAAAGATGGTAACAATTAAAAAAAAAAGAAAAAAAAAGAAAGAAAAAGAGGGAGGGGTTTTGGACTATAAAATGCAATTGCTCAAGTAAAGTCTTATGCGAATTTTGGTAGAGAATTAGCAGCTATATAGAAGGTCAAGTTACATAATTTTAAGTTAACATTAGATAAGATGCTTTCAACTAAATGGTTGAGAACTGCATTGGCCGCCTATCAACTTAACTATAGAATACTTTTAAATTGAGCCATTATATATGAAATCAAAGTTAGCTACTTGCCGATAGGGGAACAATTTGAGGATGAACAAAGTGAAAGATGTAGAATTATTTCGAATTGATTTAAAAAAAAAAAAAAAAGGTATATGGAGGGAGGAGGATTATCATCGAGATGTGACTCCTAATAGGCTCCTAAAAAGACCTAGAAGTTGAGTATGACAAAAATAAACCACATTAAAGCACACAATGGACAAGGAGAATAATTGAGCCCAATTATGATGTTTTGCAATAATCACATTCTATTTAGGGGGAGAGGTTATGAAATCCCATGTTGATAAAAAAAAAAATCCCATATAGATTGTGGAAGAAAATTAATATGGATTTATAAGGCTAAACTAGTAAATAGAAATGTTAATATTAATTAAAAATTTTTGAGTTAAATGGTTGAATGGATTGTTAGTCATTTGTTGGCTAGAATATCGGGTTTGACTCAACTCCAATTAGAGAAGACATCTAAAAACACCGAGGAGCGTCACTAAGTAAAAACCATAGTAAGTTACCAGGATGACCTAAGGATTAAGGTGGTAAAAATAAATTGAATCGTGCATTAGAAGAGGGAGGGAATAATAGGGTTTAATTGTAACAAGGTCTCACAATAAGACATTGCATGTTCAAAGGCAAGAGATCATTTTAGCCAAATAATTAAAAACATAAAAGATTAAAAAAAATGGCAAGAGATTTGAAATGTACGAAGTCCCACATGAACTATTAGAGTGATTTAATAATTGCCTTCAAGGCTAAGTTAGAGAGCAATAAGTCAATGCTAATTAAAATCTTTTGAACTAAGTGGTTGAAAGACCCATTAGTTACCCGCATGTGACCATTAATTGTCATTTACATTCATTTGTTAACTACTAACTACATTTAAATCTAAACCCTCTACCTAGTGAAATCTATCATTAGCTGCTAACTATATTTAATTCTATTGGAACCTATATCTATTGAAATTTATAGATTTCGGGATATTTTAATATGAAAGTCAATACCCTTTTTTGAGATAATTCATAACAAATACCAAATATAGCAAATTTTAATGAAAAATTATAAATTAAACAAAACACGAGCATGAACCAAAATACTGACTTAAAGTAGTGATATAACATAAGTTTATATGTTTGTATCATCCTAAAATAATAAGTTATAGTTTATACAAACTTAAATAGATTTTCTTCGCGCATATCAAATTAATTTTATTAACAAGCTATATTTTACAAGTTTGATAAATCTTAATCTACCTAGATACAAACTTAAATTAAATCCTAATCTATCATATGGTTATAAGATCATCACTTAGAACATTCACATCCATAATGAACTCTATAAAGTTCTTAAAGAGTCACATTGGCACCTTAAAGACTCCTTCTTTTCAAAGACCTCACAACTTTACTCATATAGTTGTTCACATAAATTCCTTCACTTCCTTTTAAGTTTTTGTAGATCTTATTTATTATATACAATACAAATACTTAACATATTGTAAATAAATTCACTTTTTAAAATCTTTAGGAGAGAACTCCAAAAAGTTCAAGAACTCTTGTACGTCCATAGGAACCTCATGCCTTGAAACCCATCTCAAAAACCATAACATGACTAGGGATGCAACCTAGGTTTGGGTTTGGTATAGGTCATATAGAACCTGAATCCGACCCGCTTCTTCATAGGGTTACCCAAACCCGACTCGTGACCGTATAAGGTTTTATGTGCAATTCCCAAACCCACCCCTATAAGGTCATGGTCCTAACCAACCCCATCCCGTTGACCCGATTTTATTTTTACACTTTTTTTTTCCTTTTTCATTCTTTTTATTTATCATTTGTCTACTTGTCTTCATGATATATTCTTCATTTTACTTATTTGTTTCAATTTCTTGTCATTTGATGGTAAAGCTATACATAAAAAAAAAATGTCAATAAGCTAGACAATTGATTTTTGATGTATGATAATAAATTTGTCCCACAGTATAGTATAATTTACTTTACTTAAACATTGACATAGATACATAAATACAAACATTATCTCTTATTAATTATAAAAAAGCATAATATTCTCAATAAGACAAAAAAATAAATTATACAATCATAAATCTATAAAAAAAAATTGGATATATCAAAGTTTTGATGCTATAAAACTTTTTTTTTATTAATATTAATGGGTCGGATCGACCCTATAGAGTCATAACTACGATCCGAACCCCACCCATAACCTTACAGAATCATAAAATTTTTTTTCAAAGCCGTCCTATAACCCTATAGGATTTGATCCTAAAAGGTTTTTAGCGGATTAGACGGACCGAATACCTTATAACAATCCGTCCAATTACATCCCTAAACACAACCCTCTTGGATATATTGAAATGTGCATAATACTCGTCCAATTGTGTCTACCTACTGTCTGGAAAAGCACTTGATTTTTGGTTAGTTCAGTTATTACGGTTAATAATTTTTGGCACGACATGCTAAAAGAAGCACAAACTTACCTTACCCTACATGTACTTGCGTGTTTTAGGATCTAACAACTATTCGCTGTTACTGATAGATCAAAGTACCAAACCTTAATAATTTGTGAAAACTTTTAGGCCATCGAAGGAAAAAGGGAGGGTTGAGGTGCAAAAAATGTGCCGTGTAGGTAGAGAGATTTGAATGGAGTAATAAAAACACACACCTTTCAATGCCCATATCTCTCATGGCCACTGTGATGGTCTGCTGTGTGGCCCCACCGGCAGTAAGCTCATTCAATTTTTCTTCCACTACCTGTCCCTCTGCATCAATGTCTAGTCCAGTGGCTCCATTCAATGTCTCTCCCATCCGATGAGGAGTCTCTTCTATCAGACCCCCTTTTTCACCGCAAACATAGGCTGTAAGTCAAACATCAATCATTATTAAATGCCCGTTACCGCAACATCCTCTATTTCCGGCACAAAGACTATCAGTTGCGTTTTAAAATAGCTATTGGACGAACACAGAGCCGATCATATGAGAAGATAAGCTTTTAGTTTATTTGTGCACATTAGTGTTCGGATAATAATGATATTTGTACTTGAAATTTAACCTATTTGTTAATTAAATACTTAAACTATTTGATGCCACCTTTTTTAGTATTAATTGGCAATTTTAGTATTCGGATTTTCCAAATAAGTGACATGCCTGTACAAATTCCATCTAAGACTATTTATTGACCTTTTCAACCAATTATAAATTATGATATATATCAAAAGATTCTGTTATGTGTATCAGTATTCCGCTTAGAATACCTAAAAGTGATGTAAATAATATCTCATAGGAGGGAGTAAATATAGATGGCTATCCATAATTATTGCAATGATTAATTAAAATACTTGTTTAGGATATGTAACAGTTCGAAATTGATTGGAAAAAAAATCCAATTTAATACTAAAATTCCGAAATTGACAATCTCAAAGTTCATAAAATTATTTTTAATATTATCAAAAGTTTAGTTATCATTATTTTTCTAAAATTTTCTAACGAATTAAATATACATTCACTTAAAACTCAAGAAAGTGACGACCGACGAAGTTGGGTTTCTATGCATTCCAAACTAGAATAGGTCTGCCTACTCCATGCCTTGGTTTGAAATTATGGTAGCATCATAGGATGGGCCCCATCCTGAGCCAAGCCCCGTGTAGGCCAGGCTAACAATAAGACTGCACGAAGAACCCTAGGTTCTTAAAGATCCATAAAATTTTAAAAAGCTTTTATAAGAAAAACGTAAAAACTCTTATTATTAAATGTAAATGCTTCAAAGCCGTCAATTTTAATATTTAATCAAACTTTTCGTATGAATCTTTACTGTCTTACTAATAATGTTTGCTCTATATCTTGGTTGAAAAAGAACAATCTATCAAAGTTTACACGAAGTTAGAAAAATTAATAAAAATTCAATCTTAGACATCTTTCTATATATCAGCAAACAAAGAAAACAATAGTAAGGCGATAAAAATATGCTGTTCATACATTGTATATTCTGGAAACAATATAAGATATGATAAGAGTCAAACAAACCTATTTAAATTAATAATATAAATATATAAAATAGAAAGTGACATACCGGTAGAAACATGGACAAGGACTTTTATTTTAGTACATTTCTTTGCAAAGTCCACAACATGCTTCGCTCCAATGTATTGAGACGAGAGGACATCATATCTACGTGGTTTAGAACAACAATTGCATTAATAATTATTTTAAACTTTCGGACAAGAGAAAATGCAATTTATTTGGATCTATATTTACCTTTCATCGAACTTTGTGGTCGCAGCTAAGTTGACAATGGCATCAATTTGTTCACACATCTCATCTCTTAAAATGGAGTCTTTAACTCCTAAGTCCTCATAGGTAATGTCTCCAGGGACAACCGTCACCTTTTGGGTGATGAAAGGAATAAAATTTGATCCCATTTTCTCTTTTAATATTTTGAATAAATCCGTACCGATTACCTTTTAGAAAAAGAAAGAAAAAAAAAATCTATTTAAGATGTTGGGGCGAATGGAGCATTAAATATGACTAAGATATTGAAGAATATAAAAAGCAAAAACATAAAAAAAGTCGTAGAAACCAGCATGGTCGTTTAATTATTCATAGGTCTATTGTCAAAGACCGTGGAGATTTGAATCTCTTCTTCCATACGGACCATACCCAATATTCTGTGACATGACATGAGCTATTACGATTTTCCCAATTTGGACAGTCGGGCCATGCATATACAGTCAGGATAGAGAAACATTAAATAATGCTGATGTCACATAATGAAACAATGGCAGTGTGAAAATACGAATGATTTAATTTATTTTATTTTATTAACAAAAAAACAAATGATTCATAAGATTTTAAATATAAAATAAAAATTACACTCTTCTATTATCCAATATTAAAATACCTGGTGCTAGGCTTACTTAGAACATGTTAGAGAGTCAAAATAAGCAAAACTAAATTGAAACGCAGTTTAAACTGTGGTTGAATTGATCGGTTTCTAAGGAGGAATCAAATTTTACCGGATTAAACCAAGCAAATCATTACTTGTTTAAAGTAATATTCTTTTTATACCAATAATAACTCAAAGGTAGATGTCATTTTCTTTGAAAAAGTTTTCTTAAAATGTAGTATATTTTTAAATGTTTGACTAATTTTATAAAAATAGTATTTTTTTATTTGTATAATTTCAAGATTGCTCTATATTTTAAGTATAAAAAAAGGGACATGTTATAATAAAAAATAAGCCTACCAAAGGGAAAACCATTTAAAAAATTAATAATATATGTTTTAGATAGTAAATGATTAGTAGATGAGCTCGTCAATCAATATAAAGAAAAATAACTTTTGATTATATGTTTCGGAAGTTGTTTTTCCAATATGAGCGAGTATATATTTTTTAAAATAAGAGGAAATATTTCTTTCATATTTCCTTAAATATGAAAAAATAAAAGTACATTTTCTGAAAAATATTTTCATTAAAACAATTGCACCACAATTTTATTTTTTTCTTTGCTGGCCGAAGGCCGTAATGTTAGTTGAAGTTCTGAATTTTCAGTATAATCCCCATACGCTGCTGCCCCACCTTGGTAGAAGTGTTACGTCTATGTCCTCGTAAAGCGAAAACTGCTTCATCCTCTTTATCGAAATATTTCTTGTCTAAGTTCTATTTTAAGTATGGCGGAGGAAAAAGGTGACTCCTAAGTCCTAACATGGTAAAAATAGTGCATACCTCATTGTGGAAACGTTGTGCAGCTGTTTTGTCATCCGAGGCTCTTAGTAAGAGGTACAGCTTCTTCACATTTGGCTGAACCCTAAGTATCTTCTCCACAAGTACTACATTACATAAAAAGAAAAGGATCAATGTAAAATACATGAAAGTTTCTTGATTTGGACTTGAAAAAAGTCTCTTATTTTGGGCTTCAACAAGGAATTCCAGGCATCCATTATTAACATTTTGCTAAGAAATAGAGAGCTAGGGAATATACTCTTAGCTAGGAAACCAGTTGCTCCAGTGACCAAAATAGTCTTGTCCTGTAGGAACTGAAGTACACTTCCTACCTCCATTGGAGAAAGAAACTTTGTTTAATGTAAAAGGTAGGGAAAGTGTGTCCTTTTTGAGTGTTTGTGAGAAAAAAAGAGAGAGATTTCAGAGATATATATAGAAGATAGATGAAAAAATGACTTGCAACTGGAACCAAAACTATGGGGCAACTGTTCTGTCAGGATCTAAAGACGTTTCACATATAAAAGTTCAGTTGGTGTAGGCTAATAAAAAGCTGGAGTGCACGCAAGAAAATTGTTTTGTTTTTACCTCTATTAAATGCAAGAAAGCTTTTATTGTTTTTCTTTTCTTTTTTTAATTTATTGTTACAATATTTTAATTATTGGGATTTTGGTGGTGAATCTTCTGTTTCAATTGGGTGAGCTGAATACTCACCTAAAATGTCTGCTGACTTACCTTTACATATTATAAAATGCATATTCGAGAAGAGTGAGATTTTGAGGGGCAGTTACTATGGGATTTTATTTCATATTAAATTTTATATAATCGGAGTAAACTATGAGTCTATTTTTTTATTATTTTCTAGTTATTTTATCGTTTTATTTTTTTGTTTCAAATAAATATTTATCAATAAACAGATATAAGTAAAAAATAGTCATTTTTACTTATAAAAAAATTAAGTAGATCAAATATAAATATAATACAAATAAAATATAAATACAAATCAAATACAAATAAAGGTAGGACTATTCAAACAGACCCCAAGTTAGTCTGTAAGATCAATTTTATGATCGGTCTAATAATTGAACCAAGTTAATTACCATGATCCAATGACATTGGTTATATCACCAAAATAATGTCAAATTTCGGCTGCTTTTAGGTTCAACTTATCCTATGCTGTTGCCTTAAATTTTTATGGGTCTTTGATTATTTAAAATGAATTCGATTCAATTTGGATTTTTTTTTTTTTCTCATGTTATCTACAATTCCAAATACCATGTATGATTCTTTAAAATGTTAGTGACTGTCCATCCATATATTAAAACTAGAAATATAGAATATCTTTTTTATTAATTATAACTCTCACAATACGGAGTCTCACCATAAAAGAATTAATATATCTGATTTCATGAAATCTGGATCCACCAAAATAAATGAGAAAAAAAAATTCCTATTTTTACTAATTCAATTATATTTGACAGTGTTACGTCTGACTTTTGTCACTGTGATATGTCGATTGAGTCGGACTTCTAATTGGTAGGTCGTCTAAGTGTAACCTACCTCGTGCGATTATATCATTATCCGCCGCTATCCTTGTGCACAGGATTGACTATGCCATTAACTATGTACAGCAAATTTCATCCGTTTAACCATGCTATGCCCCCATCTAGTCCAACATTTTCATAGAAAGTAGCTGCAATACATATCCAAGTGTCCAACATCATTTTTTTAACTTTTCATAGGAAAATTCTTGTATATTCCTCATCAACTTATGGCAACGTTTCCTTATGTTATTTACCAGTTAAAATATTAAAACCGGAATGTTTGTTCACTCGTCCTTTTCTAGCTTTATTAAAAATTTCAAATATTTGAATGACCTCCACGCAAATTCTTAAAAGAAACCGTTTACCTACTTGGGTTATTATTTGTTGATCCAAAATATACGTGTCCTTCATGAAAATCTTAGTTATCAAGATCTGCCCTAGCTTCCGGGACATTCATAATTTCGAACATGGCGTTTTACCTTTGTCTTGTTAGCTTTCGGTTCAACTTTTGTTTGTTTTTTTCCTTTATTTATTTGAAATGATTCATGCTATGCGTGTGTTCACTGGGGAGTAGAATGGCATCACAATCTGTTGATGTTTCCCGCATGTCCGATATGAAATGAGCGAAAAAATACTATCTTTTCTTTCCTTCTGAACTTCTATTATGGTGTGTTGGCTAGCGGAATAAATAAGGTGAAAATAGACTTGAAATTTTAAGAAATAAATAAAGAAATAGTAAAGAATTAATAGCTATTCCGTATAGATTATGTGAGCTATCATGAGTAGATATGAAAATATGTTATATTCCCAATAAAATGATGGAATAAATCAGTTAGAAGGAATAACTAATCTATTCTACTGTTATAAAGCAAACCAAGCATGCTAATTTGTGGTTAATGTTTTCTATATATTCGATATGAAACTGGTGAAAAGTAATTTTTATATCATTTTCTCAATCTGTATGACTTAATCAATTTAACATAGCTTAGGTGTAATCAATGAAAATAATCATAAGAAAGAGGAAAATTCTATGGTCTTATTTATTTTGTTATTATACATGTCTTGTGAGTTATTGAACGGTTTTAATTCAAATATATTTGTGGTCGAACTATTAATATACTTACTGTATTACTTATTATAATCATTTTAACAGTAAGATGATAGGATAGAATGAAAGTCTTATCAATTAGACTGTAAAAGTCCCTTAAAAAAATATAATATTATAACGATGTCACGATATACATCTAACCGGTTTCAACTGTTAATTTATAAATCGATAAAGATTAAGCAAGGAGAATAATGAGGATCCTAATCGGAAACTTCATGAATATCATCCAACATATTTCACCATTCCATAAAAATAGCCCGATGATGAATACATGTATATATATAGTAGCAAAAACGTCCGTTCAATGCGAAACTACTTTAGTACGTGTGAAAAATAATGCTATTATTGAGTGTTATTTATGATATACAACACTCCTCCAACCCACGGTTTTACTCTAGTTCTTCATCATATATAACATATTTAGATGGTGTATAGGGGAATGTTTTATTTGCATATAACAAAAATTTTCTTTTTTGTGGGTTATTTAATAAAAGAAAAAGACTATTTTGAAGTAGAATTTTCCTCTTTTTTCTCTTTTTTTTTTTTTTTTAAGAGAACTAGTAAACATAACTTTATAGACTCATGTTATCAAGGTAAGGTTATAGTAAGACACAACTTGTTGGCATTATTTAATAAGAAAAAAGACAATTTTGAAATAGGAAAAATCGCCAAGAAGGCATGATTTATGGAGGAGCCACAAGAAGACCTCGCTACCAAGCTCATAAAAACCTCATTGTTTGAATTTATGGTAAATTACATCAAAATGTCCTAATGTTTAGGGATAAATTCATTTAAGATTCCAACGTTGGGGATAAGTTCACTTAATATCCCAAAGTTTGGAAGATAATAAATTCATCTAAGGTCTCAATGTTTGAAGAAATAGGTCAATTTGGGTCCTTAAGGATATATGTCAACAAGAGAAAAGTCTTCTGAGTTTTAATTAGATATTCTCTCTCGTTAACATGTGTCTTTAGGGACCCAAATTGAATTACTTCTTCAAACATTGAGACCTTAAATGAACTTAACTCCTAAACATTGAAACCTTAAATGAAGTAACTCGCAAACATTTGGACCTTCTGGTGTAATTCATATTTTAAATTTATTAAAAATGAGAAAATAAGTATTATGTTTTTTATTTGCGTAATAAAAGAAAAGGTGATGTGTCTATGTTTTTGTAAGTATACAGCTTCAACTATAATGTTCACATGCATGCCACATGATGACTACGCTACACATGACCTAGAAAAATGATATGTACAAGGATGATAAAAAGAGGATTGTGTAGGGAGATGGAGAAGGAGGAGTATGCGATATTAGTAAAGCTGAAACACATGCATGAGAAGTTAGGGAGCTAAAGATCATCAAACCACACTATGTACCGCAAACAGTGTGTCTTTTTTATTATAACAAGTAATTAGTTTTGTAGAGACAGAAATCCAGCAACATGACGGCATTTTTCTAAGATTCTTATCTTCCAAATGAAGTGAGACTAGTGGTTCTATAGAGAGCTTAGCTCTCAATGTTATCTATCAGATGAGATGGATGACCAATGGTTAGAATGAATCCCTTTAATAATGGATATCTAAGTAAACTCCCTTGTGAACGTAGGTTCATTAATTGCTTTATTTGTAGTGCTTGAGCTTTGTTGAAAAAAGTTGAAACTAAACATGTTAATTTCAATGGACCCTGCTCAAAACTCATCATATCAATTCTCCTTTAATCATCTCAAAATGTAAATAAGTCTAACTCTTTAATCCATGTCACCTTAACCTAGAAAGTTAAGTCCAAATAAAAACTAGACATAAAAACTCTTTAAATCAAATTTATTCACCTAAAATTTTAAAATGGGAATTTTGTGGATTGTCTTGGGCTAGAATAATGGCGTCAATACTGAACTAAGAACCGATAAATATCCATAACACTTAGACAAGAGGGATGTCTTAGGAGCTGTTTCAAACAGACGAAAACGAGTGATTATAAATTTCTTCCCCTGTATGAAATCAATGCATTAATCATGCTGGAAACGGAGGGCTAATTACTAATGTCTATGGCTATATATGTTCCAACGGTGAACCAAACTGGATTGAATCGTTTTTGCAATCCAAAAAAACTACGGGGAAATATCGTGAATAGTGTCTAAATTTTCATAAAATATGTTATTAGATACTTAAACTTTAAAATTGATCAACTTAGTACTTAAAAGAACTTTATATATATATCAATAATACCTTCACTATATTGGTAAAAAATGTCACAGGATAACGATGTTAACCAATTTGATGAAGATACTATTAACGTGCACAAAAAGTCTTTTTAGATACTAAATTAATATTAGGGTAAATATTAAACTTGGTATTTGAATTTTGCACAAAACTTAATTTGGTACCTAAATTTTGAAGTGGTCAATTTAATATTTAATCAAACTTTTTAGCTATTTTTACTACATCTTAATAGTATCAGCTTTGTTTACTAACGTGAAATAGACAATCTATCATTGATTTTTACTACTTCTTCTAATATCATTTTGTACTAATAGATTGTTTCATCCAAAAAAAATAAAGTAAATGATGTTGAGATAATAAAAATAGTATTCAAAAAAAATTTAATTAGTATTAAATTGATCACTTTAAAGTCATTAACCATATAGTAGGGGGCAGAATGCAAATTACGAGACAAGCTTGGCTTAATCTTGTGATCTTTTTTGGTCCGGCGTCAAGATTGCAAGATAGGGTGGTAGGGGCTCACCTGACAAATTTTGATAACTTGGATGCTTGAAGGTAGAAATTTTTGTTTTTCCAAAAGCAAACCACGCAAAGAAGAGATAGACTTCTTCCCGGGGGATCGATTTGATGGTGGGGGCTTGGACTTATAAATCTACTGGTTCACAAGATGGGTTTATCTAGTTCAGAGTAGGTAAAATTTTTTTTTTAAATTAAATAGAAAATTGGAGGATTTTTTTCCTTAAATTAGACAGATAAAATCAGCAAATATAATAATTTTATTATGGATTTTTTTCTCTGCTTTTTAAAACCAACAAGTTCAATAGATCCCTATGAAGGACTTGGATTGGACCTTTCTACTCAATAGATGCCATCAGGAGAGATGAATTGCCCCAATAGAGCGAGTTCAAAACTAAGCCTATCATGGCCGGTCCAACTCAAGTCACGAGTATGACCCAACCTATAGAGATATCTAAATAGAAATATAAAAAACCAAAAAGTTAAGAAGTACATATATACTATTACCAAAGCCTTGATAAAAAAGAGACAATCATTTGATAGAAAAGCCTAGAAAGGAATTGAAACATTTCAATCCCATGGATTTGTAATAAAAAAATTAAAAAGAGAGACAAATTAGAGCCATTTAATATGCGCCACTTTCAAATCGAGTTAAAATCAATCAAAACAATCTTCTCCTTTAAGATTTGATTGAATCTATTTATGCCCTAATCAAGTTTCCATTGTCTCTATTTGGAAAAAAAAACCTTTATTTAGATGATGTATGCAAGTTATCATATCATCATAACTAAAAGTCAAATTGGTTAGAACTTTTAAATTTATCAATCAATAGTTAAAATTGTTTAAATTTTAAATTTTTTTATGAAATATTACTACCTCATCTTGTTCTTTTTTATCTCATCCATTAATTACACATCGACCGAAAATAAATGGACAAAATCCGTTTCCGATAAACTTTGAATATCGTCGTTTGTTGGATTAAGTATATATCTTTTGTACTTTTGCTGATAAAACCTTGAATAAGCCCATTAAAAGTCCATTAAAAGTCAGCTACCCAGATTTTTCAATACAGGAAGCAAATAAAATTATTTGATATTTAAGAGGGGAATAACCTCTTTTAGGTAAAGTCAGCCCCATAACTCGAGATAGCTTGAAAGCATGGAGGTCAGTTGGGTAATGGGGTTTGATCAGTTTCTTGTCAATCCTGGGAAGAATGTGCTTTTGAGATCCGACACAAAATTCATCATCTTGAAATTATGAACACAAGTAAAGTAATGCACTACAAGAGTCCACTCGGATGAGGTCATCATCTTTGTTGCATTATGAACATGCAAACTTTTTGTCTAGAAAGTTCTAGAGTTACTTGAAGGGTGAGGCTCTTGCTCTTATTTTCTTCTTTTCTTATTGCCTAGTGGCTGAAAATTTACAATTTATCTTACAAAGATAATGGTGGAACCTTACACGAAGAGCCCGGACATGCCCCTAAAAGATAGATGTCCAGCAATAAGATCTTTTTGGTTCTCATTGATCTCGAATACAATGATTTTTTTTTTTAAAGATATATTGCGAGAAAAAATCCTTTATAAAGAAATTAGAGACAATATCTATTTCCTAAAACTTTTTGAAATTAATCACTTATTTGTTTTTTTTAAGACTAGTAAATTAACTTAACTTTTCCAAATAAAATGTCCTAATTAGATGAGCCACACATTTAATAGTCAAAGTTGTGATAGATGATCAAATCTAAAGTGATAAGTTGTAGGTTATTTTTCTATGTTTCTCCATATGCACATCACTTTAATTTCTTTAAAAATGTTCATCCATAACTTATAAGTTTTGAGAATATACATTCATCATGGGAGCCACTTTTAGATAGATGAAGCACTTTACATTGCCATAAAGGTCCATCAATAGGACCGTTCTACTTATCAGTAGTTGATCATCAAACTAATAAAATAAATATATATGAGTTAATATAATATGTATTTTAGTGATTTAGTTATAGTTAAATTATTCAATGATGTATGGGATTGATCTCATAAAAAGAAGAACGAGACTATAAAATTTTTCTTAGGTCACACTCTCCCTTACCCCCTTAAATTTTTTTCTATTTCCATATTAGCTCAAATGTTATTCAATGCACATATTGCTCTAATTTCCTAAAAATTGTGTATTTGATTCAGCAAAACAAGGACACTCCTTATTATCTCAAGATTTCAAAATTAAAAAGGTACTAACATAATTGTTTTTTTTTTTCATCTTTAAGGAAGTAGGACAGTAAATAGATTTAGTGGATATAATGGAAACAATTAATAAGTTACCCAATCTTAAAAAAAAAAAAGCCGATATCAAATAGTTCAACTTTGAACCAAACTTTAAGTCTACTTACACCTCGATAAGTTGTGGTTACTAATTCAGTTGCTAAGGTGATTCAATAGAAAAATGTAGAAAAAGAAAATGCTATGTCTTAGTAAATTATGTGCCAAATGATCGATTTTAAGAACTTACTTTTACTTATACTTACTATTTAATACTTATTTTCTAAATAAGAAATTTGAAGAATTCAAAACTATATATGAGGCCCTATTCCCTTATCATGATATTTTCATTATTGCCAATTGGCAATGTCCAATGAGATTTTTCTCTTATATTGTTTTTTTAATTTCTTTTTTTTTCAAAGATTATACCTTCTCTCTCTCATGTTCCTCTTCTCCCTATCATATGTTGTGCCTTGTTCAACAAGAGAAAAGAATAGCATGTCAGATATAAAGAGGGCCTTACTTGTAGAGGTGTTCACGGTTCGGTTAACCGGTCCGTGGCTCTATTTTTTTATCCTAACCGTAATGATCAGATTTTCAATATCTTGATCCTAAACCGATCCATTATGAACGGTTAACCGCCTTAACAGTTAACCTTCTTTTTCGGTTAATTTTTTCGGTTTTCGGTTTTTAACCGTTTAACATAATAATTATGTAAAATTTACCGTTAAACATATTTTCATATGTCCATTAAAAAATTTACCGTGAAAGGGCCCTTCAATTATTCGGCACGGGATGAAATGTTGGTCTCAGATTGATGATGTTTGCCCGATAATTACAGCTGCAGTATTAAACTTTGTAATTAAATGGAGACAAACCAAGTACATATTAATCAGCTGGTCCGCAGTATTAAACTTTGTAATTAAATGGAGACAAATTATTATCGAGCAAACATCATCAATCACTGATATTAATCCTAATTATCGAGCAAACATCATCAATTACGGGATGAAATGTTCACGATGAAATAGTAATTTAAAAAAAAAGAAAAAATAAATATAAACCTTAGATCTCTTAATGCGATGTCATAGTTGTTGCCCATTTTTTTAGTTCAAAAAAGTAATTATATAGATATATTATAAATTATATATATTATAATTATGGATCGGTTAACCGAATCCATCGGATTTTAGTATATAAAAACTGAAACCGAAATCGAAAACCGAAAAAATTAAAAATGGTAATCCTAAACCTAAACCGATGGATCGGTTAACCGTTTTTTTAGGATTTATTTTTCGGTTTCGGTTAGGTTATCCTAAACATTCGGTTTTTTTGCACACCCCTACTTACTTGTAAAGTACAAATTTGGATAAGTTATTAATGAAAATTTGATACAAATATAATATAAATAAAAATCCGACAATCCAAATAGACTTTAAATAATATTAATTCTAATTTAATTAAAATTCGATTAAAACTTAACAAAGACTCAAGATTAAATTTGCGAGTTATTCAAACTAAATATTACAAAACTCCACACCACAAGGACAATGGTTTTCGATTTTACATTATTAGGATTACTTTATTACTTTGAAGAGATGTTTCCCATGTTGAAATTCATTTTGTACATATTGAATTATGAATGCATGTTGGATGCAATTTATATGAGGAATAGGATATTATATCAAAATCGTTTCATGAAACTCTTTTGTTTTATATGAAATAAAAATAACAACGTTAAAGATGGATAGATGTAATCTAGATGTGTAGATGTCATGTCTTTATCGGAAAGTTTACGCCGTTCACTGTATGCCTCCCTACATGTTCCCTAAAGAGAGTAAAATTCCAGGTGTCAAAAGCATGCAATGAAAAGCTCTTCTTACCTTCCATTTTACTTAAAGAAGTCAAGTTGGCTAGCCTTATATCTGAAAAATAAATAAATAAATAAACAAATAAATAATGTAGTGTGTCTATTTTCAAGCAACACCCATAGCAATTAGAAATATAATATGGTAGTGGCTCATATACAGTTTGATATATAATATTACTTTTTATATGACACACTCTTAATGAAGTGTATTGCGAGATAGACCAAAAACCTATCTACGTTTTACTCCTTAAATCTTGAATGTATAAAAAGTTATTAATATTTTTACCAATTAAGTAAATCATTAAAACTGTATGTTAATGAAATAAATAATTGCGTTTTTATAATTTAAATAAAGCCGTTTAAATTTGTGTCATTTTATCATATAACTCTTATAAATGTATAGTTATAAGTTATAGGCATATTACTAAGTGATTCACATGGTGAAAAAGCATAAACATAAAAAAAGTTAAATAATTAACTAAAATTTCAATACAAACACAGAGTGCCTAAATGACTTCTTTAAATCATAGAGGACTTAACTGAATTTTCATTTGAACATAGAGTTTCTACTCTAGTATTCCCTCATATATTTGTCTTTAATTAGAGATTTGGTCCAATACTTGAAGTATATATAGAAAAATTAATAAGGCACCCTGCAATATGCAAGTAACATTTAAGTGTGCAACTCTTTAATCCATGCAAAGCCGATTATACTTTTTCTTTTTCTTTTTTAAAATCAATTTGGTATTAAACAAAACTCTCCTCATGTTACATTACAATTTTTATCCCTGATATTTAATGGTATAAAAATATTAAAACTAACTAAAATAAAATCTCTTAAAAAAAAGTGTCAAACTAATATACTAATACTACCTCATTTATACCACTTTAATCATGTTATAACCATCATCTCCCTCTCACTACCACTACCCGCCACTCCTCACTACTACTACCACCACTAACCATAATATTTATCGCAATATTTATGCATTACAAATAACATTAAGGACTTAGTATATAGAATATGGTATAAGCAACTTATATTTGTTATATGTATAAGTGGTATATTCTAAAGGGCTTTTGTCCCACATTACTTAGAGAAGAGATGATTTCTTGCCTTAACTTATCAATTTATTTTTTTATATGGGTTTGTAAAGAGTTAATGGAAAATGATAAGCTAGAGCAAATAAGTATTATTGATTTGTATATTGATATACAATGATAATTAGTTTTTATGACCATTTATCACTTCCATTTATCTGTATTTATGTTGAAGTATCATTAGAGGAGAAAGTTTGCCATGTTCATAATTTAGAATTTTTGAAAGTTCCAAGTGTCGTGATCATTATCATAGTTTTCATTGAGGATTGCTTTAATGTTATGATGATGAGCAAAATAAATAATGCTAGTGCTATGACGATCAACAAAATCGGATTGTTAATTATTGAAAAACATATCTATTCACTCAATATTCTAGCTTAATTAGCAATCCCAATGTTGAGGATGCTTTGAATTTGCATGATCGTCGAGGTTTGGCAATAAGGATAGACAATATGAAACGAAGAAAGGTTAAAGTCAGATGTATTTAGCGGAAGCCAGTTGACCAGCTAAGGAGTCTGTTAACCGTGCAGGGCTAGCCAGCGGATATTAATCCATAATCGACCAGATACGCCAGGTGACTTGTTCAATTTGCACTTTTGCATTTTCTGTGTGTGTGTGTGTATAAGTGAAATAGGAATAGTGCTTCTTTGTTGACAATACAAATGCAATTGATCAGGGCTTGTTTGGATTGTCAGATATTTTTTTTGTATCCGTAATTTATCCGTATTGGTTCGATTTGATCAGTTTATAAGCAAAAGAATCAGTTTTTTATTAGTATCATATCTATATCGATTTAGTTTTAGTTTAATTTGAAAATGATGCGAGAATTATACGAAACTAATACACTCAAACACATATATAAATATACTTTTTAGTGTATAGGATGATGTTGTACCACTAATAAAAAAAAGCCACAAGAGAGGCGTCAATATGGGGCGAGACTCACCTCTCTCATTTGCAAATATACATAGACATCGGCACGGTTCGGGTCGGTTCCGGACCCGAACCGGAACCGCCGGTTCACGGTTCCAAGGAACGGTCGGTTCTGGCGGTTCCGGTTCCGGTTCCACCAACCGGTTTTTTTTTTCTGGTGAAAAAAATGAAAAAAACCAAAACCTTACCCCCCCACCCCCACCCCCACAACAATCCCCACATCCAGAAACAACCTGCATGTTTTCTTTTTTTTTTTTTTTAAAAAAAATAAAATAAAAATATAGCGGTTCCGGACCCGTTGGAACCGCTGGTTCCACCACGCGAACCGCTTGGACCCGCCGGTTCCGGCAGGTCCTTAGACAGTTCGGAACCGTCACCGACGGGGCGGTTCCCGGGTCAGGAACCGCCGGTGACGGTTCGGGGCGGTTCCCGGTTCGGAACCGCCCCGTGATGATGTCTAAATATACATACATGAAATAAGAGATGGGTCTCGTTACTGGCCATAATAGTAAGACTCGCATATTTATCCTAAAACTTACTGTGTCCATAGAAGGTGGGAAATTTTCGACTTTCTGAAATTGAATTGATCCGAGACTCCCTGCTTTCATGCAGATTAATTTTCCCTCAAGTCTCTCTTCATTTTGTCCCAATGTCTCTCTAATTGTTACACGTAAATTGGCTTTCCTTTGGTTTTTCTTTTTTTCCAAAACAATTAACAATTTCTTGTTTATGCAAATTATTCCAAACCCCCACCACCACCACCCCCCGGCGCCCCCTCGTTTTGTCGTGCGTTCCCGACCTACATGTTCCACCCTCAGTAGATGGAAAACACCTAACCCATGATCCGCCTTTTTGATTGTTTACTACCTCAACAAAAGAACAAATAAGAAACAATAATTAACAAGCAAATCATTAATAGATTGTCAATTATGTAAATGTGATGCAAAAGCAACCAACAGCAGTAACCTGGATACTTAGATTTGGCCCACCAACTTGCAAATTAATAATCTAACTAACCTAAATTTCTCACTCAAATATACTATAAGCTTTTGCCCCTTCATCAATACTTATCCAACTCCTTTAGCTGATGCATCACATCCCAACTCAAAAGTCTTATCAAAATCAAGTAATGATCACGCTTGCAATTGATCAATGTATTTTCTTGTCCAAAATTTGAAAAATTATTTTCCATTGAATTTAACTTCAAATTTAACTAATATAAGAACTTAAACGTGTAGACATATTGTAAACATTTGGTTTTATTATTTGATATACACAGAAACACAAGAGATGTCTAACTTTGAAAATTTCTCAATAAAATAACAACTTAGGAATTCCGCCATATGTCGAGTTGTATTCCTATCAAAATATGCTAGGATCAAACTTACTCTAATATAATAACATATTAAAAATTTAAATATAAAAGGTATAGTAACTCCCTAACTAAAACTAGAGTTTTATTCCATGGACAAATGTTGCATTTTTGAAATCACAACATTAATAAACAAAAAAGAAGCAACATACACATATTTTAACCAACATCTGCTGTTGTTCTAGCATAGGATTAATGATGTTGCATCAAACCACTAGGAGAAAGCAGAATGCCTAAACAGAAACCACATGGAGACCAATTGGACTTCTGACTTTATGTACACCATTACTCCAAGTCAATGCCCCAAACACAAAGCTTCCGTCACTGCTCTTATAAGGACTGAAATCTATCCTAAAAGACACCTTATCTCCTGTCTGCCTGAACTCAAGTTGAGAAGGTGTCACTGTAAGTCGCACACCATCAGGATAATCAATGAACGCGTCATAAACCGTCGGGCCTTTACCGCAATAAGTAACTGTCCGGTGGACTGACAAATCTCCATACATGTTGGAGACACCAATGGATGGATAATTGAAGTCATAGGAAGGTACAGGATGGTTAGGACAATGAAGTTTCTTTCCAGTCAGGTTTTTAAGCTGTTCAGGACTTGCACTTATGCTGCATAGGAAACTTATGATGTCGTTGGAGTCATGGTCGTAGATCAGTCCAGGATCTAATGCCGCTGCTGGGTTTATGTGTCCTGATCCATAGTCAAAAGGGGTTGCTTTGCTCCCCTTTGGGTCCCTGCTTATCAGATGTCGAGTGTTGTCCATTGTGGTTGCTGCAAGCATGTAGAAGCTGTGTTAATCATCAATGTTGTAGATGGTCTAGCATAGCGGAGCTTGGAAATTTTGTATAATTGAGACATAAGAATCATGTGTTCATTTAGCAGAAATCTTGTTTCCTTTAGGAAGTTTTTATTAGCTTGTGATGATAGAAATTTATATTCTAAAATACTCTCATGGTAATTTTAGAAATTAAAGCTGCTAGTAATTATCAATAGCTAGTTATAAAGGGGGCAAAAAAGAATTTATGAGCATAGTACATCATGTGTCAAGATAAGTGGTAGATAAGTATCAATATGTTTTAAATAAACAGAGTAAACAACATGTAGTTCTTATAAGGTGGCATAGAAACTATCAATTTAAAATGAGCAAAATAAAATTTTAAAAATAAAAAAAAAAGAAGAAGAAGAAGAAATTATGCTTCTCATCTATTATTATTTTCTATGATTATTTGTTACCACCATTAAGCAATTTGAAGTTATTAAATATCTAAACAAACCTATACTTGTCAATTTTCCTATCTTACTTCTAACTTATACTCTTTGACCAATGAGTATTTACCTTAACAAATAAAATTCAACTAGATTTAAATTTTAAGTGTGAAATTTGATAAGTAAATGCTCACTAGGTTATTATTTCCTATATTCAAGTTTGGGGTATAAAATTGAGGAAAAAAAAAAAAACACAAATTTCAAGTAGTGATTTAATACCGTCTTAACAATCACTATTAATAACAAATTTCGAGATTAATGAGATCATTATAAAAAGAAAAGATATAGCACACATTAAAGCTTGCCACAATGTCCATCCTCATCATAATAACATCCCATAAAGATATCACATAGCTAGTGTTAGAGTTGAATCAGTTAAACCTGTAGTCATTATTGCGGATTTGATAGCAGCTGGACTCCAAGAAGGATGGACGGATTTCAAAATTGCCGAAACGGCTGAAACATGGGGACAGGACATTGAGGTTCCTGAGATTATGTTATAATCAACTGATCGTCCTGAAGTAGATGTAGTTGAAACCGGAGACCATGCTGCTAAAATATTGACTCCAGGTGCTGTTATATCCGGCTGCAATTGAAACTATCAATATAAGAAGTGATACATTTAGGAGAAAGATGCTTGGATTGAATAACTTTGTTGACAATGTCCCCCGGAAAATCAATGCAATATCTTATCAATGGTTTTAAATAAGCATCTTATAATAATAACTTTTAATAGAAATAATTGGTAAAATGCTATTGCTGTGGTTTAAAAAAATGTTGAAAGGGTATTATTGTATGGTACTACGTCGTTAATGTGGAGAAATAGAATAATCTTTCTGCTTATTACAAAGGTATAAAATATGTATATATTATTTAACTTGACATTGAGTAGATACAACAATGGAGACAATATTGGCAGCCAAAGGCTGGCGTAACCAAGGTAACTATCAAGGGGAAAAAAAAAAGGAAGAAAATGATTTTCTTTTTTCAATAGAGAGATACGTTTTTCTTTTTTTTATTATTTTTTCATGATTTTAAACGAATATATTAATGATTGAACATTATCGTTACTTTCCACCCTTGTTTACTGGTAAAAGCTACTAGCAGTAACAATTATTTTAGAGCTAATATCACGTTTGGTAACTGAAATTAATTATCTAAATTTTAAACTAGTTAATTCAATACTCGATCAAAGTATTAGTGTTTATCAATATTACCTTAGTCAATAGAGCTTAATTTTATTTGCTAAATTGCATAATCGTTAAATGAGAAAGTGACATAGCTCAATAGCCAATAAAAAACTAGAAAATTAAATAAGAAGGTGAGTAAATTAATACGGATATTATTTAATTAGACAATTAAGTAGGTGGATTAACTTTTAATACATGTGTTAATTTGCATGCACAATTTTCTAATTTTTTAAATTATTTTATTAGCTATATGACGAGTGTTACTTTCCCACATATGAGCTCCAACTCAATAAACAAAGTTTACTTTATTAGATGAGCTAATATCGAAAACTTTTATTAGATATTAAATTGACTATTTGAAAATCTGAACAAGTAATTGTACATTTAGAGAAAGATCAGTTACCAAATACAACGTTTTACGAGGTGACGACAATCACAAATGTCAATGAAACTTACTTTAATAATGTCGGGAGAAACGACGTTTGGTCCCATGGAAGAAAATATAGCCATTTGCGGTGCTGGTTTTGTGTTCATGACAGTAATTGTTGGAGTGATTTTTGCAGTCGGGTTCCTGTGTTAGCGTTGAACAAAAATCAGATTCGTGGTAAGATACTTGCACATTAAATCAAGATATGTATTTGTAAGTACTATATGTATATAGGACAAATTAAATAAACTTTCAACCTATGATTGCTTATCAGATTTGGGGTTATACTTGTGAGTAAAGGCTTTGGATTAGCGTCTACCAAGTAGACGGTTTAATTAAATAGGTGTTAATTGAGCATGTAGAGATTCCAACCTAAAATCTCTTGCTCTATTAGCATGGCAAATATTTAAGATTTACAATCAGCTAATCTTAAAAGTTTAAACTTATTAAATCTGATACTGTTTAATTATTCTTGGCAAGGATGTATCAGCATCTCGCATCTCGCCTACGGTGGAATGATGATGCAGCAAGTCATAAATGAAGTTGACATACTTGTTTTCTGCCCTGGTTTCCTTCAAGAGATGATGATCAGAAGTCAAAACTTACTTGTCTGTGGTTAGATAAGCTAGAAGCTTTTTGGCTTCTCCTTCTGTAATGACTGAGCTGGGGATGACAAATTGAAACCCAACAGCTCTCGCAAGGGAATCAATAAGTATCATGCCAACACCACCAGCATCCTTTACAAGTACAGCCTTAGCGCTCCGATTCTCAAGTAATTCATCCATCGCGCACACCACAATTCTTCCCTTTACTAAGGCAGGATCAAGAGTGTTGTTTTTGCAGAAACTACAAGACAACAAATAGGTGGAAGCAGCTTAGGTGCAAATTCAGGCTCAAAGCTCATTAATTTGCAGCATCTTAATATGGAAAGTTACACGAAAATATTCTAAATGCTATGACATATGGTAGTAAAGTATTCTTATAATAGTATATATATATGTGTAGTATTTGACTAAAGTCCATCAAATGAATAGCTTAATTAGATGGGAGTTGACTCAATGTAACGTATGGATAGTTCAAGCTCAAATTTCTTTAAGGTGGCAGTATCAAAAGGAACATATGAATATAAAAAGTTATACAAAAAATATTCCTAATGCTATAACATATTGTAGTAATGTATTCTCATATATGCTAGTATGTGCATGTAGTATTTGACAAAAACCCATCAAGCAATGACTTAATTAGATGGACATTGACTAAGAATGTAGGGATTTCACAACATATATCAAAACTCCTATTCTAGTACCATGTTAAGGTTAGCATTTAATAATCTGATCTAAATGCTTAAACTTGAAGATATGATGTAAACTGTTATATTTACTACCTAACAGTATTATTGTAGAATATCTATTTGTACCTTGCATTTTTTTCGGAATTCCTGGAGCAGCTGCGGCACTTCCACTGATTAAACTATATGAACTTCCCATTTTGAGAGGATTTAAAGCATAACCCTGCAAGCCAAGGATTCCTTCGAAAATAAGAGGGGAAAAATGCTGAATGTGATGTGCTTTACTATATCATCCTGTGTTACCTTTAAGGTTACAGAGTTTCCTAAATGTATTTTTGAGACAAATTCTCTGTCAATTGAGCTAGCAGCCACGGTTAGTATCCAAGGAGCAGTATTAACACAAGTACGCGGGAGAAAGGAGTTCCCAGCTGATGCAGAAACGAGAATACCATTCCTAAAAGCGTGAAAAGCTCCAATGGCTACTACGTCGTGGAAATAAGAAGGTTGAGGAGGAGATGGCCCAAGGGAGAGGGAAAGGATATCGACTCCATCACTTATGGCATCATCCATTGCAGCTAGAACGTCAGAATCAGCACACGTGCCAAACCAACAAGCCTTGTAGATAGCTAGTCTAGCTCCAGGTGCTCCACCCATTGCAGTCCCCTGCCCAAGACCATATAAGCTGACATTTGGTACCATGGATCCAGCAATAGTGGATGCCGTATGAGTTCCATGGCCCTTATCATCTCGAGATGACAGATAAAATGTTTTATTGAAAGATTGAAGAGGTCCAACTTCTGCTTCAATCCCCTTGTAGTAATATCGTGCACCTATGATTTTCCTGGAACGTTCAGTGCAAAGACATGACTAAGTAAATAGGCTTGGCTGAGCACAATATGATGTTGCAAATCAATGGAAGCTCTCTCTCTCTATTTACACACACACACACGTGTATATCTAGAGGAAAAGTCTTTTTTGGTACTTGAACTTTGACAGAATAGATAATTAGGTACCTGAACTTTTAAAAAGTCTAATGTCTCATCTAATTGAACTTTTTGTGACTCTAAATACTACTCCACTCATCGTTGCATGACATGTGTCCAATTACTTTAAAAAACAATAAAAGAGTGAGATAGTGATGAAAAGTAAGAAAAATTAAGTTAATTATGAAATTGATTTTTTAAAAATTTCAGATACGTAAAAAGGCATGAAAATTTTAATTAGGTATAAAATTTAACTTTTATAAGTTTAGGTTCCAATTTCGTCAAAGTTCATGTAATAAAAGGAGCTTTTTCCCATATATTTGACCTAGCTAGGCAGGCAGCTATTTTTATGCAGCATACACACCATACCTGTTACAGTTGGAGAGACTGAAATTACTACCAGTTACACACTCTCCCTTAAATTTTGCAGGAATAGGTCCTAATCCATAGTCAATAAAGCTCTTTGATTCGGGCCAAATGCCTGAAAATAATATTGAACATGTATTTTCATTACATTTCAAAGCAAGAAAGGCTAAAAACAAGAGATCAAGGCAAAGAGTTGTGGCGTTACCAGAGTCAATCACGCCAACAATAACATCTGAGGTGGAAGTTAAGGGAAGTACGTGTTGATAAAGAGAACTGACTCCTAGAAACTCCCATGAATGAGTTGTATGAATTTCATTCATCCTACTCTCAAACACAGATATAATTGAGTCCATCTCTGCAGTTTAAAGTCAATTCATTTAGCGAATCAGCTGATGAATTTAGGCAATTTTGTGAATAGTTAAATATTTTCCCTATTTTGATCAAACCATTGATTTCATAGGAGCTTTTAAGTGCTATGTGGCAGAGTAAGGTGCATGAATTTTGACAATATGCAAGATCCTTGTCCATACCGCGCAGCTTTTGAGGTTGTTCTTCAGTAAGCATGGCTGAAAATCCTCTGAAGCTTTTGCTATAATGATGAAGAATTGCTTCCCTTGCCTCATCCAAACTGTGTAGACACAGGAAATCGATTATTTCATAAAACTTTATCATGCTCTCTTGCTATAAATTGTGATAATCAAGACGTTGCTTTGCATCAGTTTCTTACCTTCCTATAACTGAAGAAAGTGTCTGATGATTGGCTGTCATCACAGATTCTGCATCTGGATGCGAGTGCATCCCCATGTAAACTATGTAAAGCTGCAAGTTATGGCAGAAATATGAATATCATAGTTAGTCATCACCAAACATGCAAGGAAATGACCAACAATGCATCATCAAGGCATACAAGCGGATCCATACAACATTTATGCATGTTTTGATAATTGATAACTTTCTAAGCTTCTTAAGTCTAAGGTTTGTTCCCAAATACAGCTTGATGTCTGCAAGACACAATTAATCCCCATAATGTGTCCAGGTAAAGTGTCTTGTAGGACAAAAAATGAGTGATTAGGAAAATATGATACTGCAAACTTAACTATAATTATGTTTAACATAATGGCACTCTCCATGAGGCTATATGAAAATGGTACGGATCCGGAAAATTATTCTCGAAATGGTATCATCACTAAATTTATTTCCAATATAGGTATTAAAGGCATTGTTTGAAGTAGGGTCTTCAAGATAAATAACTTACACTTCACTTTTATTAAAAACTTCGACTAGTTTATACTGAAGACACTGTTTCAAATAAGGCTTTCATTACAAAATAAGTTTCTATTGAAGGTATTGTTTGTAATAATGCTTTTAGTATAAATTTGAAGGCATTCTATATTGAAAATAAATTTTGTAACCGTACCATTTCAGGAATAATTTTTCAACTCATACCAATTTTGTACGAAAACGCTCTACATGAAGCACTATTTCGCAATCTTTTCTTTTTTTTTTTTTTTACCTTTTCCCTAGTATTACCTTTGCATTAGCAACGGCTGCTAGTACCACATCAAATCTGACTAATGAAACAACTGCGAATAGCATCAAGAGCTTCATAACAGAGAAAGAAGATGCCATATCTAGTGATAGTAATTAAAAGAAGTGCTGAAAGGTGCTCTAAACCAACTATGCATGTTGCTTCCTTTTATAGCCCCAAAACCGGAACAAATCGCCAGTTACAAAGTTTCCAAAAGCCGGCTTAATGTACTCGCCTCTAGAATCTTATCTTCCATGTTGGATGCTATAACGATTTTTCTGGCTGCATTTGGATGTTTTTTAGCTTGGAGAATATTAGTTTGAAGTGTATGCACATATAACTAATATTCTCCAAGCTAAAAAACACATCCAAATGCAGCCAGAAAAATCATTATAGCATGACGTGTGATATACTCAATTATATGTGTGTCACTCGTTGAAGGTATGATACAGCCTCAAACCTGTATCGCACAATCAACATGTGATACAAAGGACAGGTTTTTACGATTAGATCGTTATATCCTCACTCAAAGATGTGATACAAGTAAAATATTTATATCTTCACTCTAAGATGTGATATAGTAATATTAATTTAATTTTTTTTTTTACAATTTATATTTGTATTTTTTTTAAACAACCTTAAATATGTGTTTCTACCTTTTTTAGCCAGAGTAGCTAATAAGAATGAGAACCAGTTGTACAATAGATTATACAGAATTATTTCACTCACGGTACATAAATATTTTTAATTCTAACAGCATAAACAAAATTTTATTACAAAAAAATAGTCAAACCTTTTAAATCTTTTACTCATGTACCTTTGTAGCGATTCGATCCATTTTCCATCCAATTATTATAGTGCCCAGCAAATCCAAATAAAATAATGTATTGTATATTTCTAAGAGGATTTTTTATTATTTTTTCATCGCTTTTTCTATAATCTTTGACATTCAAATTGATTCGATACATAAGCAACAAGCTGGTCGTTCTATGTTTGAGGCCGATTCATGCTTTTTTCTTTTTTCTTTTTATTTGAAGAATCAAAACTAAGCGGAGTAAGATAATGGTGGTTGGATGGGTGGTTTGTGGAGCTAAGGAGGTTGTGGATCTAGTGTTGTCGTGATTGGGGGTGTTAATGGTGGCGGTGTTGGTGTTGGGTTTGGTTCGTGGCGGCTATGGTATTTTGGGATGCTGGTGGAAGCGGCAGTGTTGGTGGGTAGGTGGTTCTTTTGGCTGATGGTGGTTGGGTTGTGGGGTTAGTAAGGGAGGCTCATAGAGAGAGAATGGGGACGCGAGAGAAGAGAGAGGTAGAGGGAGAGTCGAAGGAGGAGGGGCGATTGTCGTGTTAACGTGTGGGTTTGGTTCGGTGGAGCTTGGGTCCGCCGGTGATGGAGGTAAGTGGTAATGGAAGTGACTGGTGTGTTTGGCTAAGTTTGTGGGCAGGAGTTTGGTCTGCCAGAGTTCGGTATTCTAGGTAGGGAGAGAAAGCAAGGGAGACCGTTCGGTCATCGATCCGAAGGGAAAGGTAAACGAATTCCTAGTCAATATCATCTTAACGAATTCCTCGTAATCAAATTGTCCATCGCCATCTAAATCTGCTTCACGAATCATCTCATCCACTTCTTCATCTATCAATTTCTCTCCAATGTTCGTCAACACAAGGTGGAGCCGAGAGCATAATTTGAAAATGCATAGTTAAATCTGACTTGAAACTAAAATGTTAAGATAATAATGAGACCTGATCCTTTTGATTTCACACCTCTGCGGCATATGTGAAGCCATTCTGATCTTTATCAAAGGCTTGGAAGGACTCTTTTGAGTGCTTCCCCAGGATCAGTATCCTTCAAAATAGCAAACAAAACGATTGGCAATCGATCAACATTGTGAATATTTTTCTTTTCTTTTCTTTTCTTTTTTTCCTCTAATGTTTATTCTGTGTAATTTTTTGTTTTATAAATTTTGTAAACATTATAAATGAATATTAGGAAAAGAAGTAGTGATGAAGATAGGTTAAAACAACATTGGCTGTGTGGATTTACAAAAATTTGTCCAGATTTTTTTAGGGTTAGAAGGAGAAAAAGAAAGTGAAAAATAAATAAATAAAAATTTTTAAGGATGAGGAGGAGGAGGAGAAGGGTAGAGAAAGAAAGTGAAAAATAAATAAATAAAAATTTTTAAGTATGATAGAAAAATATTGTTTTATTCAAGTGCGCTTGTCATATCAATAACTTGACAGAAGAAAAATGAATGAGAGATCACATAAGTGAAAGATTAAAAAAAGTTTAAACACCTTCTTATAATAAAATTTTGTTTAGGCATAATTCTATTAAAATCAAAAAAGTTCAAGCACGACTAGTGAAAATCCAATAAGTAACTAAAGAAGCACTTGTTATAGTGGAGATTGCATACTCCTGTTTGTTGGTTGAAGGATTCAAACTGAAGTATTTATTAAATAGCAAAAAGAATATCCTTGTCTTCATTATGGAGCCTATTCTAATTCTATCCTAGTATAGGAAGAATATTATCAGATCAGTTTTCCAAGGTAGGTTAAAAAGGGACCCTTTCAACATCTGCTCATAACAACTTGAATCAAGTTGTAGCACTTCTCAACTCTTTCATACAAGGGTATTGGAGGAAGGGACTAGATTATGGAATAAGCAGAAGCAATAGTGGCACAACCACCGTCTTGTATCACGCTTCCGGGAACTTTCAGCAGATCCAAATCCCTTCCAGGTGTTAAACAATAAATCCACACTGGATTTTAATTTAACAAGCTTAAAATTTTACCAAGGATGCATCCGAATTGTAGAGGGGGCTTAAAGAAAAGGCATACAATTGGACTGCCTCTTCATGAATTGCTAAATAACAATAGAAGACGCAACCCTTGATTGAAATTGTTAGAAACAAGATATAATGAGTCCTTCGATTCAAATCCCTCCATGCCGGGAGTCCCATTAACCATCTACGTCTGGTATCACAGACATGAATCAACTGTCTTTGCCACTATATTTCTGAAGAGCAACGCATCTTGGGTTCTTTGGGAAAGTGATTGAACACCTCTTTCATTGTATTCTCACTAGAACGAAACAGTTCAAAAGTACATTGCAGTATGACATGCATAAGGCAAAACCTCAGCACACCTCGCCCAACATCATCTCTTGGTAACCGTTGCAATCAAAATTCCACTTGGCCAAAAAATTACCACATTTTTTCCTGATCTAGGATTGTCCATGTTACTGTCAATAATTATCATGGTATCTGAACCAAATTAGTCAATAAGTTTCACCTATTTGAGCTCCTTGGTCATCCAGCTTGCTATGCGTGCGAAAATTCACCCCAAAAGTTCAACTTACCTATTGAATATTACACATGATCTGACGATATCAAAATTGGGCTTTCTATCTGGGAAAAACTCAATTGTAAGAAAGGATTAACGCTGCAGAAGATTTTACTTCAGAGTGAAAAAAGATCCCGGTTCCAGAGAAACAGAGTACACAACAACTCCAATGGTTTAACCGTTATTAATTATACCAATCATAGGCACAGTAACTGTTGTAAATTGCAATTGCGAGTGGTTACTAGCTTCTACCAAAGAACAATGGAGAATGCATTTTGATACGACCACCACAAATTTGCAAACAATATATAGAAATTCCTTGAACTAAAAGTGCAAATGCTTGCATGGGACCTTGCAAACCTAATACCTTCACCAGCTATACATGTTTGAATAATGAGCAGAGCAGCAATTATTCTAGTAAAAAGTCCAAATCCTAATTACAAAGAATAGATGTCCATAAAGAAAGGAACCAAGAGTGGTACGCCACATGTTTCCAAGGAGGCTCCACTCCCAAGAATCTTCATCTTACGTTCATCAACATATATAGTTGAAACCTTTTCGAGTTTGACAGTTGACACTTGCATTGCTGAAACAAAAAGCAAGCATGCAAAAAAAGCAAAATCTTTTTTAATTTAACTTTTTACAGGAATCCACAGGCAGCTAGGCAAATAAGAGTCGGCATTATTGTAACAAGAAAAGCCAAATAATTCTTTATACAGATTGAGAAAGGGCCGATTTCAGATGTGTTTCAAGCCACAATGTTCACCTCATGTGTACAAAAGGAAAGTGAGTAATCTTCCCCCACTTGAGGCTAGAGATGTATTTCATTAAATTTGGGAGAAATAAACAAACCTAATACAAATCATGATGGTCCAACCCGCATCTAGCATGAGTCATGATAAAATATCAACAAATACATTAACCTTCCTCTCCAAACTCCTTTGTGAATCTCTCATGGACTTCTAAATCAGCTTTGCTCACTGTTGGTCTCTGTCTTGCAAGAACCTTGTCAAAATCAGTCTTTGATATTGGGGGTGGAAGGATCTGCATTAGATAGGGAACAAAGTTAAGTACAACGCAAATGATCAGCGCCAACAAAAAGACAACCCTTGCATCAAAAAAAGGACAGCAGTCACTGAAAACTGAGTAATCCGTTTACAACAGTAACATTTTCCAACGTACTTTTGGGTAATTACAAATGCTACACAAGATAAGTAAGTTCTTTCAAACAAAAAGAAAAGAGCAGCACATATTTTCTATTTTTCTATGCATTTTACTCTTGTGAACAAACTACTCCGACAAAATTCCACACCATAGCAAATGCAAAAATTTTATTTACCTATCACCACCATTGTCTTACGATGGTATTATGTTTTCTGTTGCCCATAGCCATAGTATATACTCAATTTGGCAATTTGAAGGTCAAACAGCATTAAAGTTTTAATTGTCAACTTAAACGATTATGCACCAAGCTAACATGGAAAGATCCTTAAAAACTATTTAAGAAAAAGGAAAATGCAAGAGATTGTCACCAATAAACAGAACTTCTGTGGCAATGTGTGCATGAACAAGAAAAAATTGATGTGAAATTGGCCGATTAACAGTATCGCAATCAAGTTATTATCAGTTCATACCATTGAAGCTTCTCCTTGGGCTGCTAGCTCTTGCATGGTGATCTGGACAGCACCCGGATGCCTTGGTCCACAGGGCATCCACATACCATTGGAAGTCTTTATGAAAAACATTGCATCTTGTGTCTTACGTACAGGTTCAAAGAGAACATCCTTCACCTGCAAACCAGAGGGTACACTTAAGCATCCGAATCAATTTATTCTGATTAGGATGATGATCTCATAAAGATGCTTTTCTTTGACTCTTCATATGCCTTCACCTCAATATTGGGGAGGTAGAAAAAGACTGCAACAGGGGGAAATTAACCAAGCATCCAACATAATATACTTACACAAACAGATATATCTGAACCTGAAAACCCCTCTGTCCTGCGAGCTAGGCTTTCAAAATCGCTTTCTGACAAACTATGAGGGGTATCCCCCAAGTGCACCTAATCATATTTCAAACAAAAGAACATTCACATTCTTATGGGGCCAAAACCAAATGATCATCCATTCTAACAAGAGCTGCTTTCTCTAAAATATCAAAGGAAGAGCTTCTAAGTACCTTGAACATATGCTGTCTAGCCTTCAAATCAGGTAGAGGAATGTAAATGCGCTTGTCAAAACGTCTCCTGATGGCCTGCGGCACAAGATCTCTAAGCTACAACTATAAAATTTCTGTTAACTGAAAAAAATGGGGATATAAATTACCTGATCAAGAGCATAAGGAGTATTTGTTGCTGCAAGGACAAGAACTTTCTCATCATTATGTCCTACACCCTGGTTGATAAAGAAATTAATCCACATGTACACTCAGATCAGCAAAGCAGAGCATGTTAAATCAATAGATGGAAAAATTAGACTAACAAGTTCAATTTAAATTAAGCGACCATATTCAGTTACATCTTCAAGGACCAAGTATAGCAATTAACATCCATTAGGAACAAATAGCATATGAGATCATTCAAAGCACAAAAGCAGAGCTTGACTTTGGAAGGCACAATATGTCCATGATGCTCGCTGGTCAATAAATGTATTTTTAGCTTATGGATCTAAGAATATACAGGCATTTAAAATATATATATTGATGATAAAATACCTGAGTAAAAAAGAAGGTATAACAGGCAAAAACATAATCAGAGACCCTACATTCTTCACTACTTTTTTATGCTTTCATTTGGATTCATTATAGTCTTCCTGCACCTCTGTTTCATTTCCATGTTTGTTGATTTCAGCACTCGGCCAAAAATGAAAGAACAAGAAAAGAAAATTTGTCTCCTCGCGTCTTTGGCAAAAGTAACCAAAACTCTGATTTATTACATTCGATTCATTAAATTATCGAAGGGTATAAAGTTTTTGCTGGATCACCTACCAAAAAGATAAGCATGGAGTATGAATAAACACATGTCAAAGGACTCACTTGAACCAAATTAGCATGTTCCATGGCACCTTAGCGGAGGGAGAGCAACTCTTTTTATAAGCCTCCTTAACAGAAAGGGGTTGATCTGGCTTTTAATTTCCAAACAAGGGCATCACAACCTGGTCTGAAGCAATGGATGTCCTATTTTATCGTGTTCCGTAAATCACATGATGGCCTGGCCACAACCATTCACTTCCTTGGATTAAGAGATAATTATCTAGTTTCGGGCGGTTGGGGGGGTGGGGTGAAAGATCACAATCAGTTGCCTATTTACTATTGAAATATACCCCAACAGAGTTTATCAATCTCCCTCACACTTAATTAGCATCTTCCATGGCACTTTGGCAAAGGGAGAGCAACTTCTTTTGATTAAAAAAGGAGTAGATCTGGCTTTTCTTTTTTAACAAGAATCTCACAATCTGAGGGCCATGGTTTAAAGAAGTAAGCGTCAAAGGACTCCTTTACACCAAATTAACATCTTCCATGCTCCTTAAGCAGAGGGAGAGCAACTTCTTTTATAGGCCTCCTTAATAGAGAGGGGTTAATCTGGCTTTTCTTTCCAAACAAGGATGCCACAACGTGAGACACATGGTCTGAAGGAGGAAGGGATGTCCTATATTGTCGTGCTCCATGAATCACATGACGGCCTGGCCACAAGCATTCATTTCCATGAATTAAGAGAAAGTATTCTGGTTTCCTTTGGCCAATTCGAATCATAAATCTACTTGGGTTTTGGGGGGAGGAGGAACACAATCCAGTTGCCTAATTACTATTGGAATACACCCTAACAGAATTTATTGGTCTCCATCAATGTCTGGTTCCCTAAAGAATTTTATGGATTGGCATGAGTCATATTGAAAAAAAAAAAAATTCACTAAAGCACACAAAATTACAGATTCAACAAAATATTCAACATGGTATAGGAGACATGAAATTTGAGTCCATATAATTGTGTTATTTACATGATCAAGGTGGCGTCCGCAAAGAATTTGGTAATCCATAAAATTAGAACCACTCCATTATTGACTAATGTTACATTAATGATTAACCCTTAAATACAATGATCTTTAACTTCTTATAATCTGTCAGTTTATATGGTCTGAGAGGCTAATCAAAATTCCATTGAAGGAAGAATAACCCATCAATTCAATGGGACAGGTTTACAGAGTGGCTAACTAGTACAATTTCAGAACCTCAGAACAACACTACTATTCAACTATTCATTAAGTACAAAACTTAAAAAAATAATTTGAAAAAAAAAGGATTCTTTTTTAATTTGTAATCTAACCAGATTCCAATTATGGCATACCATACATAGAAAACCCAAACCTTTCTCATAAACTAAACTCTACGAGATTTATAAATCTAATTCCAAAGCCTATCTACTTCACAATGGGGACTATCCCTCCCCCACCTTCCCTTCTACACACACCCCCACCCCCCCCCACCCACCCCCCACCCCCCAAAACAACCACCACCAAAAACAAAAAAATAAATAAATAAAAAAAATAAAACACAAAAACCAACCCTAAATAAATAATCAACAAGAAAACCCACACACTTGCTACTAATTTAAGGCATGAGGTAAACTCATTCTCAAAAATCCTAAATCATTTTTTGTCATTGGTCAAAATTCCTGTACAATGTTCACTCTAATTAGAAAGAATGGGTGATACTTAAGTCTAATAACAGAAAAAAGAGCCATGGAAGAGTGTCCAATTTGATTAGCTCCACTGGATACATTCACATGCAGTCAAAAATAAAAACTGAATCAGTACATCATAGCCACAGCTTTGGGACCTATTCAACATATGCAAACTGAAAAAATTCATAGCTAGCATGTCAAACAATAAGGTGTACAAAGCAACCATATCTGAACTCAAAGAATCAGATAATCTTCCTGCAATTTCATATGGTCAAACAGTGATAAAGCAAATCAATCTCCATCACATCTGTGCATTATTACCTGCATCTGGACAAGAAGCTCAGTTTTGATACGCCTAGAAGCTTCACTTTCATTGCCTTCTCCACGTTGACCACATAATGAATCTATTTCATCAATGAAGATAATGGAAGGAGCACTGTCTCGAGCCATCTGAAATAGGCTGGAAACTAACTTCTCACTTTCACCCATCCACTTTGATACTAGATCAGATGAGGAGACACTATTAAACAGAAAAAGAGAGTAATAGAAAAAATAAGATGGGGCTATTAAGATTAATAGTGCTACAAGAAAGCCTATACAATACTCAGACCAATGGCCAACTCTTCATTAACCATAAAGCTTGTGATGACATGAACAATCGCAAGATATGAAAAACCCATAAAACATTTGTGTGGTTACTTGTGTATTAACTGAAATATAAAATTGCAATATAAAAGAAGTCATCTAAGAGTCGTGAAAATATAGCATGCTCATAGATAATCTAGAGGATTCTTATTTGTATAAACCAACATCTATTAGATTCGGTAAATGACTAAGGAATGCTTGTCAGAGTTCCTGATGCAAATAACCTGAATGGCCATGCAACTCCACGAGAACACAGAGACAAAGAATGGAGCAGATATAATTGCTTTGTTTTCTTAAAAGAAAATCATAATTACTGCTTTCTTATGCAAAATCATAGTTGCTGCTTTAACAGAAATTAAGAAAAACGACAGGCAATAAGTCAAATGGCCTGAGCAAAAAATTTCGCTCATACATCAAAATAAGATTGAAAAGTACGAGGCACTGCCAAAAGAACAAAAGAAACAAAACTGTATCTATACTTGCACCCACTATAACATGTAAATTGACACAGGAATGCAAAGATACTATTAATTACTGTGAGTTGCTAACACAGGGACAAATGACAAGATAATCTCCTAGTTCCCCTGGAGTAAAGGATAAGAACCTTGAAAAGAATGTGCATGCTATTTCTTTAATCCACCACTGAGATAAGGACACTTCTGCTAAATAGAGTCCAGTAGAATCATTGAAAGGATCGATACTGTTACTCTTCTCTCTTAGAGGTAAAAGTGAAGTGACAAAAAAAAATTAACTCTTGCTCTGCTGAAAATTGATGGTAGGAGGAAAAATTTAATGCCATATAAGGGCTTTTGCCAATATAGTATGTAAACGAGTAGTATTGATAAATTGGCATCTTCTAACTATCTTCGGGTATTGTATAATCACAGGATAAATACCTATAGGTAAGTACTAAATTTTAGAAGTGAAATTCAATGAAGAATTCCCCAGATAGGCCAAACAGAATCTTTAAAAGGAAAGTGAAATGCTAAGATCCAAATAATCCATATAATAAGATCCATGGGCTCTTCCCTCATCCATCCAGGAAAAAAAGAAATCAAACTTGGTCCGCTTTCATCATCATGTTGAGAAACACAATTACCCTGGAGAATCTACCACGAAGCTTCTTCAACAAAATCTACAGTATCCATCATAACCACAGAAAGCACTCCTCAGTGCCCTAAACGAAGCTCTTATTGACACTGAAATCTTATTACCAACACTACTGACAAATTTATACTGCCATCTCTAGGAAGCATAACTGGAAAACTAGTGCCCCAGTTAATGCTTCCTTTGTCATATAAAGCGGCCTTGGAAAAATTATCAGACAACAATAAGATAGAACTACCCTTCACTCAAGGAATTGACAAGGTCTCTGAGAAAAAGAAAAACAGCAGTCTTTAATTTACGTTCTCCTTCATTATCATGTCACTATGCAGGTGCAGGTTTATTCTCCATGTCCTACAAAGTCACTAGGCCAAATGATCATTATGCAGGCCAGCAGATGTTTAACATACATTTCTTTTATTTATCCAGAAACATACATTATTACCTGCTTCTCCTTTCATCAAGCAAAAAATCCAATGAAACAAAAGTTGAACTATATACCCCGGTAAAATAAATTTAAATGAACACATAATTGTTTTATCCATAAAGCATGAAAAGAAAGACCCATAAAACAGCCGCACAGATCAAAATTTTCATTTACACATTAACAGAATATAGAGAAGTAAATGTAAAAGAAGTAGATATCCAAATTTCACTCAACCAAAACTTAGCTCAATGTGCTTGATGTGGTGATCAAGTAAAGGAATATGTCACCTGAAAAACGTGGAATCTGCTTCAGTAGCCACAGCTTTAGCCAAATATGATTTCCCTGTACCAGGTGGTCCATACAAAAGAAAGGCCCTCCACGGTCTTCGCTTGCCTAACATGATCAATAACACTGAATCAGGTCTTGATCATAAAAATTCTATGAATTATCAAGAGAAGTGCAATGATATGGTTCTTTTTCTAAAGACCCCGCATCCCATGATAAAGAAAAGTATCCACAATGTATGTGCTAGTGGGATAAAAATTGTTATCCAAGTATCTTCTAGTTGAAGCCCTGCTTCATGTAAGGATCTGGTTTTAAGTAGATTCACAGTAACAAATAATAGATTTACATAAAAGATTACAACAAATAGCATATTAACTATGCATGTCTATAGATTGTTTTAAATATGGAGCAGATACTACAGGTTAATTACATAAATATAGAGTATAAACTGAAATTTTATGTGATAAAATGAAGCTGCACTGATCACCCTTTATATCATCTTTCCGTGTTTATATGAAATGGCATGCCATTTAGAAAGAGCTAAACAATCCTTCAAATTGCAAGGATGCAATATTCTTTACATAAAAGACACGTCTCTTAAACAAATAAATAAAAAAATAATAACAATAATAAGTGAATGACCAAAAGGTATATATAATATAAATATATATCCTAAAGATATTATTATGGAAACATGGGAAAATTATAAATGGTTAAAAAAGAAAAATAATGAAAAAATGCAAGTGACAAAAGCCTCTAAAATAATACATGTAAACAAAAAGATGAGATCAAGATCGCTATCCACATGATCTTTTTCTATTGACTATTCACAGCTAACACAGTTCGACTTCAACCTAGGATCAAAGAGTAAACTAATCATTCACAATAAAACAAAACATTCAAACTCCATTGCTTGAGATAAGAAAAGTCACGATTAGAACACAGCTCCATTTAAATTCTTTATATAGTCACATAAGATCTTCAAACTTAATCCTACAGACAACAAAGAGTATAAGTGCATCCACTTGGATACATCACAACTTAGCACTTGATCGAGTGCAAAAAAGAATGCTAAACAGATATGCATGAAAATCCTAAACGCAAAGAACCATTTAAAAGAAGCAGTTAAGAATAGGTAGAAACCAACATGAAGAACATTTCAATCCAGCTACAAGTTATCAAGACTAATCCAGCAGGAGCTGCTACAATGAGCTGCCTTTTCCAGCTGTGCAAGAGCAACTTCTACTCCTAGCATAAATCCACATCCTATAAACTCGACAGAAAATACACATGATTCATTTGTGCAACAGCAACTTCTACTCCTAGCATAGATACGCACCCTACAAACTAGACAGAAAACATGATTCAGACAGTCAGAAGTTCAAATCGAGCACACCCACAACAAGTAACACTAGACTAAATCAGCATTCAGTAAGCCCCAAACTCAATACCCAAGACCCACTCTTTCCAAAGTTGGCATGCTTCAATTCAACCAAGCAATCACTGAAGCACACCCCTCAGTGAGACTATCTAGTAAAGACTGGAAAGGATAGAATCGCTTAATTTCGGTTCATCATGGCACACCCTCCAAATCAACATGCCAAAATGATAAACTCATCATCACACAATTCCGAACATGCATAACAAATAACGGAATTAGTTATCATAAAAATTTAACAACTACAACCAAAAACTAACCAATAACAGAATCCTAACTAACCAGTAAAGAACTGCGGGAATTTAACCGGCAAAATAACCGCTTCCTGAAGCGCCTGCTTCGCGCTCTCCAACCCGGCCACATCATTCCACTTCACATTCGGCTTCTCCCGAATAATGGCCGAATTCAATCCAGCCCTCAGCTTCTCCTTCTCAGAATCATCCCCTTCATTCCCATCCTTGGGCTTCGTCTTGGGTCGCGTAGCCACGGCAGCATCCCCGTTCGATGCGGGACCCGGTCCGCCCTCGTCGAGTACAGCACGGATCTCCTCAGCTCGACGGAGATACTCCGTAAACTTCTGAGTGATCGCTTCACGGATCTTAGGGTTTTTCTCGTACTTCAAGTGGGTTTTGAAGTACTCCAATGCGTTCATGTATAAAGGGAAAGCTTTTGCGTAGTTTCCAGCATTATCTTCTTGTACGGCTTGTTTGACGTACTCGATTGCTTGTTCTTTGAAGTTGCTGTACATCGTATCAGGTTTGTTTTAATCGATGGATGGCATGAAGGAATCGTGCAGATTAGGATTTGGAAAAGAAGGAAAACCTAGGATTTGAATGTTGGGAAATCGATAGCAATTTAGACGAAGATCGATGGAGTTGTGGAATGGGAAATTGACAATTAGGGTTTGATTTTTGGGAATTAGAAGAGAGAGAGAGAGTTGTCAACGTACGCGGAGGTTTATTTTCTCTTAGCTAAGTGAGGAAGGGAGGGCGTAAAGCGCACCTTATTGAATGGTCCTGGAAGGCTCCAACGAAGTTTCTTTTTGTATTAGAACAACTTTGTATTTCTAATTAAAATTTTGTCTTATTTTTATTTTTAAAATTTTCTTTTGTCAAGTGAATTAATAAATTTATGTACTTGATTACGACTAAGTTCATTTTGATTTGTGTTATTTACTTTATTGATAATAATTCAAATTATAAAAATAATTTTGATATAAATGATAAATAATAGGAAAAATCACAAATAATTGACTTATACCTTCTATTTTTACAACTAACTGACCTATAATTTTTTTTGTTTTTGTTGGCAAAGACTTAATATGTGAAAAGAATTGTTATGTCCCATTAAAAAACTACCACTACTATACCACATGCAATTCATGTGACCACTTAAAAACCAAACAAAACACCAAAGCTCTTTACAGAATCCTCATTCTATCGATTAAACACAAATCAGAAAAGCCCCATTTCACGAACCCTAATATTTCAACCATGGAATTCCATCAACAAACCATAGAACTCCATCAGCGATGAACTCCACGAAATCGAGTTCACTCAAAAGCTTTCAAAACACAAGCATACATTGTATTGGTAGTCATGAAGAAATCATCGCAATCCGTGTCTAAAGAACCCAGCGGCATCACTTTAGTCTACCAACTAGTTAGATCAAGATGAGAATTTTTCCCATATAAAGAGCATCTTGTACTTTTATTACTGTTTTTGGAGAATAATTATATGATATTTATTGATAGTATTGTCGGTCCATAAATTTTTTCATGTCTTCCTCGGTCTCTATTCATGATTATATTTACTTATGAAATTTGTTTGAGAAATATTTCTTCCTTTTCTTCTCTCGAAAATAAGGTGTTATGATATTGCAATTTATAGTGTAATGGAAACAGACAAACAGCAAGAAAAGTCCTTGATTCAAATTTTGAAACGAAGTAATAGACAAGTACTTGTTTGTTTTGATAGATACTCCAATTGGATTACTTATTCACATTCATTTCTCAATGATTGCAAAAAGCTATGAGAATTATGAGCACTAAATCTGTATCAAATGATTCTTTCCTATTCAAGAAAAAGATACATTATGTAGGTGTCAAGAAAGATTCGTAATTGTATTGTCGTGACAACCAAGAAGATTTCGAGGATGTTATAAATATTAGGTATGTCGTTATATTTGTCCAACTTATTCTTGACATGTATTTTCACATGTATTAATCAAAAATAACTAGTTGATTGTGCAGATTGAAAAGGGTGCAACTATTTCAAATGGATAGGTCCACCCACATGTAGATATGGCATAAAATTTTAATATAAAGTAGTAGAACAGTTTGGGAAGCTTGAGCATGAATTGGAGACATCAAAGAGAAAGGAAAAGGAAGCGAAAGAGAAGCTTGCATTTGATCTGGAACAAGGGGAATATGTTTGTTTGTTTTGGCTTTTTTCCGGCAGATACAGACACTTTTTCAAACTTTTTGCTAACAAATTATTTATCCAAAAATAGATATAGATAAAAAAAAAGTTGACAGTTCTCATCAAAAGATCAAATAGAACAAATATAGATAAAATTTAGATGTAAATCGGATATATTTACACATATCATTTTAAAAAAGATATAGATACAGATGAAAAACAGACAATCCAAACAGACCCTAAGATGAAAAAATTAAGAAGTCTCGTCTTTCTTTCTTGGTTATGTGTTGTAATAGTTATCATGTATTATGTAATGTCACATGGTTAAGTGTAATTTATCTTGTCATTGTACCTTTTGTTTAACTTTAGATGAAAATGAAATGGGTTAAATTCAAATCTTTTGCCTTATCTTATCCTTTCTTACCATTTTCCAACATCTATTTTATATGTGGCTTTCCAAATATATTACCTTGCATCTATCCCTAGTTATCGAGCATTTATGTTTGTCTCACCAAAGTGCCTATGAGCTGTAAAAGAAAGAGAAGTCCACTTTCATTAGTACGCAACAGAGAAAGCTGACAATAAACAAAGAAGAAACACATGATTCCCCATAAAATTTTAATAGCAAACCTTTCCTGTTTCTATAAGCTTAAGCACATGCTCAACATCATTTACGATTTCTTCCCTAAGTCCAACAACAAAAATGCTTCGCTAAAAATAGAAAGATTAAGCAAAATTATTCATAATTATCATAACTTCCCTAAGCTTTCATGAATTTAAAGTTTCTAATTCTCTATAGTCAAAAGATCATTGATTTCCTCATTATATATCTCCATATACAAAACCCAAACTAAAATTTCTCAATCCAAGATCTAAAACAATAAAGAAAAAAAAATTATTAATAGTTAATAGGCACTTTGCTCGTTTTGCTACTTGACTTGGCTTTTACATTAACTCGACCCTAACTCTATTGCACTTATTTGCTATATACATAAAATAAAGCCAACTTAAATTTCAAATTTAATACACATTAATCATGTCTCCTTATCGGTAAGATTCGACCCATACGCTCTCCATCAACATTCATTAACATAGTGGACTGATACTTTTCTTGGATAATTTAGCGCATATCAAAAGTTTATACCAGTCCTAGATGTATATGCAAGAAGGCATTGCCTGGATATTTTCATGTTTGGAAATTCCATTCCCATAATAAGCTTAGGGTATCTCCATCAACTTCTCCGTTATACTCAACAATTCTATCCAGTTCTAAATCATACACAAATCATCATCAAGTGCATCTTCTTCCCAATCATCACCCCCAATTAGTAGTTAATCAATCTCATCCACAATTGCGAGAACCTTGTTGTCATCTCCATCATCATTAGATGTAATTGCAAAGTCATCTTCAGTTTCATTTTCGCCTGTCTCACAAATATAGTCATCATCAGCAACCCCATTCTTTTAAGCATTTCACGATGCTCTCTACTAATTCTAAGATCTACCTCCTCCATAGGCAATGCATATAAGGAAAGTGGGTTCAAAACATCCACCATTAATGGTTGTTTATCTACTAATAACCTGACTATGTAAACTCTTACAGAATGGTGAGCTTCTAACATTTTGACAATATTAGCATCGTTTTGAAGGAGCCTTAGACCATTGTGCAACAATTGACCAGGCATTACATAAAATATGAATGAGCTTGGTGACTTGCCTATATCATCAAGGACATCCTCAATATCAAGATACCTAAGTACACTAGGATCAATGTCCTTTCTTACTTCAATAGAACCTCTCTCATACGTCCAAATCACACTTTTGTGAAATCTTCCACCATAATGAAATTGCAAGTGTAGGATCACCATAATTATTCGTACCATAAAATCCGCAATCCAACAACCAATTTTGTTAAGTAACATTGTAAAAATGATCTTAATCTTTTATGACCATTGTAATTGGACAGCTAATTTTTTTCAAATACTTTACTAATTCTTGGCTTAGAGAAATTAAACTAAATGGTCATAATAAAATGAGGAACAATATCTTAGTAGCTTCTATTACTTAGCTATCTATTACAAAATTCAAAATGTGTAGACTTTAGAAAACAAAAAGCATGGAAAAAATCACACTACAAACATACTTCACGACACCATCCACTTCTAAATGTGTGTTGCAAAACAATCAAAAGGCAACAACAATATTTGATGTCAAAGATAAAGACGAAAACAAGGAGAAAAACCACGATGTAAATACCCTTCAAACTATATAGAGGGTCATTACCTTAAGGGTATATAATGGAGAAGATGGAGATGTCGCGAATAGTAAAGTCTTTCTTCTGCTTCATTTATATGTGTGTTGTGGTAGATTTCAGTGTTTAGGTGTTTTGTAGAGAGAAGAGATTTCCAAGTTTCAAAAGCTTTTGGGTGAACTTGATTTCATGGAGTTCATCGTTGATGGGGTTCCATGGTTCGTTGATGGAATTCCATGGTTGAAATGTTGAGGTTTGTGAAATGGGGCTTTCTAATTTGTGTTTAATCAATAGAATGGGTATTATGTAAAGAGCTTTGGTGTATTTTTTGGTTTTTAAGTGGTCACATGGGTTGCACATGGTGTGGTAACAGTAGTTTTTTAATGGGACGTAGTAGTTCTTTTCATGGGTCAGGTCTTTGCAAAAAAAAAAAAAAAAATTACAGATCAGTTAATTGCAAAAAAGGAAAGTACAAAATCATTTTTTTTGTAATTTCCCCTAAATAACACAAATATCGTGATGTTAATAAATTTTTGATGGTTTATCATTTAACCTATTGTAAAGTTTTTCATCTAGCCAATACATGCATCCTCGATTCTTTGTTGTGCTCATCTATAAGTTGGGAGCAAACCGGAGTAGTCTATGGGACTTTGTCTGTATGAGTCAACAGAAAACTAGAGTAATCTATGGAACTTCGTCTCGTTGTGTGCATTAGTCCTCTTTTATCACTATACCTACTTGTAGGCTAGTAAGAAAATAGTTTTTCAAGAATTCTCTTATAAACATTTCCTAAATAACAGGCTCTTGCAAATATCATCTCTTCGAGTCCCACTAGACTCTAGCCTATAATTCTAACATATGAGTACTATATTCCACTCTCAGGTGGTGCGATACCTCAAATGCTGCCAAAGATCCCTCCACTTAAGTTAAATAACATCTGCCTCATCTGGTCATCTATATTCATCATCAAAATACCTAGAGCTCGTTATGAATTCTAGCAACACGCTTCACTATGGTCATAGAGGTGGTGCTGGCAGTAGTAATGCTACATATATAGGTGCTACTGAAAGTGGTGGCACCTCTTTTACTATCGTAATTGGTGGTGTTGCGATGCCTGGTGTTTTTGCAGCTAAGATCTCTTTAAATAAGCTCTAGACATATCTACCAATCTTCAATAGTAGCTTGTACCTCATTCGAGCAATCATACGAAGGAGCTGGTTGAAAAACCTACCATTATTGAGTAGTAGTAAGGCGTTAAAGATTTCACATAGTTCATCTACATCCTTATATTGGTTGACTAAAAGATAGTATAAATATAAGGTTATGTATATTGCAACAAAATAATTATATCATTACACATACTTTCAACATGTTTTGGTTATAATTATTATCAACTATATAAAAATGCTTGTGTAACTCTGAAAACACAAGAAACATAAATAGATAATTTCCAGTAATAATCGAAAATTGTGCATCCTATAGGTGTCATGTTATTATGGTGATCCCTAATATCAGTTTAAGTACATCAATCAAAATATGTATAGATGATCTAAAATACATTAATTCCTCACTACAATTTCTCTCTTCACTCAAAAGGCACAAATGATGAGATTATCATCTATGATTCCAATTTCTAACATACTAAAAGGGAATCATTCATGATCATTAGTCAATAAGCATGTGACGACTAAGATTAGTTTTGAAGGACTAGTTGTTGGTGTATTTAAAAAGCCCATACTAGACGCTACCTCTGCAGGATCAAAACCATGTCAAGTATCATTAGCACCATCCATCAACATTCACGTCTTGACCATATATTATCCTCCATCACTAAACCCATGCCATCCTTTATATCCATCTTGTTATTAATATCTATATCAAAATCTTCACCACTTGATAACCTAACATCTTAATCCTTTATCGGTGTCAACTCATCTGACATCCAATATGTAAGTGACTTAGCATTTAAAATCGATTGGCCACCATACTAAAGCATATCCTTTGTTAGTAATTAAGCTAGGCTCAAGTCATGCGAAGGAAGAAAGGCATATCTACCATCAATGCGCCATAGCTAGACTAGCATGTCCAAGGAAGCAACAAAAGCTAAGCCTCTTCATTTGAACTAATCACAATCACCTCAGGTTGGGCAGACGGCTTCTGTAGGACTACCTACTCACCCGTTGTATCTAGCACTTCACCTTGAGGTGGCAGGGATAGGTCCTTAGCTTCAAGGGCCATCAACTATTGTATGCTAGTGATACAAGACTTAGATCAGCAACATTGAATGTAGCACTTACATTATACTCACCTGGTAAGTCAACTTTGTAGGCATTGTCATTGATCCGTTCAAGTATCTGGAATGGACCATCTCCACGAGGATTCAGCTTGGACTTTCGTTGTAGTGGAAATCTTTCCTTACGAAAGTGCACCCAAACCCAATCTCCGGGTTGAAAGATCATTGGTTTCCTGCCTTTGTTCACCCTTGAAGCCACTTTTGCATTGTGTTGCTCAATCCTATTCTTCACTTGTGCATGTAGCTTCTTCACAAAATCTGCCTTAGAGTTAGCATCAAAACTCACAAACTCGTTAGATGGTAATGGCAATAAATCAATAGGAGTTAGTGGATTAAAGCCATATACAATTTCAAACGGAGAATAATGCGTAGTGCTATGAATAGCCCTATTATATGCAAACTCCACAAATGGTAAACAATCCTCCCAAGTCCTAATGTTCTTCTCTATGATTGTCCTCAACAATTGAACCAAAGTTCTATTAACCACCTCCGTTTGCCCATCAGTTTGTGGATGACAAGTAGTCGAAAACATAAGCTTAGTTCCCAACTTTCCCCACAGAACTCTCCAGAAATGACTCAAAAATTTTACATCCCTATCACTAACAATGCTTTTAGGTAGGCCATGCAATCGCACAACCTCTCTAAAGAACAAATCAGCAATATATGTTGCATCATCAGTTTTATGACATGGATAAAATGAGCCATTTTACTAAACCGATCTACCACAACAAAGATACTATCATGACCTTTCCTAGTCCTAGGCAAGCCAAGAACGAAATCCATAGACAACAGCAGTCCAGGGTTCATCAGGAACAGGCAATGGTTTATATAGTCCATGTGGTTGAAGTTTAGATTTAGCCTCTTTACATGTAATGCAAGTTTTACAAATTTTATGCACATCATGCCTCATGCCAGGCCAAAAGAAATGTTCATGTAGCATATCATAGGTCTTATCTACCCCGAAATACCTTCGTATTCACGCGTGAGAACCCCTTTGAATATTTGCGAACCCCCAACACAATGAATAGAAAACCCACGGATACCTTTGATTTCAATCCCTAAGAAGGATTAGATATCAGATTTGTCTTAGGTTCTTGATCTAAAGAATTAGGATAACAAACCCTAATTGCAAAACACTCCACAAAGAAGGTGATCGATCTTCTTTGAATGTTCCTAAAGCATGTATTCTCTCAAGAACACAAAGAATCAAGCATGAAAGCTTTTGGTATTCAATTTCATGAATAAACTTAACCATAATCAACTTGTTTTGTCTTACAACCTTCAAAGACTTATATAGCAAAACTAAGGAAATCCAAAAGACAAGAAATTGAAAAGTTTCTCGTAATAAAGTACGCTGGCGGCCTAAGTTTCAACGCGGGCGGCCATTATGCTACTGGTCGAAAATTACAAATCTACGCTGGCAAGATGGCCGGCGGCCTAAATATTTAAGCTGGCGGCCTTTGTTCCAATTCGCTCCAATCTTCAATTCCTCTTATGTTTCCTCTTGAAGTCGAAGTATATTGAAACGAACTTGACCCGAACTTGTCCCAAAGCTTTGATAACCTTGTAATCCATCTTCAACTTGCTTGATTAAGCCTTGGAAGTGTTGATTGAAGGATTGTTGAAGCGTCTTAGCTCGGGATCTTGTTATTGGTCCTTGTGGCACACTAGATGGACTTGAAATCCTTTGAGCTTGGTCCGTAGCCGCTTGATCTTCGTGTAAAGTTGGTTCCAAAGCTTGGACCAGCGGCTCTACCGTAACAGCTAGGCTATCCCTTCTGGTCTAAGCTAGTCTCGTCTTACTCGAAGCACAAGTCAAGGGAGGGAGGATCCATCATAGAAGTGATGACATAAGTGAAGAATCTCCCCTTGACTTAGTGCTACAAAAAACTGTGCATGATCCTCGATGTTGTCATTAACATGTAAACATCTAAATCCGATTTGTGTCCTCGTACCAAACCCTGATCGTGCCTTAGCCACAATGAATATCATGTCAGCCAAGGGTGGATGTAAGATGATACGATCGGGGAGGTGGGATGCGCGGATCTTAATTAACTTAATGCTATAATATTATATATATATATATGTATTTGGTTACTATTAAAACTATATTGCATCTTATATATGTATAAAAAAATTTAATGATTCCACTATGATATTTTCTAACTTCATAAGTATGAAAAAAAAATTCAATAAATAATTAAGGGTACTTATTGAATTTGGTGACATATTATTTATATATTACTTCAAAATTAATTGTCAATGGAAAAATAGAATTAATAAATGATATATTAGTATTAGTTAGAAATACTTTATATAATAAAAATCATAACATTTGTAATGTGAACAACATGATTATTAGTTGTAGTTCACTTTCACTATGAATAAAAAATAATTGATTATATGAATTTATTTAGTTAAATATAATTTTATGATAAATGAATTTAATTCTATCAGTTATTGTGAAAGAAAAATGTTAAAAAAAAAAAAGAATGCCGAGAGAAAAAGATAATGCAATAAATGTATATTGAAAAAAGGAAAAGAGAGTTTAATAAATGCTATTTGAAAAGAAAACTACACTTATAGGATTCAAACCCATGACCTCATAAATGCATAGCCAAATACATAACTACAACACCATACTTAATTTTATGTAACTATTTACTTTTCATAATATATATATATATATATAACACATATTTTTTTCTTATTTAAAAAAATTAACTTTTTGTAGGTTTGGGGGAGCCGATGCCCCTCCCCCCAATTGGATCTGCCCCTAATGTCCACATATCCAAAATAGGTCAAAATGTACTTCAAAGCACACATCCCCTCTACATTAGGCAACTGAAGACCGATGCCATCTAATCTCACCGAGTTTATCCACTAGCGCCACGGGGTCCGAAAAAGCCTTTATCACCATGATTTCATAACATCGACCATGTACAATAGTCATTTCAATAATGTTAAATCCTCACATCTAACCCTAAGGCGTCGTTTGTACACCACCAAACTCTCTCTTGCCTTCGTGCAAAACAAAGTGAAAGATAAAATATTTTAAATTCTTAAATTTTAATGGTTTAATTAAATTTTTATTAAAAAATTTAACCTGGTTTTGCCTACTCTCAACTCACTCTAATTTTGGTTAAGGTTTAGGGTTAAGCTTCAACACTTAACCATGCTCTAATATCTACTTTGATCTATCACAAATATTGTTATGATTTAAAGGGCACCAGCCCCACGATGCATGTATCGAAGCTAAGGAATGACTCCATTTTCACTCAACAACTTCCAATATTATGTATAAGGTGTATTCACCATTTAAGAGCACTACTAATATATGGCAAATATGAAGTTGACACTAAAAATGCAACAATAATAGGGATTCGAATAAAGAAAAATAAAATATAAATTATTCATACCATAGATTGTATATGGTATGGATTTGTGCCTTCCATGGCTTGGGTAATGGAAAACGTTGCAAGGGCTTGAAAGCTAACATGGACCCACCATGTCCAAGTACTTGCATTTCTAAGATAAGTTTAAAACTTTGAAAAGAAGTTTTCTACTATATATTAAAAATATACATTCTTTGAATAACACATATAAATAAGTTTAGGATGTTAAATATAATAAAAACTCACAATTGGGTCGCTAGCATGACATCTAAAGAGGAAGCCATCTTCCTTGAATGATTTAGTTCTTCCTTTACATAGGAGGACCCATGAATCTGTTATATATAACCCACCCAAATTCCGCACATGACACTAACTACCCAAAATGAAATGCATGATATGCATGATAGGTTTATTAATTAAGTCAAATAATTATTAATCCATTTCAAGTGACAAGCCAAGTTCATAGACAATTGAGCATGTCAAGCTATCTATTGGTATAAGCAATAGAAATATCACTTTGCAATTATATAGGTTACCATTCTAAGCCTCGATATTTAAACACGTGTTCTAAGATCCTAAAACCATTCATGCATGTACATGATAATTTAATTAGTGTGCCAACACTACATTCATAAACAATGTAATACTCATGGAAATAACCCACTCTGCCATGTTAAGGGCTTAAAGTAAGGCTAAATTATACTAGAAGGTATAATATTTGGAGGTAAGTTCATTTAAGGTATCAACATTTCGAATAATTAGAAAGCTGAATAAACGTTTTGCAAAGTGAATCAAATGACTGTTTTGCAAAGTTCATTAAAGGTATCAACGATTAGATTAATTTTCCTTAATTATCATCAATGGTTAATTACTAACATCTTATTTATTCACTTTCCAAAATGTTGATATCTATTTTTATCCATTTGAAATATTGATACCTTAAATAAATTTATCCATAAATGTTGATTCATTTTTTCAACCACTCAAAACATTAATATCTTAAATTAACTTACCTAAAAATATCGATACATTTTGATGTAATTTAATGAGAATGTTCAACATAATTTACCTATTAAACAACAACAATAGCAGCAGCAGCTAGGAAATACTAAACATAACACTATACTCCACCTATACTTGAATTTAATTCCTTCAATTAGCTTAATTTAATGCTTTGAAGTGAAACTGAAGAGATTTTTTGTTATGGAACTGTTGCTGAAGCAAGCAAGGTTAATATGCAAATATATTTTATACGATTGAAATTTTTCAGACACATAGGATAATTTTTAGTTAGTATAATTTTTAATTATTCGTTTAAGTATTAAAGTAATTTATTATTTATTTTGCAAAGTTGAATCGTTACTATATATATACATATTCTTTTTTTTTTTTTAGTTATCATTTAGCATTTAGAATATAAAATTGGCTTCTTAAGCCCTTAGTTTGTGATTTATAGCTTTAAGGTTATTCAGGTTAGTTATCTTAGGGTTTGAGGCATTCAATTACTTTTTCTTAGGGTTCTCGATCCATCCCGAAGGTTTTTATTTCTTTCTTTAAGGTTTGAAGCTTCTCAATTAGGTTTTGGTGTCCTCGGTTGAGGTTTTAAGCATATCAATTTAAGTTTAGATCCTAATATTAGAATCATGATCAAGTCCATGATTGAGATTTTTTCGGGGTTTACATAAACGATTCAATCATATTCGTCCTATTTAAGATTTCTACAAAATTTTACTAAGATTGATATAATTGATTCTTGAATTTTCACAAGTAGATAAAAAATGAGGGATTATATGATCAATGGCATGGATTAACAAGTATTATATATATATGATTAGCTCAAGTTCAAGAAATTATTCGATGGAGATGCAATTAAGCCAATGATGAAGTAAACCTAACCATGCTTACAAGTGCATAAGAAATTTGCATCTAGATCCATAATAACAATGCCACATAATTGAGTTTCTCATACTGGAAGCGAGCAAGCATTTGTTGGCACAACTACCACATAAAGCTTTATTTTAGCCAAGAACTTACAAGTAGAAAAGGATATGGATTTTAGATAATTTTGTTATACTTTGGCAGTTTGGGTTCCCTATTATGTCATAACTATAACTAGCTAACCAACTCTAAATCTTATAAGATCATAAATATTTTCTCAAACCCATCTCAAAACCCCCTGAGGTTTTTAGTGAATCAAACAGGTTAGGGTATCCTAAAATGATTCGTCCAGTTATATTTTTAGTTATTTCGTGACTATATAATATGTGGAGGATTATTAGAACTAAGGTACCCTTTAAGCATAATATTTCTATTAATATGGGTTGAACAAAATCACAATTCTCCTTAAAAGTAGAATTGAATTTTCTCTTAAAACTACAATAATTGATTTTAATGAATTATGATTTTGCCTTATGAGAATCTTCTAAACTTAAGGGAAAAATGAAACCCAATATTGCAATACCAATTTAAATTCAACCTTTTCTTACATACCAAACTTGCCACTTTTACCTAGTTTACTTATATCATATCTTGATTTTATGGAATTATATTATAGAGAAGTACAAACAGATAAGTAGTAAATGACAAATATTGATGATGGCTCTATAATATATACTTGATAATATCTAAACATTATCATTATATTATTGTAGTAAAAAAAAAAAGTATATTCCCTATTTTTATGATTTAAGTATTATTTGATATTATCATTTTAATGAGTCATATATTATGTAAAAAATTTTATGACTTCGTGTAAAGTGGTACCATTGTTCTCATAGGCTTGTGCACAACTTTGCATTTGAGAGCATTTGCACCATCAAAGGATAAAAGAGTAAGTGATCTTACAGATTTAATATAAAATATACATGTTAAATGTTATACCTTAAATAAATGTTGATTACAGCTTGTTTATAAATTATAAAAGATTATAATAGGATGTTCAACATCAGTATCCATATTTGGTAACCATATGATATGAATAATGCACGCCTTGAATTTAAATATTTCCAATAGTTTCTTCACCTTCCCTTTAAAATTATATATATTGAAAAATGGTAAATAATTTTTTTAAGGTATTAATGTTTGTATGTAAACTAGAATAAATCACCAACACTTTTAAAAGGTTAAAAAAAATCAAGGTTACATAAAAGTAATTTAAATAAGGGATCAATTTTTTACATGGTTAATGAAATGAATTATAAGGTTATGCAAATAAATGATTCCTTTTTTCCCCCTATTTGTCACATATTTAAAATATTGATTTTTTTTTTTTATGTTCATCTGCACATACATAAAAGATCCTTATCTAACCCATTTTATAAAATATTGATCTCATTTTTTAACTATTTAAAATGTTGGCTTATTTGAACTTAACTCAAAAGATTAATACCTTCTTCTATTGATTTAAAAAAAGAAGAGAAAAGAACAAGGAATAATAAAGAAAAGAAGAGAGAAGAGGAATGCAATTGTGTGGATCTAATTTTATACATTACATATATCAAATCAAATTAGATATGGAAATGTGAGCTAAATAAGCAAAATGAACTAACCAAATTTGAGTTAGAATGCCTAGCCTCGGTGGGATTGGATTTAAAAAATAAAAACATATTTAATTATCTTATCCAAAAGAAAAAAAAAACTATATAAATGTAATTTAATAGTTGCAATATCTAAAATTGATTACTAGCTCAAGTCTTAACTTTACATACTTGCAATTGTAGAAAAAGGGAATTACAAATAATCCTTAACCTAAGTATGGATATATAAACCTCTTAATTTTTAAAGACTACAAATAACCACCCTAAAATTTGATAAAGTAGTAAATAAAGGACATCTTATTTTTTCAGTTCAATAAATATACCCTATGATGAAAATTTAGCATGTAAAAGTACACTTTTAAGAAAATTTTTATACCAAGATTTAGCCGTTGAAGAATTATTTATCAGTTTATTAAAATTAATTGTATCAATTAATTTTTTTATGTCCATATTATACATTGATTTGTAATATGCATAAAATCTAGAACAACACAACAACAATTATATTTATCATCTTCTAGAGATGCATTTGTGCATCATTAACCTCATTGCAATCTTTCTAATTAGATTACTGGCTTTGTTATTTAATGAAGGAACTTTAGCATGAGTCCTTTAATTTTGATTGTGTTTTTACTACTTATTAAGATTGCAAATAGCTCTACTCTCGACGTTAACTTAAGGATTAACTAGGGGACCAAATAGTAGGAACTGAGTCCAAGAAGTGCTGATATTCTATTTGTAATCAAAATTTGATTAGATATAACGAAACATATCCGTATACAGGGTCTTTAATTTGAAGTTGGAAGAGTATATATAGGCACAAGGTTAAACCATTGTATATCATTATGTTCTAGCTTTCTCTCTTCGCTCTCTTTACTTTTGTGCATTTAGTTATTATTTAAGTTTTAGTATTACAAATTGAATTCTCACACCAACATTAAGAAGAAATGAGTATCAACGTTTTGCAAGCTTCATTTACGGCCTATTCACTTTGTTAAAGAATAATGAAAATTGTACATGTGTAGCTTATACGGCTTGTAAATAAAGTTAGTAGAGTGGCAGTATGATACGACCCAGATTCATCAACATACCCAGATTCATCAACATGCAGCACGAAACAGAAGGAAGCCAAGATGGCTTGACAACTATTCCACAACAAATTAACAGCTTCTTGTTAAATGCATGTAATAAATAGAATAGTTACAACTCATGTAACAGAATAGAGTAGTTACAACTAGATCTGTAACTAGATTTCAACAATATTACGAATTTAAACAAGTACATAGGAGGAATATATAAATACAGAGAAATGAATGAAAAGGGACATTGATTTCTTCCCTGAAGTAGACTTAGTGTCTTGGAGTGTCTGGCGACTCAAACTGCCTCTATTATCATACACTTACTACCTGTAATAGATTAGATAAACATTAGTTCAAGTTCATTCGGAGAGTTTACTGATAAAGAGAGAGCAGGAAATATGAGAGAGAGAGAGAGAGCAATACATATCTAAGGTTTAGAGGCGCGAGAGAGGACTGTGTGGAGGCAGCAGAGGAGGAGAGTGTTAGGTTAATACAAGTGGGCCTTATCATTTGGTGCTCTCATTATGGCTCCTAAAACTCGCAGCAATAGTCTACAGTCAGACTCAGAATTTGTCAAAAATTCATTGCTTGCAATCCAAGAAAGTTTGGGATTACTTACTTCCAGAATTGAAAAGTTAGAATCCGGGCACAATGTGGAACAACATTCCCCAAGGAATCAGAACATTAATGATTCATCATCTTCCCGAATTAGATCCTCCTTTCATGATTCTTTTCTTAAAGGAATCAAGTTGGAAATTTTCAAATTCGCTAGGGAGGATGTTTTGGGATGGATATTTCAAGTGAAGCAATTTTTCGAATTTCATGCTGTGCAAGAAGAACAACTAATGACTATTTGTTCTTTTGCGTTTAAAGGGGCAGCTCGTGAATGGTTTAAATGGATGTTCAGGAACAAACAGTTGAGTTCGTGGCAAAAGTTCATCGAAGCATTAACATATCGTTTTGGTCCATCACCATATGAGGATGTTCATGGATTATTGTCAAAACCGATACAAACTTCCACAGTTACAATGTACCAATCCCGGTTTGAGGCCTTGGTAAATCACACAGAAGGACTTTTGGATACATTTTTGCTTAGTTGTTTTATTTCGGGCTTAAAGCCTGCAATAAAATGAGAGCTTCAACTAGCTCGTCCGAAAGATATGGTGGAAGCTATATGGTTACCTTTAATGCATGAGGATAAGTTGAATGATCAAGCAAAACAATACAGGCCACATATTTTTCAGCCTCCTGTTTCTTCCCCTCCTACTGGTTTGTTACCAGTAGTAATAATTTATTAATCATTCTAGCTTTCATAAAATTGATGTAGAAGAGATGGATTTCACTCGAATATAACTTATTATTTATGATTTATTAGGGTTTCCCAATAAGAATACAATATTAGCATCGAATAAATTATTGCTATATGATTTATTGCAAGACAATGAAATTCTTATATATTCTCATTGTATATGTATATCCATTAATGTTTTTCAAATCTTTTGATAGTTGATGCAATAGCCAATTCATAAAATACTTATACCTATAGATATAAGTAGCTGAAAATTAATCCTACAAAGGTAAGCACGAAGTTCAATTTTTCCTTTTATTAAAAAAATGAATGAAAAATATGTTCTTTTTAACTACTAGTATTATTTTCTAAATTGTGTTGCCATATCATAGTCTTTTGGTAATATGGTAATTTTACATTCATTAAAAGGCTTATAGCATCATTTATATTTTATATGTTTAACAAGAAGTTTTCTAAATATCACGTATATTGTCCAACCTTTGTAATTGTGATAAATGTGATTTGATTTTGCAATTTCGGGACCAATTTTGAGGAATGAGTTAAATATCTAAAAAGATATATATATATGTATATATATAAAAAGAATATTGATTTTCCTATATTGGTTACTATACTTTAAAGAATAGAGCAATACATGAGTAGGAATGATTTATTATCATGTCATATTCCCATATTTGTTTTGCCCACGGATTCTTAGATTCTTTATATTCTTCTCATAGAATCTGACTTTATTACTATGACTCGTTATTGGAAGTTTATGCCAATCATGGAATAAATTTAATTATCATAGTTAACTTTAGATATATTTATGTAGATGAAATATATAATATGAATAAGGATTTTTTATAAGATCTTTAATATTCTATTTAATCCGCTCTTAATCATTGTAAGTCTATATGATTATGTACTTGCCCATTATGAGACTAGAACGTTGTGTGAAATAATATTAATTTATATGTATTAATAACTATGTTGAATGTTGTAAATGACGTTCATACCCTATCAACATGCAGTCACTGTTGAGAATTATATTATTATGTATTGAATGCTATATAAAATAATATTGTAATATAAAGATAAATAAATTATAAAGAAGGGCAAGTTTATCATTTGATATAAAATAAGAAGGTTTTATAGTCTACCCTAAAGTACATAAAATGATTATTAAGAAGGGTCAAAGTGTTAAAGGATATTAAATAAGAAAGTTTTATGGTGAAAGTTTAAATATGATTGTGTTGCGTTCACATGACAAATACTTAATTATGAATGGATTTTGGCAAAGGCTGCTTAAATTGGACACGAACCTAGCGTTTTTCCTAAGCTAGGGTTGCATTTTTCTAAAGCTAACTCCCTCTATAAATAGACCCTAGACCCCCCTACGACCTTTTCACATCTTTTACTCAGCAAAACCCTATAGTCTTTTTCGATAATTCTCTTTAGTTCGATCTTTCTAATACGAGTTGTTTTACAGATTTGAAGGAGATCTAAGATTTGTGGTGAAACCCTAGAGTGATTAGAGATCTGGGAGACTCTGATTCAAAGGCTAAAGGTAAACTCTTTCTTAGGGTTTTATAATTCCTACGATTTGAGGATTATAGGTTTATGATTTTAGTTTATTATCGAGATTAAGGAGAATTATGGATTAGGGTTCTTATTCCAATTTGAGATCTACAAGTTCTAGGTACGTAAGAATCCATTCTATATTGTTGTTCAAAGAAATTTATCTGTTGTTCTATTTTGAATTATTTATTGGAGACTTTACATATACGTATCGAAGGAAGTTGTGGAGAGATTAGGAGGTTTTGGACAAAGCTGTGTTGAACGGTTCCTTTGAATTGTGAACAAAAGAGACATGTGTGTTAATTACTTTTCGTAGATTTATATTTAGGATTATAGATTCTTTTAGTGAGATTATGAAATTAAGGAATTAGGGTTTAATTGTGTATTATTATTGATCAGGGATATCTAAGAGATTAGGGTTCCTTTCTTTAAGAAGTTTTGTTGGTGGATTTGAGTTAAAAGCAATACCAAGTACGATCATTCCTTGTTTGTTGTATGTGCTTGTAGCTTTAGATTTGTTTGCTATATGTGATGTAGGATCAGAATTCTAAATTGACTTAATTCTATATGACAATAAGAAATTATGTTCAATGCTTGTGTTTGGCTTTGGTTAGTAAAGACTACGCAGATTATGATACTAATGAGGCACCCTAATGATCTATGTGTGAGGTTGTCTCAAGTGGACTCGTGCATAGAAATAATTTCTATAGATTAGGTTTTAGCAGAGGCCGCAATGTGTGGATAATTCTCCAACACCAATATATGCATAAAATTACCTATTTTCAAAAGTTGGTTTATTTTCAGGAGTCTGAGTTACTCCAAGTTTGGAACTAGGGATTCATAGTTCTAAATTGTGTTATTTGACTGGCTTAATAAAGATAACAATATAATTGGTTGCATTAGAATAAGTTGCATTTGTATATATGTCACGTGTGCATATGCATTTGTTTTGTGGATTGGAGTACTGGGCGTTTTCGCTCATTCCATTCATTTTTTAGGAACATGAGAAGATAAGATGATTTATGATCATACTGGATATGACATCTTTGTAGATCATGGGGATGGCGATAGTGAACTTGACTTTCCTGCTAAGGATCAATAGAGGTTGATTTTGGATACCTAGAGATAGGAAAATAATTTAATAATCTATGAAGTTTAATTTGAAACTATTATTAGTTTGAAAGATTTTATTTACTTTATGAGTTTAAAATTTCTTTATAGGACTTTTCGATTAAGTTATAAGTCAGGATAATGTTGGCTTTGATTTATGCCAATAAGTTAAATCAAGAGTATTATTTATATGATGAATTATTTAATAGGAACCCTTTATATGTGAGTATTGGAGTTGTATTTTTGATATAATATGTGGATTAGTATTTCATAACCTTGGAGTGTTCTTAGAAAAAGAAAGACACGTGGCGAGTTATAATGTCCTTATTTTAGGGCGTCACAAATACCCTATCAATGTTAAAATTTTAACCGTACAAGTTTGCTATGTATATTATATATATATATTTAAATTATTTACACATTGTAATTCGAGACCCATAGGTAGGATTGCAATAGCATTACAATTTAAAATCTAATTAATATTTAAATGATTGTATGTAGGAAGAAATTTATCTTAGGCAAGTTTTGATTATTATATATATTTACGTTTTACTTATGTTATGAGATTCATTATTAGCTGCTTCATATTATTATATGTTATGGAACATATTTCTAAGGATAGGATGGAGATATTAATCAATCAAAATGTTTTACATAAGGTTGATTTTTTTTTTATTTTAACACTTGTGTAGACCGTGTACTTAGGAGTCAAGATTTTTAGAGTTGATTCATACTGATATTTGCAGACCCATTTCCCCTACTACCATAGGTAATTACCACTATTTTATAACTTTATTAATGATTACTCACATTTTGGATGGGTTGATCTATCGCATGAGCAATTTGACTATCTTGATGCTTTCAAGGTATTTAAAGTAGCTGTTGAAGTAAAATCTAGCAAAAGAATAAAACCCATCAGAATAGATAGAGGTGGTGAGTTATTTGGCAGATATAATGAAATTGGTAGAAATATAGGCCATTTTGCTAAGTTTCACAAATATATATATAAATAAAATAAAATAATAAAATTTTGGTATAGAGACCCACACAATGCCTTAGACCCCTTAACAAAATAGAATTGCTAGGAGGTGCAATAGTATCCTTATGGATATGGTAAAATGCATGCTAATCCATTCTGCTTTATTAGAGCTCTTATAGGGTGATGATTTAAAACAACGACATGCATTTTGAATTAGGTACCCAAGAAACTTATATCCAAAACTCCTTATCAATTATTCACTTAAAGGAAACCTAGTTTGAAACATTTTCATGTTTAGGGAGTAAGGCGAAAGCAAGACCCTGTAACCTACAAATCAAAAAGCTTGATCCCAATAATGTTAATGGCTTCTTTATTGGCTATTATTGTCCTTCTCATACTACTAGGGTCATTGAGCTGGATCACATTATTTTCTTAAAGGATGACTTAAAAGGGGAAGTGAGATATCACGTTTCATCAATTTTGAAAGTCATGAAGTACCTATAAGGTACAAAGGACCATATGCTTACTCATGGTTGTTAAACTCGCAAGTCAACTCGTATGTTTCTATGAGTTTACGAGTTGATGATGAGATTTTGATTTGACTTGTATACGGAATCGTTTTTTGAGTAAACTCGTACGTAGAATCGGTAGTAGAATCATAAAGTTGTAATTTTACACTTTTTTTCTATTTGAACTTTAAAAATACAATTAATTTAATATATTTAAATTTAGGGTTTTTGGGGTTGGTTCTTGATATTTATCTTAATCTAACTTAATTTTAGCTTTTTTAAAATTTATTTCCTTTTTTTTTGGTATTTTTCAAAGAGTTGTTTTCTTTTAGGTTATATACTCCGATATAGTTTGAACAATTTGAATGAAAATTAAACTAATATATACAGTGCTATATTTTTTCCTTCTTTTAAATAATTTTCTATATATAATTTATTTGCCATAAATAAATGATTTTTTGTGCAAATATATAGTGAACATGAAAATGTTCATTAATACACAAAACTAGCTACTCACACAAAATTAAGAAATACCTCAATAGTTATCTTTTTTCATATTTTGGATGAGTGGGAGTTATATGGCCATTTTGCAATATTGCAACTTCTAAATAAATATCAATGAAGTAAGCTTTCTATATCAAGATTGTGATACTAGTTGTTGTCACTTTGCTGCCATATAATTTTCTTGTATATTCTTCTGTTATGGTCTACGGCATTGTTTGTATAAGAGACATCCTGGCCTCCTCTCATCTTGTTAAGCTGAGTTCTTCAATTATTTGTTATGAAAACTCAACAAGCATCCTGGGGAGATGCTAGGACCATTTTGTCAAGATTTGTCTATTATTCACATACAGTTTGGCATTTCCTTTTATTTACTTAAGTCACCGAGAGATTGGAACTTAGTATGCATGACATTGATATTTTTGCATTAGTAGAAACATTTACTCTCATTTAGACTTGAGGGTTGTTTGTTAAGAGTGCTTCTTTGTTATTTTAACATTCTTTATGGCCACATTAATCCATACTGTTGTTATTATTAATAGTTGATATATGTTGCCCAAGTGAGAGATTATTAGTTCATTTCACTTTTTTGTGGACTAGCATAAGTCTACTTTTAATATAAGGATTAATAGAATGTTAAATTTTATTCTGTTATTAGATTACTTTATGATATAACCCATATATTTTATAAATTCTATTTTATTAGGTTATTAAGCACTTAACTATACGGTGGATTAAATTATTATTTGTGAGCTTTGTTACTGGATAGCCCAATAATAGGTAGGTTACCTATATTATCACAATATATAAGGAGAGTTCTCTACTCTCTACCTATATAAGTATGTTGTGTTTTGCCCCATTAAGAACACAATGATAGAAAATACTATAGGCCGAGAGAATAGTAAAACTTTCCTATACACACTCTAATTCAATTTATTGTTACTGCTTTTTTATTGATTTGAAGATTGTTTGAATGGATTCATTATCAAATATGTATCAATCTCTTTTTATGATTTAACTTGCTACAATTTGTGATTATGCATTAAACTTATTAAATTATTAATTTTAAATTTTATCACAATATGCATGATGCTTCGCTAGAAGATATTACATCTCCTTACTATATTCATCACTTAGATTCTCAAAATTCAGTTTCAATTACACCAATGCTTACTAGTTTGGACTATAATGCTTGAAGTAGATCTTTTATTCTTGCTTTGTCAATTCAAAATAAAGTTGGATTTATCGATGTATCCATTTCAATTCTAGCAAATTAGATTTGATTTTTCTGATTTTGAGTCGTTGCAACAATCTCATCGTAGCTTAATGCTTCTTTGGTCAATTTCTCCACAAATTGCTTCCACAGCACTGTATATGGACTTAGCCAAGGATATTTAGGTAAATTGAAAATTAGGTTTTCACAACCTGATGAGTCACGCGTCTGTCAATTACGTCATCTGCTTGATACTATAATTCAAGGTAATCACTATGTCGATGACTATTTCACTTAATTGAATACTATTTCAGAAGAGCTTAGGAATTAATGTCCATTACCTCATTGTACATGTAGATCTTGCAATCAAGATTGTTTCACTAAATTTGTTGAGGTGTTAAAGAAGGATTGCGTGTTTAAATTTCTTAATGGTATAAATGATAGTTTTTTAGCTTTGAGGTCTCAGATTTTGGTTACGAAACCATTTCCTACATTAGATGAAGCTTACAATTTGGTTATTAGAGATGAATTTCAGAGAATGAATAGGCTAAAAGAAGTATTGATTGCTGAATCTTTTGCTACGGTTAGTGTTAGAATGTCGAAGAAAATAATGAAGAATGAGTTGATTTGTAGTTATTGTCATAAGTAAGGGCATTTGAAAATAAACGTTACAAGTAACCACCGCACTTTAAGGTCAATAAGTTTTGTGTTACTGGTGCTAATGAAGTTCTTTCAGGTAATGTGATTGCAAAAGGAGAATCTGTTTTACAAGTTCTATTGCTAATCTGGTGAAAGCAAACCATCATGGAAATGATTTGAATCTAACAAAAGATCAAGCTTTTCACTTACTTAGCTTACTTCATGTTTTAGAAAATCATAGTTTACCTAATAATGATTTTGGTTCTCCTTCTATGCATACTTCTACATCTATTTTGCAACATGTGTCGAATGATATTGCTCCCTCATCCTTGAGTAACGTGGCAGGCGTATTTCCTTGTTAATCTTTAATATCAAATGTGTTCTATTAGTTCACAAACACATGTCTTAGCTTCTTGGATACTTGATTTAGGAGCGACAAATCATATGATAAGTTCTCTTGATCTTTTTCATTCACATACATCCACTGGTAGTTGTTATGTTCAGTTGCCTCATAAAAAAAAATAAAAAACCTTCAACCTACACATAAAGGATTTGTTCACTTGAATCAAGATATTGTTCTTCAAACTCAAGATTAGAACATAGGAACATAATTGACTTTTATATTCAATAATGAAAAATATACTTTACATATATATAGTAATACAAATTAACTTAGATAACAGTATGTAACAAACCATCTAAAGGATAGAGTAAACATAATAATATACAAAACAAACTAAGATTATTTATTTCTATCTGTATTGATATGATCATCTCCATCTATTTATTGATATGATCATCTCCATTTGCTAATTGTTGTTTATCTCTATTTGTTGATGTGCCTTCACAAGTTGATGATGGAAGAGAATAAAGCCAAAGCTTAGAAGCAAATCAATTGAATTGAAGTTGTGGCAATGGCTTAGTCAAGATATCAGCTAATTGTCAAAACTTGATGTTATACCCACCATAAGTTCCTTCTTTGCAATGGCATCGCGGACAAAATGAAAATCTATCTCAACATGTCATGTGCGAGCATGAAAGGTAGGATTTGTGGACAAGAAAATAGCCCCAGCATTATCACACCAAACATGAGGTGGATAAGTAAATGTGACACCTAGTTCCTTTAACAATTTAGTCGGCCATTTGATTTCTACACATGGATTAGCAACAGCCTTAAACTTAGATTACGTAGAAGACCTAGCAATACTTTGTTGCTTTTGAGAGTTCCATGCAAGTAAGTCTTTGCCAAAGAAAATAAAGTAATCACCTATAGATTTGCGGTCATCTAAGCATCCAACCTAAGCAGCATCACTGAAAGCAACAAGGTTGTCGATAGAGCACTTGATAATAGAGAAACCATGAGAAAGAGTACCATTTAAATATCATAATACTCGTTTAAGTGCTTGAAGACGTATAGTGGTAGGACTATGCACAAATTGACAAAGCTTGTTGATAGCAAAAGAGATATCTAGTCTGGTTAACATTACATACTATAAACATTATCTAAATCTGGTGGCTTCATTTATAGATAACAATTCACCTCCATTTTTTCCAAGAGAAATACCATATGTCATAGGTGTAGGACACGGCTTTCAAGTAATCATACCTGCCTCCTTTAGAAGTTTTGAAATACAGGGTTTTTGAGATAGAAAAATACCAGTAGAGTAAGATATTACTTCTATTCCCATAAAATAATGTAACTTGCCCAAATCTTGTAGAGAAAATTGTTGTGAGAGTTGCTGAATGATGGGGTTGATTACACACGTATTACTCCTTGTAATCACCATATCATTGACATAAACCAATAAAAAACAAGTGTAATTGTGTTTATTGTAAATAAATATAGAGGAATCAACATGTGATTATTTAAAACTAATATCACTCAAAAAATTGCTTAATCGTTGAAACCATGCTTGAGGAGCTTGCTTGAGTCTATATAGGGATCTATTTAATTTGCAGGCATAATTCGGATGAATACTATCAACAAATCCCTATGGTTGGGTCATGTATATCGTTTCCTCTAGAAAACCATACAATAAGGCATTACTAACATTGAGTTGACACAATTCCCAGCCTTAAGACATAGCAACAGATAATACTGAATGGATTCTCATCGGTTTCACAACTAAACTGAAAGTCTCATTATAATCCAAACCATGCTTTTGGGTTTAGCCTTTTGCCACAACCTTGCCTTCAATCATTCAATTGTTCTGTAAGCTCTTCTCTTAAATTTTATACACCCATCGATTGCCAACAATGTTACTCAAGGTAGGTCTTTACACAAGGTCCCGTTTATGATTCATTTACAATGCCTCGATCTCAAGTTCCATTGCTTTACACCATTCTTGAAGTTTATTAGCTTTGGTAAAAGAGGTCGGTTCTTTAGTGATGTAGGATAAAGAATCAATTGAAGTGGTAAGAAAGAGGCCATAATATTTTATGGTAAGTGGTTTGACGTAGCTACATTGGATGAGTACTTATAGGTTTTATTTGTGTCGTTGTATCAAGTGAGGGAATATATGATTGGTTAGAAGGTTGAGGATCAACAAACAATTTAAGACCATTAGAAGTAGGGCTGTGCAAAAAAAACCGACCGAACTGTGAACCGAACCGGACCGAACCGAATCGAACTGAAATTTCGGTTCTTTTTTGAAACTGTTCGGTTCGCGGTTCGGTTCGATGAAAGGCAAACAGTTCGCGGTTTGGTTTGGGACCATGAACCGAACCGTATGGTTCGAACCGAACCTAACCGTTTTATATATTAAAAAAAATTAAATATATTATTTTTACTCTTAATTGTTTTATAAATGATACATATCTAAGTCACAAATCTTAAAAACAATTAATGTTTTTTAAAATTAATTGCTTTTAAGATTTGTGACTTAGATATGTATCATTCATTAGAATAAAATTAGATTTTTCATAATATGTTTTAATTGTTATGTTGTCTACAAATAAGATAAATTTTAGATTTTTGCCTCTAGTATTCTAACTCCTACATTTTTTTTATATTTGTCTTACTAATTAATCTAATTTTATTATTTAGTTACTTATTGATTTATATAATTAATAATATGTTAGTTAAAAGCATACAATGCATTAAATTTTGTCTTATATTGGGATAAAGTCTAATATACCATTATAGTTCAAGATATTTTCAAAAAAATAAGACTAGTTACAATTATAATTTTATAATGGACGAAATCCTTTCCTTCTATAAGTTTTATATATTTATTTAGTAAATAATTAATTTAAAATATTATTGTTTATATTTACATTAGTGATAAAAAATATGTAATTGAAGTTTTTCGATAAAATATTTTTTATTTTATGACTAAAAACGGTTCGAACTGTAAACTGAACCGTATCGAACCGTTTTTTTTTCGGTTCGAAAAAATTACGAACAGAACCGTATGCTTAGGTTCGAATTTAAAATAAAAACCGAACCGTAAAATATGGACCGGTTCGGTTCGAGGTGCAAACCGAATCGAACCGTACCGTGCACACCCCTAATTAGAAGTATTAGTGTGAGATGATGGAGGAGTCCTAGATAGGATAGGTAAGCATTGTAGAGAGTGGGCAGATGAAGGTGACTGTGGTGATCACTTAGGAGAAGGAAAGTTGGGTGATGGTTGAGTAGAAGAAATAGGAGTACAAAAGTGACCTGATGAAGTCGTAGGAACCAAGAGTTGGTCTTGTGGATAAGAAATTTAAAGCTAAGGAGATGTGGCTGTAGAATTAGATTGATCATCCTTGTCTTTTGGGCTTCCTGAATCTGTTGAAAAGGAAAAGGAAAAACCTTTTCATCAAATTGTACATGCCTAGCATAATAAATTTTGCTAATGTCCTTATCGAGACATCTATACCGTAAGTGAACAAGAGAATAACCCATAAAAATACGTCGTTTGGAACAAAATGAAAACTTGTTTTTATTATAAAGACGAAGCAAAGGGTAAATAGCACAACCAAAGACCTTTAAGAATAAAGGATCTAGAGGTTTTTTTAAGAAAACTTGAAAAGGTATTTTATTAGATAACGAATTGGATGGCTTACGATTAATAAGAAACACTGCTGTTTCAAAAGAAAAACGCCAATATCTAAAAGGTGCACTACAATGGCCTAACAAAGCAATACCAATATCCACAATGCTTAGAATTTTTCTATTAGTCATTCCATTATGTTCACGAGTATGAAGACAAGTAAAATGATGAATAATTCCATTTTCTTGAAAATATTTATATAATGACCGAAACTCTCCACCTTAATCAGAGTTAAATAATTTGTTTTTGCAATTAAATTGATTTTCAACCATTTTGTGGAATTGATAGAAAAGATAAAAAACTTCACTTTTGCACTTAATAGGAAAAATCTAAGCAAATAAGGAATAATTATCAATAAAAATAGCAAAATACTTATGTCCAAAAGAATAACAAATAGGAGCAGGACCCAAACATCAGAATGAATCAACTCTAATAGACTAGATCTATGATTGTAAGTCAAAGATAAAGAAGACAGAGACATTTTACCTGAACAACATGCCTCACACTTATTAAATGGAAGACGGAAAGTAGAACATGGCAATTGAAATTGTTTGACTAAACTAAGAATAGTTTGACAATTAGGGTATCCAAGACGATCATGCCAATCTTCTAACTTGACTAAATAAGCAGCTGCATTCAAATTCTTCTATTGTTGTAATCCAGCACTAAGTTTGTAAAGTTCCAACTCACTTGTTCTCGTAACATTGTTTTCTTGGTAATATGATCTTTCACAAGATAATGGTTAGGGTGAAACTAAAAAAAATATATTATTGTCATGACAAAACTTTTGAATAGATAATAAAGCTTTTGTAACCGATGGAACACGTAAAACATTGTTTAAAGGAAATCTTTTTAAAGAAGCTGGAATAGAGCTAGAAACAATATGTGAAATATGTATTTGGGTACCATTACCTACTACGAGTTTATTCTTACCCTTATAATCATTGGCAATATCTAAGGAAGCTAAGGCTGGTGTAACATGATGACTTTCACCTGTATCTAGATGCCTAGATTGTTCGGCCATCGAAGTCTATTCTCTTAGTGTTAGTAAAAGAGCAACATTTGCTTGAGGGCAAAGACCATTATAATTTCTAGTTATTGTTTGGTTTTGTCATGGAATGAAGTTGTGATCAAAACCTGTAGTGACAATCAAATGCAGAACAATTTCAATAGCTACAAATTTGACATGCAGCTAAAGATGAACGCTAATTAGCTTGTCCTTTTCATCCTCTACCACGAGTAGCATTAGATTGGACATCAAACTTATTTTAAAAATCATGTGGGTTGAATTTGTGCAATGTTGGCAATGGAATTTGTATTTGCTGAGCCTTGAGTAATAGCTCGTGAGAAACTAGCTGACCATGTAAAAGATATATGTCACACCCTAAAAGGTATCCTAAACGTGGCAGTCCGCCACATACAATATTAAGACTTAAAAATGACCATCTTAGTCATGTGAAAGTCTCGATATCATATGTAAGGCGTCTAACACAATAATAGGAGACTTCGGTGAGATATTTAGTTTAAGCAGTAATATAAAAGCACACAAGAACTAATAAACATATATCCACCAGCTGATAAGGTTTTTACATAAACTTTGCATTCCTCCGATCAAATCCAAGGATCAGTAATACAACTTAAGTCTTACATACATAAAACTCTATAGCCAAAATATTTTAAGGGAATTTCTATCTAAAGCCTTTAATCGAATTTCCCCAAAAGGCTTTCCAAAATGGTGGCCTAACCTAAATAAAAGGAGTCTTTGGGTAGATTAGAAGATGTTTGTAAGGACCCGCTATTACCCCTAATTGAAATAAGCAATAGCAGTTCCCCAACCGCATATAATCTGCAGAATTATATGCAAGGTTGTCTTAAAAGGATTGTTTGATGAATTGTTCACCTAATCTTAAGGAATAAATCATTTAGAAATAATTGCTTAGTAGCTTTTCAAAACATATTAACATATATATACACAACTTCAAACAAAGGCAGATCAAGCTAGATATATATACATATATTACATCCACCGCTTCTTACAAGCCTAACAAAATAACAAAATATAAAGCATAACAAAGCTTTACAAACATCCATTCTAACAAACTATCTATCTATTACAAAGAGAATGGTTCCGTCCAGTCCTGGTCAAACACTAGTCCTCATATTCCTCCAGAAGTCCTCAAAATCGGAGCCATAACCCATGCTCGCATAGGACTCGTCCAGGTCATCACCTGAATTGTTAAAAATGACCAGAGGCCCATACACAGCAACGAATACAAAAGCTAGATGAAGCACAACAAGCTTAGTTAAATGCAAATGCAACATCCATTCAATATTCAATCTTTAATAATCAATCAACACGGAGTATTCAAACTCCGACAACAGGATCGCGAGGGACCTGAGTAACACTCGACGCTCAGGGGTTGATATAAGTAGTTCGGTAACTCATACCGTCCTAGATATCGTTAAGTCAAAGAAAATAGCTTCCTCCAGGGTTAATAGCCGTTACTTAGCTCATTTATACTCAGTCCATATCATAAAATATAGTTCACCCGTTCTCAAAAACGTTTGAACTAAACTAAGGTACTTCCTTCCAAGTTTAAATAAATTTCACCGATCTATACCCCCCGTCTACTACCCGCCGTACCACTTAATGAAAGTCATCTCAATGACAGGAGTGGCCTAAGCGCCTAGATCTATCTGCTCAAACCGACAAGGTGCCGCTCCCCGAACCGGATACCAACTTCCATCCCAAACTCATCAAACTATGAGGTGTCGCCGTAGTTCATACATGACCTGGCGTAGAATTGGATTTTAACGGTATAAAACACAAGCAACAATCACATTTTAAGTTTTCTATTATAAATTTAAGTTATAATGCCTATCCTAACAGAGACAAGCAGTTACTGGTACCTGTATTAGCTCGGGAGTTAGTAACGGACGCCGAGCGAGAATCAAATACTGTTCAACAGAATTATTACAATTTTAACTTAGTTCAAGCTCAATATCAACCAATCTCATACATTATCATCCAAAGAAATTCAAATAAATCATCACAAGATTTTTAAAATAAGTAAAGGAAATCACATATATAACATAACTAATTTTAGCTTAACTCTCATGAAAATTCATTAATTTGTTAAATCTATAAATATATTTAAATCATGTTAAATTATATCATTTAATCATCATAATACATCAATTATCATATATCTATCTCATTTTAGATCAAATATATCCATTTGGTAAAGCAAATACCTATAAATCAATCAAAAACAAGTTTTTAACTTTATTTAGAAAATGTATCAGTTGGAAAGATGTAAAATTTAAGCACTGATATGTTTCGAATTTGTAAAAATTTAAAACATGAAAGTTGTAGATCTCTTTTTTATCTTTCCAACGCAACTTGAATCATCTCAATCGGAGATCAGATGAAAAAGTTACGGTTGATATACGAAAACATGTTTGAGCTGCAGGGTTCTACGCCGGTTCCAACGCCGGCGGCGTTGAATGCAAAATTTGCCAGCGTTAAGGAACCACGATTCTGGTCATGAAAAGTCATTTCAACACCGGCAGCGTAGACTTCAAAGCCGGCGGCGTAAATCCTACACCGGCAAAGTACACCGGCAAATTTGTAGGCGTTGACAGCAGCGGAAATTTTCCAAAGCTTTTCCCTGTTTTTCCCTTTTTCAAAACATGCTTTTACACTTCTTCAACTCATTCCAAATCTTTCCAAGCTTATTATAAGTTCATTTATCACTTCTATCAATCAATCATCATCTCAAAACATCTATAACCCTATTCTAATCATCATCCAATAATTCAACAACCAAAATCTCCAAATTCACACTCTATACCATCATCCAACCATTCAACCCTCATCAACACTTCAAACTCACTTTCAAACAAGTAAAACTAACCAATCTAGTCCTATTACACTTCATATAATATCCATACAACATGGGTCACGAATTCATAAACAAAATATCATCAAGAACACATACAAGCATGAAAATGAAAAATAGAGAACACACTTACCACTTGGACTTCTATGCTCGGTTTAAGGACTCTAGATCAAGCTTTTGATGGTGAGAATTGTAGAAAATCAAACTTCAACTTAGGGGTCACCTTGGGAGCTTTTGATGGAGAGAGGAATGAGTTTAGGGCAAATATGGAGAGTGTTTTTGGTGAGGCAATTTTTGGCCGAATTTTGAAGTGTTAGGTGACTTTTGTGTTTATCTTATTGGCTTTAAAAAGGGCAAGTGGCAAAAGGAGCATTAATGGCTTTAATGACTTTAGCTTTGGTTAATTAATTTAACTTGTTTTACTTAATTAAATGGCTTTGTTTTAAGGCATTAAAAAGGGGTTTTATTGGCTCTATTTTTACTCAAATTTTCTGCTACTTAGGGGCTTTCATATGCATACATTCCATTTATTTCTAACATGTATATTTCACCCTAAAACATATTGATATTTTATAAAATAACAAATAACTAATTCTAACATATTTAAATAATTCTACACATTCACATATCACATAGTTCATCAAAATTTAAATTAACCATCAACATATATTTATCATGCATAATTCAACAATTCATTCATAAAATAAAATTAGGAATTTCTTGGCTATGTCAATGTTCCTGTAATCACAAAATCTATAAGAGTGTAAGCTTAACTGGCTTAATGATAATACTCCTAGGTTATCATACTTGAATCAAGATATCAAACAAGTTATAATTAGACAAATATATGTGATGCATCAAACACATGAGCAAGCAAGACATATGGTTTTCCGGGAATTATATATTGAATGAATTATGCCATTCATTTGGGGTTAAGTATCTCGGCTAATGACGACCAACACTTTTTAAAATAAAACTTTTGTAAATTATACCAGCTACTATTTGCCAACACAAAACATGTAGATTATACCCGCTACTACTTGCCAATACGTAGATACTATCAGTTATACCAACCAACACTATTATACCCTTATCCCATCAAGTGTATAATAGTGAATGCAATATGACTCACTACATGATATGCATGAATCCATTTATTAAATTATTTCATGTAATTAAAATAGCTTAGAGGCGATCATCAAAATTCACAGACACATCAACATGGCAATATATATCAAACTTGTAATTAACAACAATTCATGTTTCGATATTCTTAACATAATTTCAATTAGTATTATAAGGCATATGCACTTTCCATTTTCATTTTGTCCTACTTTTAGTGCCTCTAATACTACAAGCACAAGTATGAGTACAAAAACTTAAAGAAGTAAACTCACTCAACTATGTCTTGATAGTAGCTCCCTTAATCAAAATAGTCATCGGGATAGCAAACGTCGTCCTCTTCATTTCCTAAACAAAGGAAATTCCAAAAAAGAGTATTCCATGGGATTTCTACTCAAATTTTCTAACTCTAGCTCATATTTGCAATAAAATTCGTATTTGTGCAAATTTCAACTTAAAATGACCATAACTTGCTCATCTTAACTCGAAATTTCGCATATTATATGTCGTTTTGTACCTACTTGGAAATATCTATTTATTTTTAAGGTTATTTTTTCAAAATAGGTATTTTTGGTCTCGAAACAGAAGGGGAAAAAATAGTTACGAAAATTCTCAGCCCTTAAAATATAATTTTCCATACTTTCCTTCATCCAAAAACCTTTAAACAAATATATGAATATATGTATAGTTAAAAAATATTTTGAAATATATACATATATATATATATATATACTCACATTATATGCATGATTTTGTGGTGTTGTCTCAATATTAATTTTTCATAAAACAATTTGTATTTAAAAATTTAAAAGATAGAAACTTTGAAAACTTCCCTTTAAGTTGTTGAAAGAAAAACATAAAAATTCTTGGATCATTATAAGTGGATGTTTTCTTATTAAAATCTCATTTCCTAACTTTTTCAAAGATAAATTTAACTTTCCAAAAACTTGGTCCTTTTTAAGATATCTATCAATTTTTATTTCTAATGATTAGAAAACAAAGTTTCCAAAATTTTTCTTAAGTTGTTAGTAATGTATGTTCTCTCATTATATTTATGTTCTTATAATTCTTAGAAAATGAGTTTACTATCTTAAAACTTTACTTTCTTAGGTTGCTGGCAAATTTTATTTCTCTATGTTGGTTTCTAAAATAATGAGTTGATTTCATCTTGATTTTGAAAAACTTATTTTATTCCTAATATTTTATCAAGTGGTGGTATAATCTTTTTTGATAAGTTTATAAGAAAAGATTTCATAACAAAGAATTATTAACATTAGAACTTAGCAAAAATTTCATTTTGACTTTGAAAAGAGAATAATTATACTAAAAATCACGTCTTGTAGAAGATTACTTAATAATTGATTTTCAAAGTCTATGATGAATCTATTTAAGTTTTGTAAAAAATGCGGTTGGGTTATAATCTTAAGTTTGGAAAATTTCTTTTAAGTACTAAAAGTCATTTTTATGGAATATTTAGTTCCTATTTTATAAAAGAAAATAGTTCCTTTTATCATTTGAAGAAATCTTTATTGTGACAACATCATTATGATCATGCATGAATATGATTAAGTAGCTATATGAAGGATGAGAATAATTCATGTAAAGAAAGATAAAGATAAAGATATAAGAAGCAAATAAACATATATAAGGTTAAGTATTGAGAGCTTTAGCTTCGTCAAGGCTTTTCGAGACTAAGAATAGACTAGTCCCAAAAGAAAAGAAAAGAAAAGAAAAAGCATAATAACAATAAAGGCAATAATAAGATGTTAGGTTGTGAGCATTTAGATTTTAAGAAATATAGATATACATATACATATATATAGAGAGAGTTAGGTTAGAGCAATAATAATGTACCAACATAACAATAACAATAATATAAGGCATGAACGAAAATAAAACATGAGCATATTATTGCTTCTATAACCTTATTGGTTTATAAAACATATAATATGGTCATGTTAAGTTACATGATATGAATATAAGTATATAAGAACTTTTACTTAAAGTTATATGTGAGTTGGAGAAGAAATGAAGTAAGTGTAGTGGTATGTGGATGATGGTTTTATGAAAAGAAGAAAGAGTTAGGAGGAAAATTTTGGAGAGAGGATTTGATGAGAGAATTTGGTAGGAAAAATGAGATGTGTGAAAGAAATGGAAGGAAAATGGGTATTTATAGAGATTTGTGGAGGGAAATTAAATGTAATAAAATAAAATTAAAAAAAAAGAAAATAATTAGAAGGGAGGGGGGGGGGGGGGGGGGGGGGGGGGGGGGGGGGGGGGGAAGGGAGGACACACATTGTAGGAAGGAGAGAGGGAGTGAGTTGGTTGAATTTGTATTTTTGTAATGAAAAGTAAATAAAGTGTAAGAGAATTTACGTAAAAGTTGTATTGGAAATGAAAGTCGTAAGAATAGGTGTGTAGGTTGTAGAAATATAGATATATATATAATAATATTATTATAGAGAAAGAGAGTTGGATTAGAGCAATAATAATGTAACAACATAATAACAATAATATAATGAAAGTTTAAGCATGAACAAGAATAAAACATGAACATATTATTGCTTCCATAACCTTACTGGTTTAGGAAGCATATACTATGGTCATGTTCAGTTACATGACATGAAGATAAGTATATAAGAACTTTTACTTAAAGTTATTTGTGAGTTGGAGAAGAAATGAAGTAATTGTAGTGGTATGTGGATGATGGTTTTATGAAGAGAAGAAAGAGTTAGGAGGAAAATTTTGGAGAGAGGATTTAATGAGAGAATTTAGTAGGAAAAATGAGATGTGTGAAAGAAATTGAAGGAGAATTGGTATTTATAGAGATTTGTGGAGGGAAATTAGATGTAATAAAATGAAAAAAAAAAAAGAAAATAATTAGAGAAGGGGGGGGGGGGGGGGGGAGGGGGAGCGAGTTGATTGAATTTGTATTTTTGTAATGAAAAGTAAATAAAGTGTAAGAGAAGTTATGTAAAAAGTTGTATTGGAAATGAAAAGTTGTAAGAATAGGTGTGTAGGTTGTAATGAAAAGTAGAGATAGGTGAATAGTATAAATTGTACAATGAATAGTAGACTAGACAATTAAATTACTGATAGTAAAGAAAATATGTGTAAACATGTTATATATGATATTTTTAGTTACTAAAAAATTACGAAACTAACATTTTTGAAATCCTTATATAATTACAAGTCTTTTGGAGTTATCGGAATATTTTTACTATTCTGGGCATTGAGGCACGTTTTTGGAGAACTTATCTCGTTTGGGTTCAAAATGAAATGAATTTTGACAATTTTGATCTTTTTAAGTTATCTCATATTATTTTGAACTATGATCTACCATAAACTCATTTCTATTGTTCTCATGTTTCGAGCACGGGATTGCCAGAGTTAAAACCACTAGTATGCCTTGATCGTTGTTGACTTTTGAAGTTCTGGTTTGACTAGGATTAGGGTTTAATATAGGGTCTGTTTGTTTTGGCTTTTTTCCGGCAGATACAAACACTTTTTCAAAATTTTTTTTAACAAATTATTTATCAAGAAATAGATATAGATAAAAAAAGTTGACAGTTCTCATCAAAAGATCAAATAGAACAAATATAAATAAAATTTAGATGCAAATCAGATATATTTACACATATCATTTTAAAAAAGATACAGATACAGATGAAAAACAGACAATCCAAACAGACCCATAATTTTACCCTAAAATTGAAGGGTTTACAATATAGCTTCTAATCTTTGTTGAAGCCCCCCAATAATTCCGTTGTAATCAGAGCCAAGTTTTCAAAAAACAATGGCATTAAATTCGACAGTAAAAATTGGTTGACTCGCTAAAGCTAATGAATCAGCAATTGCTTTAACTTAAAGAAGATATTGTAAAATAGATTTGTCATCCTTTGTTAGGCTATGGAGCTTAATGTGAAGTTGAGTTCGATGAGCATTACTCATAACCCCAAATGTTGATGCTAATGTTGCCTAAATTTTAGTTGAGGTCTTCAGGCCAATCAAGTGAGGATTAAATTCTTCTTTGATAGATGATAATAGCCATGAGAATCAAATTTGATCCTTGTTAAACCAAGCAACATATGATGGATTGATTTCAATTTGGTTGTTTGAGGAATTGACAATTTCTTTTGGTGGTGTAGGTTCGGTTCCATTAAGCAGTCCATGCAAGTTATAGAAATTCAATAATGGAGTAAACTATAATTTCCAAGGGACATAATTTTTTGATGGAGAAGGTCTTATATAATTGTATAAAACTTGTTTGTAAATAAGAATTTGGAAGAGTTGGAGTGATAGTAGAAGTAAGGGATTGAGAAGAAGAAGAAAATGAGGTAGGGGGGGGGTGTAGCCATTTTAATTTGGCTTTGATACCAATTCGGGATTAGAATTGACTATTATATTCAATAATGAAAAGAATAGTTTACATATATATAGTAATACAAATGAACTTAGATAACAACATACGACAAGCTATCTAAAGGATAGAGTAAACTTAATAATATACAAAACAAACTAATGTTGCTTATCTCTATCTATGTTGATATGATTATCACTATCCGCTAATTGTTGTTTATCTCTATTTATTGATATTCAAGATGTCTTGTTCGTTCCTGGCTTGGATTTAATCTCATTTATGTGTGTAAACTTGTTTCTACTAACAAGTTTTTGGTCTCTTTTGCAAAATCTTGTGCTTATATTCATGATTGTGTCATAATGAGAGTTATTAGCCAAGTTAAGGCTGAGATTGGTTTGTCTTTTCTACAACAAATATCTACTTCTCAATTTGTTCGAGTTTCATCTTATAAAGTTCCTTAGATGTCTTTTGTTTCAGATGTCTTGAATAATATGCCACAAGCTTTTGATGTTTGGCATTGTAGGATGAAACCATACAAAATCTAGATCAATAAGCTCTTTGTGATAAGTTTGATTGCTTGGTTTGTCCTTTAGCAAAACAACAACGTGAACCTTTCCCACATCATTCAAAAAATACATCTTTTGCTTTTGAGTTGATTCATGTTGATATTTGGGGTCCTTTTGCTCCTCCCACTATTGAAGGACATAAACACTTTCTTACTATTATCGATGATTACACTAGTGTTACTTAAGTGTATCTTATGAGATCAAAGCATGATGTTTCCTTTCTTCTTCCAAGTTTTTGTAAACTTATCTAGGTTCAATTTGATAAGAAAATAAAGATCATTAGGTTTACTAATGGTTTAGAATTCTCTATGCATCGGTTTATAGTTCACATGGTATATACGTCAAGCTTCTTGTGTTGAGATACCTCAACAAAATGATATAGTCAAATGAAAGCATCAACACTTGCCTAATGTTGTTAGAGCTTTGTTTTTTCAATCTTCTTTACCCCTATGCTTTTGGGGAGATGCAGTTATTATTGTTACATGCTTGATTAATCCCACGCCATCTTCTATTCTACAAGGTCATACTCTATATCATTTGTTACCCAATAAGATTCCTTTATATACATATTTTTGTGTTTTTTGTTCTCTTTTTTTTTTTGGGCATCCACTCTTATAAAAGATTGTCACAAGTTTGATGCTTGGGCTCATCCATTTGTTTTTTAGGGATATCCTGTTGGAGTAAAAGGATGTAAATTGTTTGGTCTAGTTGATAAGAAATACATTGTTTTTCAGGACGTCAAATTCTTCAAATACATTTTTCCTTTTGAAGTGCCTTATATCTAGAATATTTCTTCTTCTTCATCGCAATCTCCATGTATTTCTTCTAATATGTCTTCCGTTTAAATAGACCAATTATTTTCTCAGTTTGATGATTTTTATTCATCTTAGTCCAACACAAATATTGATGTTTCTTATGCACATATCCCTACCGATGAGATAATGGATGCAGATGTTAATCAATCTATGTCGTTGCGTGTTCCTTTGAGGTGTAGTACTCATTCAATTCGACTTCCTTCATATCTAGCTAATTATCATCATGAGTTAAATCTTTCTTTGGCTGCCAATTATGTCTCCTTTGGCCCTTGTTCTTTTGGTTTTATTTCTTTTACCTCTCATACTACTCGGTCATGTGTTGTCATATGATTCTTTGTCTCCTTCTTTTCATGCTTTCACTGTATAACTTTCTAAACGTTTTGAACCATCTTATTATAAACAAGTTATGAATTTTGACACATAGCGTCAAGCTATGAATGAAGAATTTACTGTTCTTAAATATAACAATACTTGGACTGTTGTTCCTTTGCCTCTGGATAAGCATATTATTGGGTGTAAATGGGTGTACAAGTTGAAAACTAAAGCTGATGTAAGTATTGATTATTGTAAGGCACGCTCAATGGCTGCAGGATATAGTCAAAAGGAAGGATTTGATTATAATGAAACCTTTAGCCCTGTAATCAAACATACTACTATTCGGTTGTTTCTCTCTCTTGCTTCTGTTTTGAATTGGCACATTCATCAAATGGATGTTCATAAATGCCTTTTTGAATGGAGATTTGTTTGAAGAGGTTTATATGGATATTCCTCTAGGTTTAGATGTTTAGGGGAGTGTATTGGTGATGCTGGACTAGTTTGTAGGCTTAATAAATCGCTATATGGTTTGAAATAAGCTTCAAGACAATGGAATGCCAAGTTAACAGCTTGTCTTTTGGCTAATGGCTTCAAGTAGTCATATAGTGATTATGCTCTTTTTGTTAAAAGGTGGTGGAGAGGATTTTATTATTGTTCTCGTATATGTTGATGATCTTGCTATTGGAAGCAAGCATTTGGAGGTTCTTGAGGATTTTAAACAATGCTTAAGTACATAGTTTAAAGTGAAAGACATTGGAGAGTTGAACTATTTTATTGGGTTATAATGAGCTACATCATCAGAAGGTCTTGTGTTAGGTAAGCGAAAATTTGCTTTAGAGATGTTAGTTGAAGTAAGATTTATTAGTTCTAAGCCATCTCCTACTCCTATTATAGTCAATCATAAGTTTTCACGAGAGGATCAATCTAAGGTTGTTGATGTAGAATGTTACAAGAAATTATTGGGAAACTGATGTATTTGTCTATTACAAGGCCTGATATTGCATATTTAGTATATGTTCTTAGTCAATTTATAGATAATCCTAAAGAAGGGCATCAAGTAGCAATCAATAGAGTACTATGATACACCAAGCAACGATTAGGTCAGGAATTATTCCTTTCTTATACATCAGACTTGATACTTTGTGCATATACTAATAGTGATTAGAGAGGTTGTCTTGATTCCAGGTGACCTACAACAAATTTTTGCATTTCCCTTGGTAATTCTCTTGTTAGTTGGAAATTAAAAAAAGAAAAAACATACGGTTTAATGTATTTCGGCCACATCAAAGTATCGATCCTTGCAAGTACAACTTGTGAAGTGGTCTTATTACTTTCTATGCTTAATGAGTTTGAGACAGAGAATAAATGGGTTATGCAATTTATTTTGTGACAACAAGTCTACCTTTCATATAGCTCACAATCCTATTTTTTATGAAAGGACCAAGCATCTTGAGATAAAACTTCATTTCGTGTAAGACAAGTAGTTGAAGGGTTGACCTTGCCAGTACATGTTTCGAGTAAAATGCAACTAGTAGATATGTTTACAAAGGGTCTTTCTATTGACCAATTTAAGTTTTTATCAAGCAAGATGGGAGTAATTAATATATACTCTCTATCTTCCGGGGGGTGTTAAAGAATAATGAAAATTGTACATGTATAACTTATACAGCTTATAAATAAAGTTTATAGAGCGATAGTATAAATACATGTTTTTAGTTAGCTTTAGTCAATTTAGTTATATCTGAGATAAAAACAACTCTGTGTTACAAAAACTCTGTTCTCTTTCTTCTTTAGTTTCATTTTTCTTTCTTGATTCCCATCTTTAGTTCTTTGTTTCTCTCTTCTTGTAGCTGTGTTTTCATTATAGATCTGCAATTTTGTCACACTTCACTGAATGAATAAGGCTATAATGGAATTCTTATTACTGAATAATGGAATAGAGCTATAATAGAATTTTTCTTTATTAATTTTTTTATTTAAATTGAGGTATTTTGGAAAAAAAGACAATTCTAGCATTGAATTATCATTCATAGGTTTAAAAAATGAATGACTATTTAATATTTTTTATTATAGGGATTCCTATGGAATTGTTATTACGGTTAAGTGGACGTCGTAATAGTCATTCATAAGGAATAAGGCTGCAATAAAATTGCAATTATAATGAAGTGAACGAGCAGTTAAGGTATCAATGCTTATATTAGTTTTCAATTAGGTTTTCTTGATTTTTCTCAATGGTCAATTGTCAATACCCTATTTGATTTACTTTGCAAATTGTTAATTCTTTTTTTTAACCACTTAAAATATCGACACCTTAAATAAATTTGTTACTAAATGTTGATTCCTCTAAAATGTTGATACTTATTAATATAATTTACCTAAACAATAAATATTGATGCTTGCTCCATGATGCATACTTGATAATATTCATAAATTATCGTTATATTATCATAGTGGACTAAACATGTATATCACCATTTAAATTATTGTAGTAGTATTTGATATTTCTCAATTTAATGTGCCAGTTATTACATCTTTTGATAGTTATTTGCAATTTTGTTATGACCTAGTATAGATTGCTACAATCCTTCTCACATCCTTCCACACAACTTTCCAGAGCAATTTGCACCATTAAAGGATAAAAGAATAAGAGACATTACAAATTTTTTGAAAAATATAAATGTTAAATTTTATACCCTAAATAAACATTGATTACAACTTGTTTGTAATTTATAAAAGATTATGATAGGATGTTTAACACTAGTATTCATATTTTGTAACTATATGATTATAAATAATGCATCCTTGGGAACCATATTGGAATGTACTAATAGTTATTTGCAATATTGTTATGACCTAGTATAGATTGCTACAATCCTTCTCACATCCTTCTACACAACTTTCCATTTTAGAGCAATTTGCACCATCAAAGGATAAAAGAGTAAGAGACATTACAAATTTTTTGAAAAATATAAATGTTAAATTTTATACCCTAAATAAACATTGATTACAACTTGTTTGTAAATTATAAAAGATTATGATAGGATGTTTAACACTAATATTCATATTTTGTAACCATATGATTATAAATAATGCATCCTTGGGAACCATATTGGAATGTACTAATGTTTGTGTGTAAATTTAAATAAGGCATTCACGATTCTAGAGGGTAAAAAAAAAAAAAAAAACAATGTTTTAAAAAACGATTCAAATAAAGAATCAAGGTAATTAAAATATTGATTTTTTTTGTCCATTGTCATGTTACATACATAAAACATCCATCCTTTGTTTAAAGCATTTGGTGAAATATTAATCTTTTTTTTTTAGCTATTTAAAGCGTTGCATTTTTTGAACTTAACTCCAAAGATTAATATCCTGTGATTCAATTAAAAAAAGAAAGAAAAAGAAAGAAAAGGAGAGAGAACATGAATGCAAATATGTAGATCCACTTTATAAATTAGAAATACCAAATCAAATTAGATATATGAAAATGTAAGTTAAATAAACAAAATAAATTAGCTAAATTTGAGTTAGAATTCCTCACTTCGGTGGGATGTTTTTCTAAAATTAAAAATATTTAATTATCTTGTTGGAAAGAAAAAAACAATTATATAAATACAAGTTGCTAGTTGTAATTTCCAAAGTTTATAATTTGTAATTGTAGGAAAAGGAATTGCAAAAAATCCATTAAATTTTGACCTAAGTGTGAATACATGAAGGGTGAACTTTTAAATATTGCGAATAACCACCCTAAAATTTGATAAAGCAACGGCATAAATGATATGTTATTTTCTAGTTTAATAAAAATACACTAAGATGAAAATTTAGCATGTAAAAGTACATTTTATAATAAGTTTGAGGAATTTTTTACACTAAGATATAGCCTTTAAGAGTTATTTATCAATTATTATAGTTAAGAGAAGCGATTTGCAACATTTATATTTGTAATGGTTTAATTGGTGTTTGTAGTAATAAATTCTTTTTGGTCTGTATAATACATTGATGTACCTATGTCGGAACAATAAAAAAAGCAAGAGTCAAGAGGCTTTGAGGGTGAACATTCATTTTTCAAGCAATGATAGTAGCATATTTGCTTAGTTTTATCAAACAAACATTTAAACCAACATTTCATTCTACATTTTTGATTCGCCTCAGTTATTGACAGTAATAACAGTAGCAGAAGCATCACTATCGCCATTGGTTGCCAAGAATTCTTCGCCATCACTGAACCCATGTTTTATTTTTTTCTTCTGCTCCTTTAAACAAAAAAATGGTTATAATATTTTTGTATTCAGCTATAGAAAATTATATAGGTAAGAAGACAAAGAGGGATACGGCTTGTTCTATTTGCTTTCTAGAAAATCTTAATTTTCTTTCCATATATCGCAACCAATGCAACGAAAGAGAAAATATTTTTTAATTCACGAATGCCATAAATCTTCATTTACTGGGGACAAAAATGAAAATTTCATGTGTTTGTTGATTTTTTCCATCGGTATCGTCCAATTTTGGAGAGAAACGAAGAAAGCAAAAGTGGAAATCTTTCATATATTTTCGTCATTTCTACCGATTTCTGTAGCACCCAAATACATGTTTTCTGTCGATTCTGTCATTTTCTTTTACTTTATGTAGCTTTTCATATGTTTCCGTTGCATCCAAACACAGTGTTAACCTTTATAGTCTACTCTTTTTTCGCCTCCATCTCTTAACTCTTAAACAGACTCAAATACCTCAATTATCTCTTAAATTATTATCATTATATAATGTTATAAGACTTTAATTATTACATAATATTACATGGTTTGAATCTCAATCTTTGATTAAAAAGATTGATAATTTTTAATAATATAATCAAAATAAAATGTTTTAAAAATGGCTTAAATTGAGCCAATCCACAATTAAAATGGTTTAGTTCAAAATTTAGAACAGGTAGAAACGATAGGGTCCATTAAGAGTTTGAATCGAAATCCATTAAAACACGGCTTGGTTTTGCTCATTATCCAAATTGAATTCAGAAACGAACATATCTTATATGCTCTGCTTTTCCCTGCTTTTGCTTTCAACCAGATTATCCATGGCCAAACATGGTGCTAAAATTGCTCGCCCGACAACCCTGCTTTAGCATTGCATTGCAAGTCCCAAAGAGACTCCAAAACAGCTGACCGACCAAGCAAAGGGAAGCAAATGGGGAAGCGAGAGAAGAAATCGAAACACCAACAAAGACGATCCTATAAAGAAGCCTCACACTACCTTCAAGACGACGACGACGATGCTTTTGATCAAAACTTCTCGTTAATATCAAACCCATCTCTCTCCGGCCAAGAAGAAGAAGAGAAGAAGAAGAAGTAGAAGAAGAAGACGGAGCCGAGGAGCAAGAAACCCAACCTCCATCAGTGGATATTCCTTCTAAGTTTCTTCTCTACCAACAATCTGTACAGGTGTTTTTGCTGCAGAAGTTTGTGTTTTTGTTTGTCCGTTTTCATGGTTTGTCGTTTTCGTGAGTAATTTGTTCGAACAGGTGGTGTGGAGTATGCTGTTTACTTTAAGGTACTGTGGAAGTGAAGGAAAAAAACAAATCTTTATGATACCCTTTAGGTGTTTATGGTCCAACTGCATAATATACGAAGTAAAGTTAGCTTCTTCTTGACGAGCGTGAGATGTTAAAACACGTAGTAGAAGTTATTTGGCAACACAACTTCAAGGGATATGGTTAATGGGAAAAAAATATTCATTAGTACTAATAGGTGACATGTTTAATGAGCGGTGGACAAGTTCTTGTTCGGACAAATGGTATTCACTTGTCAAAATTTTATCGTTCCTGAACGCTGTTAACATCAATCAACTAGTGTGTTAGTACTATTTAAGTTTTTCTGAAGCAGTGGAATGATTTAAGTACTCTTTCTGGTTTGCATAAGAGGAAGATATCAATGAGTGTTCATCGTTCTTGATCATGGTATTTCCGTGTACGATTTGGATGTCTAAATTTACCTTCCATCAATTTCCCTAATTTTTTCCTGTGTCGAAGCATTAAAAGGTACGAAAATTCTATTTCTGTTAGATATTTAAATCAGATTCATTACCAACTGTAATCACATTATTAAAATACTAATTAACCAGACGGTACCATTGACATGACCGTAAAAGTTACTTGCAAGGCAAGGGAGGAGAAAATGGTCAAGTGCCTAGTAGGTTTAATGGAAAGTTTCCCTTTTGATCTTTCAAGTAGTGCAATGCCATTGGACCCTCATCAAATGGAATACAGTGGAAAATTATAGAGCTCTTAAGGCCAGATATATTAGTTTGATTGGATAGTTTCATTCTGAGAAGTCAAATATGTATCTTATAACCATCTTTGTTTGGTGGGTTGGTGCTTCCCTTTTGAGATTCAAGATGATTTTTACTGCTAATTTTTAGCAACCTGCATTTGAGTTTCACTTATCTTTAGAATGTGTAATGCTGGGATTATTATCGAATGGTATGGAATTAATCGAAAGAAGTCATTATTTATGTTGCTGATGGTGGTGACAGAAAGATGATGGTAGGGAGGGGTGACCTGTGTTATAAATGATGTTTGTTTTGAACTCCATTGCGGTCCTATGAAGAGAAAATAATTTACAATTGGAAGAGGGTATCAGTTTTCTTCATTTTTGATATGATTTTATATGAAATAGTTTTTCATTCACTAATTTATTTTCAGATTTTGATACTTGGGAAACACTTTTTGTTAAATAAACCATTAAATTTACATCCAGTACACAGAAAAATTACATGTTCTTTATGAGAGAATTGATGATATATTTAGAGGTTTTCTTGGTACAAATTATTTGGTTTGCAGTTCATTTGTTTTCAAATTTGTCCAAGTGGATAATTTATTTGGGAGAAAAGGAAGTAAAAAAGGCGGTGAAAAAAGCGCAAACATGATGACAAGAAATGAGAAAACTATGGTTCCTATAAAATCACATGGCATCCAATAACAAGATCTACTTGTTATCATTATTTGCTTGTATATTTAGAATGGTGATTGCTATAATCTTTTCTGAATGCAGAAACCAAAAGGAGATATTAGTTATTTGCAGAAATTTTTTCTTCTATATATTGACGGGAGGCAACCCTTTCATCTACAGGAAGATTTCTGTGGTACAGCTCTTCTGAGGTATGCAATCTTGATAAATGCCTTGGTGGAGATTCAAGTGTTGATTGAACGTCTTTGTGGGATAATTATACCTGATCAAATTCACACGTTACTTTCTAGAGAGGGTATAATTGTCCGTTTTTATTTGACATGTGTGGAAGTCCTCCAAGCTAGGGATCAATTTAGCTCTAATAGCATTAACACGAAATGTTTACCCTTTATTTAATGCCACGTAATCTGCTCTTCTATATTAATGGGATCAGTGGTGTTAGGCATGAATGTCAAGCTCTTATTGAACAATTTTAGTTTGGGTAAATTTCATATTTTGTATTTCAATTTTACCTACTTTTATGATTAACTACCTAAAATTAAAGTATCAATCTTATATACCCAAACGATGGAAGATCCTATGGTCCCGTCATTTATTTTGATGGAACCGGTCCCGTCATCATCCAACAGCTCACATCATACCCAAACGTAATTGAATTCCTAAATAGTTAATATTCCATTTACTATATTTATTTTAATGGTCAGATTGTTGATGGGATGATCTCATGTCTATTTTATAATTAACTATCCAATCTTTACTCATATTTGCAATCAAGTACCTAAATTTTGCTATTTTTCATATAATTACTTTATTCAAGTGTTATAAATGCCATTAAAAAGTTTGTAGGTTGTAAACTAATCTTTTCAAACTTCATCTAACTAATTATAAAAATAGTAAAAAAATAGTTATATTTGCAATCAACTGCTTTAACTTTGCCTATTTTCCCATTTAATTATTTAATCTAGGTGCTATAATTGACACTAAATAGTTTGTAGGTATTAAATCAATACTTTCAAATTTTAGGTAGCTGATTATAAAAATAGTCAAAATTTAGGTACCAAATGTGACGTTTACTCTTTTAATTTTATCAAGCTGTGCGAAGCTGCTACTGCACCATGAATCCAACCGTGCTCCCATGACAAGGCAAATAAGCAACAACAGTTTGATTCTGACTAATTTGCCCATGGTTAAATCTTTATTATCTTGAATTCTTATGGAGTCTGTCATAATTTTTGATGTCTGTGTTAGGACCTTCCTCGTTTTCATGCATGCAACAAAAAACAAGGTGAAATCTTACTAGTTAGGAGTTGCCAAGCTTAGCATTAAAAGAAGCATTCAGGTGTCTTTACTGAAATACTGATGGTAGAGAAATTTTGACTAAATTAGGCTACATTGACTGTATTAAAGAAAGTCTACTGGAGTTGTCATCCTCTATAAATTTTTGACAGCTCAGAGTGGGTGCGCACTGATCCAAGGAGAACTGCTGTTGGACTGGATTTAGATCTAGAGGCATTGAACTGGTCTATTGAAAACAATGTATGTAAACTTGGACTTGATGGATGCTCCAGGATTGCCCTATTTCATGGAAATGTTCTTCAACCACGTGAAGCTAAACTCATCAATTCTGAGCCTGAAGAGCTGATAAAAAATATCAATTTAAGTGAGCACCTAGAGGCTTGCAGCACTGATAGGGTTTACTCTTCTGAGTCAGTTGATTCAGCACCTTCTGCTGATGTTAGGCAGCTTAGGATCAATTCCCAAGAACTGCCTGGAAGGGACATTGTGTGTGCTTTTAACTACAGCTGCTGCTGTCTTCACAAGCGCAAAGACCTTGTTTTGTATTTCAAGCACGTTCTTAGTGTCTTGTCCAAAGCTGGTGGTATCTTTGTGATGGATTTGTATGGGGGAACATCATCAGAATGCAAGTTGAGACTCCAGAGGAAATTTGCCAATTTTACGGTAATTTTTCATTCTTAGATTGGTCATTGTATCATCGACGACCCCAAAATTTCAAGCTTTTATTACTGAAGCATGCCTCCAATATAACTCATACTACTCTAATGACTATTTTTTTAAAAAGAAAAAGCATGTAGATGATAGATTGAGATCTTGCTAATTTTATTTTTCTGAAATAAGTTCATTAATTGGAGTTTCTGCCTGTCTTCTTCTCCTGCCATAATATGTTTTTTCTTGCTTTACACTGTCTTTCAAGTTGTTTTACTTTTCTTATCATAACAATGGATATAGGAACTCCCATGAATACAGAAGGTGTTCTGAATGCGAATCATGCCCTTCTGCTTTTGTTAACCTGAAAGAGGATATATCCTTTAAGTTGTCTTAGAGTTATGAAAGCCTGTACCTGATGTCTATATGCTGAATATTTGTTCATTAATTGGGGTTTCCGCCTGTCTTCTTCTCCTGCCATAATATGTTTTTTCTTGCTTTACATTGTCTTTCAAGTTGTTTTACTTTTCCTATCATAACAATGGATATAGGAATTCCCATGAATGCAGAAGGTGTTCTGAATGGGAATCATGCCCTTCTGCTTTTGTTAACCTGAAAGAAGATATATCCTTCAAGTTGTCTTAAGAGTTATGAAAACCTGTACCTGATGTCTATATACTTTTCTCATATGCAGTATACCTGGGAACAAGCTGAATTTGACATAGTTGAGCGGAAAACAAGGATTAGCCTCCATTTTCATTTACAAAAGCAGCAGAAGAAGTTGCGCCATGCCTTCTCCTACAGTTGGAGGCTGTCAGTATTTCTTTCCTGCTCCACATTGGTTTCTGGTCATTCTTATATTCCGACAAAGAATATCATATACACCCATTTGGGATACACACACATGCATGCACGCACACACACATTTTCCATATATTTCTGTAGCTTTTGGCTTGCGAGAAACATCAAATAACTGTTTTCTCGTCTGTGCAGGTGGTCATTACCTGAGATCAAAGATTGCTTAGAGGAGGCTGGATTTCAATCGGTGCACTTTTGGCTTCGTAAGATGCCTGACAGTGAAGACATTAAGACCACCATCGGATTTGGTATGGGACGTGATGCAATATATGAAGAGGTTAAAAGTTTTCAGCAATCTGATTCTTGGAACGCCTATGTTGTAGGTGTTGCAAAGTAATCCTCCAGAGACCGCAATACCTTACGAGATAGCTTCTCAGTAATTGATTTCAGTCAAATGTTTAGTAAGAATGATATTTTTATTTACTTTTTCGTCTCTCTTCTTCTGCTCATACATTTTTTGTTCGGAAAAATGCTAGTAGGATACTGGATGTCCTTTCGACTAATCTTCGAAATACTTAAAAGGGTTTTTTGGTGAATTTCTAATGAATTTTGAAGGTTAAAAGGAAAAAAATACTTCAATCTATTGTATAGGTATTAGTAGAATATGGTCTTTGAAAATGAGCCCTCAGTTTTGTAGTGCTGGATCGAAGCCTCCAATGCTCTCTTCATTGATAAGAGGACTTGTTGGATAAGGTCAAACATCGCCTGTCTAGAATAGCAAATGTTACTGAACCGCATCCAAGCATTTATGGCCGAATCAGTAAATTTATACATGGCTAGGGATCTGTAGATGTTGGCATGTTGCTATCGTTCTGAACTCTGCAAATAAAAACTTTCCAGCTTAAGCCAAGTGGCCATTTTTATTCTCAAACTGCAATGTCGAGAATGGCTCAGATTATGCAGTCTATATGCATCTTTTGATACGTGGAAGAGAGCTGGACTGTTTTTCCCCCCTTTTTTTCTTCCATAGATGTGCATATTTCTGGTTTGGAAAGTTCTCACTCCAAAAATCTGTCCCAACTTAGTTTCGGATGAGAAACATTAGCATTCCTGCCCGCAATTTGCTTATGCATTTTCAGCTTAACTAGTGTTGCCCTTTTCTTTGGCAAAAGGAGGTGTTTGGTTCATTGGTTTAACATCGGTTTTGATATTTGTTTTATATCTATTTTATTCAATCTATTTGTAAAAAACAAATACAAATGAAATATAAATATTTTTACTTATAAGTAGATCATATAAACAAATAATGTATAAATGCATATAAGATACAGATAATATACATATTAAAATAGACCATCCAAAGAGACCCGGTTAGTTTGGATGACGGTCTTAGGAATCTAGATTCGTGGACCTGCTATGATAGAAATGCTAACACAATTTTCTCTGGCAGTAGTTTAATCCAATGATTTTTATTTTCGGTATTCAATCCAATGATAATTCAATTGCATATATATATGTATGTATATATATATTTCTAGTGCATCAACTTTAGGGGTGTCGAACCTGGTTCATTCAACTTTGAAACGAGTGTTCATACGACTAAATTGCAATGACTTCGGGCAATTATATGTAATTGATGTAATGAATTATAGGTGCATCAAGTCTTTAAATGTAACAGGTGGGAATGAATAAATTAATGCTGTGTTTGATAACTTTTTAGCAATGGAAATCAACGGAACGGGTGGAAGGAAAAAAAATGAAATGGAAATGAATGGAATATTTATTTTATATTGGACAATTTATAAAAGAAATTGAAGGAAAAGAAGAGATATGGAGTTAGTGATTAATAAAATTATCTTTTTTCATCTAATTTTATCTTTTTAGTTACTCAGGCAAGGAAGAATTTCACATCATTGTTCATTATTTCCACAACTTTCTTCTTGATTTTGGAGAGAAAAGGAGGTGCCAAGTTTTTTATCCTTTTCATTCCATCTATAACATTTTCCTTCAATTTCCACCATACACGAATGTAACTTTTCCACCACTTTTTTTTTTTTTTTGCTTCCTCTACTTTCCTACAACTTTTGCAATTTTCTACCATTTCCAAACATAGCATAAAGATAGTGGATCTATACTCTTTTAGAATATAAAGGATACAAAGGGATTTATAAGAAGAGTAATTCATTTTTTATACTCTTCTGCCACGTTTGATAAGCAAAAATAAACAGAATGTAATCATGATTTCAAATTTTATTCTCATTCCTATGTATAAATATATTTTAAAAATTGGAATTACTAATTCTAGGAATTAACAGTTCTTTAGCTTTGAGATGAAATTCGACTTCGCTTTTGATAGGTAAAATCGTGATTCCATTCATTTTACCTTTATCAATGATTATTATTATTATTATAATAATTAGAATTTTATCTTCTGAGACATATACTATTCACATTTATTAGTAGGGGATAATTTTAATAAATAGTATGTCTACTCAATTCCATTTCATAAATATATTTAAATAAAAAAATAGATTTATTATTACAATACTAATTCCTTTCCTACTATTTCAAATCCTTTCATTTTATTGGTGACTATGATAAACCGTACCTCACGAGGTCCCGTCTAGGTTCTATGATACTTTGGGCCAGGCCCCATCCTCTTGAAATTAGGTGACTTCGAGCCCACCTTATCATTAGTACAGTAAATGTGGGGGCTTCTCCACCGGTTATATATTTATTATTATTATTTTTTAGCACATTACTTGTCATATCAGAACTAGTGGAGAGATAAGGCACTGCTGCCGTCTCTGGTGGCTAACGTATTATTTGGGTTGCCAACTTCCTAATTTCAATACGCTTTTCAAGAGGGATGAATTGAATTGAATCTTGCATAAGTTAAGAGGATACTTTTGATTTTCGACGAAAGTTGATTTATCGTCAAGCGTCTTAAAAAAAAAAAAAAAAAAGGCAGACTTAATAATTTCTTTTGAATCGATCCTTCTATTCTTATAACGTAATCGTGTTTATGTTGACGTGAAGTTCAAATCAATCTTGGGTATATCGTTTAGATTGGCATATTTGTGAGTTTGTTGAGAAGTCATCTTTTATATCATACCATGAAAATGATCCATCACCACTCATCCGAAGTAGTATTCACGAAAGACACAAATGGCCAAAATAGCTATCATTCATGTTTTACACGTATCATTATTATACGTCATGTGTATTATCTTACCTCCATGGACAATGTTTATTTATTTATTTAAATTTTATTATGATGGAGGGGATTCAAATGGGTTGGAATCACTTAGGAGACCAATAATTATACAATTAATCTGCAAGGTTATTGTTGATATTTATTTATCCCTAAAACAAAGGTTAAAGAGAATCCAAATCTTATTAAATAATTTTTCGTCTAGCCTGACTCCTAGCTACTTGTGAAGTTTGATGTGTAAGGAAAAAAAGACAAAAATGTGTTGTAGGTGTTGAATTCGTCGCTAGAGGTTTAGGCCCCTCTTCTCTACAAGAATTGGGCCTAAGTAGTTTGCCTCTTAACCCTTCACACACATAAAGGTCAGTCAGCCCTATGCCGGCGGGTTCTCTAGTATAGTCACTCTGATACTTAAAGTTACATCATGGGTTCACCCTTAGGCAGAATGAGAAAGAAAGTTATGGAGGAGTTGAGAGTAGCCCTGACGTCCCTTTTTTCATATTTTATTGCTTACCTTATGTGAAAATGGTTAAATCTAATATAAAGAGGCCATGGCGACTCTCCAAAGGGACTAGGGAGCACCCTTTACACGTGGTAGGTCCTCATTGGGTTGCCATTGGCTTGAGCCATCGTCTATAACAATGTCGGACGCTAGTCGTGTTTATTTCTGTTCTGTGGTATGGATATGTTGGGTATAGAGAATGTTCGGACTAGACGTAGACTATCAGGAAGATCAATTTGTCAAGTTGCTATGGGTCCCTCGAAGAGGTTGGGGGTTGCGACTTACATGGCCTTGCCGACCGCATCCTCCATGTATGGAGATGGAGGTCGAGCTCATGAGGTGTGTTCTACTAGGACGGCCTAAGGTCGCATAAGTGCTTCTGCCATGGGCTTCTTGTGGAGGGGGCTTCCTGCCAAGGCTGGACAATGAGCCTTTTCCTTTGCTAGGCCCTGGCCTAGTAAGACTTGTGGAAAATTCACTATCAACAGAATGGAGCAATATTAAAATTTTTCATATAATATGATTATTTTGGAGAGGATGTTGATGAGTATATAATTCAATGATTAATTGTTAGGATTAAGAAAGCGAGATCTAAGTGGTTTCATTTTTTCAAGTAGCATGTAAGAACATATCTCTAAAAGTTAAGGAGAGATGGATACAATATTAAATTAGATTTTTCTTACTATTATTTTTAATTATTATTAATTATAAGTTGGTGGTTTGGATTGTTTAAATCATTGAAATATCATGTAGTAGAACTATTTTTTAATATAATTTTAACCATTAATTATACATGATTGCATTTTAAAAGAGTGGGATAAAGATAGGTCAACTGCCTGTATTTTTAATTTTTGACAATATAGAGTTTCATCTTTAGATTATATTCAGAGTTTATGTGATTTGATATCTCTATTAAATAATATTTAACAAACATTTATTTTAATGACAATATAATTATAGAAACTTGGCCAAAAATTACAAAAATCTAAAGACGTTAGACTAAACTGCAAAAAAATTATTAAAAATTGAAAAGATAGGTATTTGATTTACCATTACTCTATTAATAAAATAAAAATTTATAAAATATTATTTAATAGAGATACTAAATTATATATATACTTTGAAAGTATGAGTACTAAATACCAAAATTTAGAAATGAGATACTAAATTACTAAAAATATAAAATATAAGTGCTTAACTTATTATTAGCCTAAAAGGGTTGTCTTATCAAATCCTTTATAATTTTGTTTCTAATAAAATAGATTGGTGATTCTTCCTTAATAGTATATAAAAAAATAAAAAAAGAAAGGATGGTATGGTGACCGATCTGTTCACAAATAAAACTTACATACATTTAAATTCTAGTTGTATCTTTCTATTGAATTCAGAGGATAATAGGAAAATTGGACAAAATTCTATCACATATGTATATAAAGTCTTGTCTTCTCATCAAGTAATAAACATCATATATATCGTTTTCAAATAAATATTTATCAAGAAATATATATTATATATATAAAACTAAAAATTTTACTTATAAATTAATTAAATAGATACGATATTAATATGATACAAATAAGTTACATATATAGATTAGATACAAATAAAAATCCGACAATTCAAATAGGTCCATAACTATCAATAAAATTTTTATATATATTTAAACAAAGTGGATAATTTTTAAACTAATTTGTTCTATATTTTAAACAGATTATATATTTTAATTTTATTAATATTTATATATTATGTGTACGTACTATTTCACGTGCAATACCAATGCATCTCATAGGATTTCGATTTTGAATTTTTTATCATTCTTTAATTTTTCTCCCTGTACTTCTTTAATCATTCCTTGTTTGCTTCTCTATTATTATTATTATTATTATTATTATTATTATTATTATTATTATTATTATTATTTATTATGTGTTAGTGCATGTGGCCTATTCTGCAGTCCACGTGAGAATGAGTAGGAAGAAAAAAGGAGCACAGAAAAGGATACCGCTTTGTTAGAAGAGTAATTAAGGTTCAGTTTGTTTTGGCTTTTTCCGACAGATACAGATGTTTTTTCAAATTTTTTTTTAACAAATTATTTATTAAAAAATAGTTATAGATAAAAAAATGTTGACAGTTCTCATCAAAAGATCAAATAGAACAAATATAAATAAAATTTAGATCCAAACAGACCCACTGCATGCCCACCGGCCACGTGAGTGCACTGTGCACCCAATGTGTGCATTAATCAATAACCAGATCACAATGAAAGCTTCAATCTTAAGAAAGGATAAAATTACATTAAAGTGGTTATATAAATAATTAAGTATGGTATTTTATATAATAAAATTTTATGTAGTAAATTTGACTCTATGATTTAGTAGGTTTTAGAATGATACATCATACTTTAAGATAAGCTTTGTTTTAAAATTTTAAAACTTGTAAGTATAGGATATAAAAGAAGATAGAGATATTTGTCTATTTACTGATTCGTCATAAATTTATTTATGCAAATCATTGTAAAATTAAATGTCTAACACACGATTTTTGATTTTGCGTAAAAAAAATCACCTTAAGGATGATATATATTTTGGAAATCGCTGGTTATATATGTGATTTTTATACTTTTCAAAAATTGTATTTATAACTTATGATTTTGTATTGATAATATGATAATTAATTTTCTAAAATTTATATTTTAATAATTTTCTTTTCACAAATTTAATAGACATGTAACCCATAAAAAAGAAATCTCATGGTTATTTTGAGATCCAACCAAAAACCCATATAATGTATACTATAGGTTCTAATTCCATATTTTACGACTCATTGTGTGTTAGTGCAAATACCCACAACCAATCCAAATTGTACACCTAAAAGCTCAAAAACCAACCATTTTTTTTGGGTATTTTTGAATTAAATTGGTAAAATGGTTCAATTTTTTTGCATCTCATTTTTACTTTTGTGTTTTCTTAATGCTATTTGTTATAATCGTAATCATTATAGGCCGCAGGGACATTGACCTATAAATTTAGAATAATGCCATTGGATGAAGACATATATTAATTTTACAACAGAAGCAATTCAATTTTCATAGGGCTTTTGAAAATAATTTTTTCAATTAATACTACAGAACAAAACATAAAATAGTAAAATCATATTTTGTGGTTCAGTTGACATATGGGTTTGATTTGGTGCATTTTTATGTCCATCTAAACATGCATAATTCTCCTCCTTCGAGTGATAACTCTATTTGCCTGGCTGGTTCATAACTATAGCCTATCAATTGACTTTCTAATTTTGGCCCACACCTCATGGTTGTGTGTGCATCAAATTTGTGGTGCCGGTTCAAGTATGTGCAATGTGGGCTGCAATTAGGGTTAGATTTGTTATCTCAACTTTGTTAATATGTGTAACTAATTATTTAAAATTTAAAAGTATTAATTGACTGTATGCAAACTTTTTTGAATTCATTTATTGTACCTAAATAAGTTAGTTATTTACAAAATAAGTAAAGTTTAGATGGTTAATTATAAAATTTGGTAATATTTAAGTGATTAATTATAAAAATAGAAAAAGTTTAGTAATGAATTAATACTTTTAAATTTCAAGTTGTTAATTACATAAATTAATAAAATTCAGATGCCAAATGTAATGTTCAACCTTATAATTAATTTGAATTAGTAAACATCCCTTATAATGTGTGTGCATATAATATAAGAAAGAAAAATATAGTATGAGTAAATCGTGATATCAAAAACAATGCTTTATGATAAACATTCCACAACACATTATCTACCAATTACAAATGCACTTTTGAAGCCTTTTCTTTCTCTCTTTATCATTGTCTTTTTCTTTTGGGTATGGCATTAGAATCTTCTATTAATTATTATAACCTTTTTTCTTCTTCTTTTTGTACCCAAAAACTCACTAAAAGTATCATTTGATAAAATCGAACACCTCGATGCTGAAGGAATCCGGTATCTCTTCCCTACTCACAATTTTAAACTTTTATGTGCTAAAGGGATGAAGCTCTATATTTTCAAGAGAGAAAAAAAAAAGAAAAGAAATAAAAAAAAGGATAACCAACGCAATCACTAAAAAAAACTGTATTGTCCCTTCACATGTTTTACCTTGTGCGGCATGTTTGACAACTTTTTAAATATGAAAATGAGCTGAAAAGAAAAAAGTGAAAATGGAAATGTGTGAAATATTTATTTTATATTTGGTAATTTATAAAGGAAATGAAAGAAAAAGAAAAGAAATGGAGTTAGTAATTGATAAAATCGTCCCTTCAATCTAATTTTAACATTTTACTATGGGGAAGAAAAAGGAGAATAAATACTACTGGTTACTATTTCCACACCTTTCTTCCTGATTTTGGAGAGAAAACAATATGCCAAGTTTTCTACCTATTTCATCCATTCTCCGACATTTTACTTTGATTTCCATTATACCCAAACAAAAACTTTTCGTGGCTTTCTTTTTGCTTCCTTTGTTTTTCGAAAGTTTCTGCAGCTTTTCACCGCACCCAAACACAACGATGAGCTTTTCAACGGCTTAAATTTATATATAACTACATTACTAAAATAATATATTTCTTTTGATTGTTTGATGGTTAGGTGCACGATTGCAACACCGTATGAATTTCAATCCCCTTTGAGTTTTAGGCTTTGTGTGTTGAAGAGATAAAAATGAAGTTCTCTAAACAACTGAAAACAAGCATGAATCCGGAGATTCTCAAACAAAATCAACTTCTTGAGTTTAGTGTATTTATTGTTTATGTTTCACAATGACTGAGAACTCCAAATCCATTTGTTGAGTACTTATAAAATACAAGACATTTAGATGCTTATACTTGTAAAACTTGAAAAGTTAATATATATATATTTGTTTTCAAATTTACTGTTAGGCCTAATATGTTACATCCAGTGAAAGTTTTTTTTTTTTTTTAATAATATGTTACTTTTTATACTCTATTACAAAATCATATATATTTACTTTTTTTTTGTTTGTCGTTGTCTTTATACAAGAATCTTATAAAATCCTTAAGTGATACATTACAAAGTTAAGAAAATCTTCTATTTAAAATCTCCCTAGTCTTTCAATAAATTTCTTAAAAAATTACTTTTCATATTGATATTTCCATATATAAATAGTTAAATCTGATTATTCCCAAATAAGTAATAAGTATTAGCCTTATTAATTATCACTTAAAAAATTTTATTTATTTATTAAAAGAGCTAGAAAATTTTATAATTTTATCATATTATTTAATAGCACCAGTTTTATCAATTATTTAATTATTTATATTCATATCCACTAATAATTGCACCATTAAAATATTTAATCCATATACTATAGCTATTTTAATGATTAAATGATTAACGGACAATCCATCTACATAATTGTATAAGTTTAATAACAAAATGATATAGGAAGATAAAGGTATTATAATAATTAAGTTTGCTATATATGGTTGTGAATCATGCGATTAACGTGAAAAAAAATTATCACAAGTTGAGAGTCGCAATCACTAATCCACCATTCCTCAACTTCCTTTCTCCATCTAACTATTTTAACTCCCACCATCTACGTTCTTAGCACCATTTCTTCCACCCAAACAAAACCTCCACTCTCTCTCTCTCTTTCCCCTTCAAACCCACGTCGTACTCTTGCCGACACCCGTTATTCGATTTTATTCCGATTCATTCTATTTCGGACCATTTCTGCTAATGAAAGGGCGGCTGCTCCTCCGCATACTCTACGCCCTCCTCTTCCTCATACTCTTCGCCCTCACAACACTCACTTCTCGAACCTTCTTCTTCTCTCACTCTCCACTCGAACTCCAGACCTTCCGTTCTCAGTCCCAACCTCGCTCCCTCACTATTGCTCCTCAGTTCAACACCACAATACTCGAATTCGCAGAAATCGACCTCAGCGAGCCGAAGTTCGGCCGCGAGATCCAGCAGCTACTAGAACCTGACTTCCTTCAGCTCTACCTAGCATTCATTAGGCGGAAATTCAATCTCCGAGACATCAGGTCAAGGACTTTCCGTCCTCCTGTTATCATCCGTACGCCTAGGTTTTACTTGCACTGGCCTGGTTTCAGGACGAATCTAGAAGATTGGTCTCGGAATAGGAAGTCCTTCCGTTCGGATATATTGCTTGATTTGGTCTTCCAAGTTAAGAATAAAATCGAGAAGGCTAATGGAAACGCGATTTCGGGTTCCAAATACAGCTCCTGTGCTGTTGTTGGAAACAGCGGAATTCTATTGAATAACGAGCATGGAGAGCTGATCGACTCGCATGAGGTGGTTATTCGATTGAATAACGCGAGGATTGGGAACTTAACGAGGAATGTAGGATCGAAAACGAACATCTCGTTCGTAAACAGCAACATACTGAACATTTGCGCGCGCAAGCGGGGTTGCCTCTGTCACCCTTACGGCGACAACGTACCGATGGTTATGTACGTTTGCCAACCAATACATTTGATGGATTACACGGTGTGTAATGCATCACATAAAACGCCTCTACTGATCACGGATGCGAGATTCGACACGTTATGTGCAAGGATTGTGAAGTATTACTCTGTGAAGAGGTTTTCGGAGGAAAGTGGGAAGCCATTGGACGAATGGCAAAAAGTACATGGTGATTCTTACTTTCATTACTCTTCAGGGTTTCAAGCAGTGATGCTGGCGGTAGGGATTTGTGATAGGGTTAGTGTTTTCGGGTTCGGGAAATCGGAAACGGCCAAGCATCATTATCATACTAATCAGAAAGCAGAGCTTAAGCTTCATGATTATGAGGCGGAGTATGAGTTTTACCATGATTGGTGGAGAGACCACAAGCGATTCCTTTTATATCGGACAAGTTTAAGTTTCCACCAGTGGTTTTGTACAAGTAAAGTTTGTGATAACATCGGATGTCTCTGTCTCAGGTTCAGGAATTTGGGACTTGGCCTAAACAACTTTGTCATATGAAGCAACAACCAAACCAGAAATCTGGCTGTTTAAAAGGTAAATTTTGGGTTTAGCTTAGGAAATTTTCATGGTATAAAACGGATTCTGTTTTTGCCGCTATTGCAGGCAATTTTAAGATTTATTCTATACTTTGTTTTTCATAACATTATTGATTTTTTTTGGTTTTTTTTTCCTTAAATATATAATTATACAGAGTGGAAGATTCAAAAATTGTACCATCCTTGTAGAAAAACATGATATGATTTGATTTATATAATCTCAGTGTTTAGCTTTTTATGATTTAGGATAAAATCATATGTTATATGTTGTGCAAGGGAGAAGTCTGTTCTCTAACAACTCCTTATGATTTTTTTTTTCTTTTGTCAATACAATGGGAAAAAATGATTTAAATCTGCGATTTCTCATCTAAGAGTTTAGTAAGATGCCACTAGAATATAATATTATCGGGAACTTTTTATGAACAATCCTCCCTTGCTAATTTTAGATGTGTTTATGGTTTATATAATTGTAATATCACGTTTACTTTTGAATGATATAAAGTAAATGTCATCATTGATTACTTGATTAGATTAATGCCCCTTTTGGATTGACAAGCAGGCAATTTTTTACTTAAAATATAATTTAACCATTTCTTTGACAGGGCTAATTTATCTCTTTAAGTACAGGTGGGATATCTCTAGACATGAATATGATGTTATATTTGCAATGAAACTCATGCACATAGACTTTTACTTCTTACTCTATTACACTCATGTAAACTGGATGTACAATTAGAAAAATTAATCTTTCGGGTTTTATCTTCTTAATTTTTATTATTTTTGAATTAGTGGTTAAAAAGGTCTAGGTTTTAAAACTATTATATGGTATAATTATAACTTCTTTTTTATAACTTAAGTTATTAATGATATATAATAATAGATTTTAGAAAAGCTGATAAAATTGAAAAAATATAATATAAATGAGAAGATGCAAATCTAAGGAATATTCTACGGTCCCATCACGGGTATAACGGGACTGGTCTCATCACATTATTTAACGATTCAAATCTATTCTAACCATAATCAAAGCCCATAAATTTTTTTATACTAATTCTTTATAGCGTTTTGTGATGAGACTATAGAAGTTTCCCAAATCTAATAACTGAGTTTCTCCTTGGAATAGGTTATTCTTTATACGGATATACATACGTATTTCGACATTCATTGCAGTTGCTTGACTGACATTCATGATTAGACATGGACATGATTCAATTTTGACTGGAAATCGAATCAAACTGCCACCAATGATTTCATAACTAGAACTAGATTGGTTGGACGGTTCAAGAACCAATTAGAGAATCGCTAGTTTTGCATTTCCTTAGGGATTCTTTGTTCGATAACTGGATAGGACTGATGATTCCAACCAAATACATTGAAAAAAAAAAGAATATTAGATAAAAAATTTAAAAGATAGTATTAAATATATACATCATTAATGTTTAAATTTTAAACTATTTTGTCTTAATGGGGAAATTTGTAACATAGTAAAGAAGTAAATATAACTTAAAAATATAAATAATTCAGTTTATATAAATTTCTCCTTAAAGCAAAATCTCATTCTTTAATAACATGAGACTATTTTTTATATTATAATTTTTTTGACCTCTATAATATTTTATTAGTATCACATTACTAACACTACAATTAATGTTAGATGTGTTTGTATATAAATAATACACTTCCTAAACAAATTTTTTTAAAAATTGATTAAATATTTTAACACTCTTATATCACGTTTGGTATGCATGAATGATTTGGATTGGAAAGGATTTGAATGAAATGAGTTTGAGAATGGTAAATCATTCCTATGTTTGGAAGATTATATGGAATGAAATAACCAAAAAGTATAATTGTCGAAAATGTCCTTAGTAATAAATGTAAAATATGAATACATGATAAAAAATAATTACACTACGTATAATTAATAGGGGTAGAATGGAATCGCGATTCCATCTTTTTAAAAGCATAATCAAATTCTCATCAAAACGAGAATTGTCGATTGCAAGAAATCACGATTTGGCTTTTAAAAACGCTTCCAAATATTAGGAAAGAGAATGAAAGCTGGAATCGTAATTCTATTCTAGTCTATTCATGCATACCAAATATGTCATGAGATCAAACTATTATTTTGAGTTAAAAATTATCTCATTAAAAATTAAACTTCATTTATTTATTTTTTTAAATTTCAATTTGAAAAAGAAATTAGTGGTTCCATGGTTCCGACGCCACAACCGGGAATGGTGGGTTAGTCAATTTAAAGACTTTGAACTGGTCGTTCCAGTTTGGTCCCCAAACCATAATGATCTGTATTCATGATTGCAACCAATCAACTGTTTCTGTCCAAACGACTTGTCCAATTTAATTCCATACAAAAGTTAAGGCCACCATTGGAAGGGAAGAAGAGTTGGAAAGGGATGGTCTGGCTGCCATCAGTGTCATCCGTTTACGTCTACTTTTATTATCTTTTATGTATAATTTATTTTATTGCTATGCCTTATGGCTAATCTGGAAATCATAACTACAATTCTAAGACAACCGGATAGATACAAAGAGATGTGCTAAACTTTGAAAGCATCCCCTTTTTATTTTCATAATTTTTTGAAATATATATAACGCCCGAGTATTTTTGTTATTTATCACTTTTTTGGTATTGTAGTGATATTCTTAGGTGTCTAAGTATATTTTTAATATTTATAGTTGCATTTGCAAATATCTTAAAATAAGTTCAATTGCGGAGATGAACTATATAAATGACCAAAAAATTTGTATATTAACATAATCCATTGCTACAAATATGTTATTTTCATATCACTAATACGTTGGAATTATAGTCTTTATTTGTTTTTTCCTTTTAACATATTAGTCTAAATTCACTAAAATGACCACAAAATTTTTTGATCCCATTCAATTACTAAGTATTATATTGATTTTAATAATTAAATTAATAACGCGACGATGGGAGAATTGGGAATTTTACTAACAACGTTGGATTGTATCCATTGCAGTGAAGCTTATGAAACACATGGATTCTAACTTTACTTAGATATACTTTTCATAACAAAAGAAGGGTGTCAACATATTAGCACCCCCAATACATTGTGGAGTAATATATCCTTACATAGGGTCGTTGATGGTCATTGATAATGTTTTCACAAAAACAAAAGCCAGACAAAAGCCTTATAGTTATCAGCTAGATAAGCACAAAATATTATTTACAAGGGCCTCCTCATCCTTTCCTTGGGCTTCCTTCAAAACTCGTTTCTATTCCTCTGTGTCGAAAACAGTGTCTTGTTCCTCATATTTGACACCCACCAAGAACCTTATGCTGGTCTGCAAATCAATAAAATGATGACAGTTAATGACTAATGATGTCGGGTTCAGCTAGAAAATTAAGAAAGCTGTACCATTTTTGGGTCATAGACCGCATATTCGTTGTACTCGAGCGGGCTATGCTTGTGTTCTGATGGATTAGGCGACCACAAGTCACCTTGATATCATCCTTCCAGACAAAGTGCTCGGATTCGTCTGTTTTCTTCCTGCCTAGTCCTTTCACCGCAAGCTTCTTCTCTTCCAAGGACTTAGTATCCTGCTCAATCAAGTGTGAAGCAATCTTATACATTACAGCTAAAGTGAAAACTAGGTAATTCTGCCAAGGAGAAACCTACCTCTGGTGCGTTTTTCATCTCCAAAATTTCTTCTCCTAGAGAAGCAATAGCCAGTACCAAAAAGCCTTCTGGTCTGTCAACCGCTGTGAAACCATACCTTGCAGCTTCTGCCGCAGCATCAGAACATACAATTGCCTTCCCAAACTAAAAGAGGTGGTTTGTTTTTTTTTGGGAGTGTTAGATGGTGACTATTGAAGGTGAAAGAATAAAATTACGTGCTATAACATGGAATCATGATGGGTACCCTCTTACCATGTAACCGGGTACAGGAAGGGAACAAATGGAAGGCAAAAATCCTTGGTGCAAATGCCTTAATAAGTTTGAGCTCCGAGTACCTGCATAAAAACACGAGAGGCGTGCTAAATGCACATCTTGTGAAGTTGATAGGTATAGATAAATATCTGTGAAGAGCCTTACCACACCACAGGAGGACCTTGTTTGGTAGGTTTTTTATATCATCATAGGAAGGGGCAGCATTTGATTCCACTGCAAAAATGTTGTCGACTGATACCCCATAACTCTGCAAGGCATAAAAGTAGAAAAATGGTCATAATCTCCATACCCTATTCGACTACTTATAAAGACACTGTAAAAAACCACATCTTACAACTTCTCCAACTTTGACAGGCTCATAAGTTTTCTCCAAGTAATTTACAATCATCCTGTAGTCATCAGAATCCTTTTCCAGCAATGATACTTTGCAGCCCAATATTTCATATCGATCAGATAAGGGGTCATCAATTGTTGCTCCTGTAAGATCTCCCACAACATGAGAAGCCACGGTTATATCTCGAACTGTCTCCAAAGCAGAGGCAGCCTGCAGTTACAGCCATGATTTAGCCCTTGCCAATGTCTAAAAAAGAACAGTATAACATTAGGCAAAGAAGTAAAATATTCCTACATGATCAGCAAGATCCTGATAGTTCCTGAAGATGAAAGGTCTGGTTGAATGCATCAGGGTAAACCATCTCTGGCTATAGTCTGACCAGACAGCTTCTGGCTTCGGTCCTGTCTCCTTCATAGATTTTACCCTCTCTACAAACTCTAGAAGGACCTCCTCGCCTAAACATTACTGAAACATCATTACATATTTGATCGAGAGAATAGGAAAGGAAAGCAAAGAGAAAGGGACGCATCTCATACATCGTTGCAAGTGGATCTTAGACAACATTCCCACTGGAAGATCCGGAGAATCATAACCCATTTCCATTAAAGCATACCTAAATTGCATCCAAATGCACACCCATCATACCAGTCAAATCAGCCTTCTTCTGAAGAAAAAAACGGAGAGAAAAATTGATACCTGTATATCTCTTGACTGCATAAAATTTTCATGAAATTTGCAACTGGAGGATCCAACTTGCTGTGGATTGCTGCAGCTCCCAGCTGTCTAAGACCAAGGCCTCCATGCCTAACATCAACGCCATCGTCCTATGAAGCAACAAAAACATGTCCTCAAAAGACAGAAACTTTCATAAAAGACGTATCATGCTTATTGTATATTTTTTGGGACACAAACATGCTTCGCTTATCAGAAAGCAATTTTACCATGTCAATAGGATAGAACTTTAAAAGCTTCTTTTCAAATTTCTTGTCTCGCTCCCAAGGTTCAAATTCATTTCCAGTTATTTCCTCGAAAAGCCTTACGAATTCCTTTATTGCACCATTCACGTTTTCCCACTCTTCTTGCCTCTCTTCTGCATTTGGATCATCACCTAGTTTCCCTGTCTTGTGATAGAGATATACTTTGTTCTCCAGAACCGTTATCAATTGCATGATGCAGTAGCTAGAAGTCATGAAAGAGAAGTGAAGTTTCGTCCAATGAGGATAACAAATCACAGACAAGTCATTCATGAAAGCAAGAGATCTCACAAGGGTAAATCCTTACTCGTTCTTTCCGCTCCCCATGTCACATAGGGAGAAGGCGCAGTTGTAGAGTATTCCATCCCTCTCAAAAATCTTTCCACCCTGTTCTTGCAGCTTTGTGTCCTTGTAGACTCCTCTTTTCCCATATAATTTCAGCTGCACCACAATACACAGAACCTTAGTCGAAAACTTCATAACCACATTGTTCAAGTTCCTGGACAAGTATCATAAGCTGAATTTGAAAGGAAAAGGACAGAATGTATCAGGTTTTGTTTACTTCTGCTGAAATAGATTCTTGAGCTTCCTCACTAGGATCCATTTTATCCCATGGTATTCCTTTCCCATCCACCGCACGATCAGTCAGAAAATCATAGGCAGGTAGAGGTTGTGCCTCTTGTTTCTCAATGCTGTCGAATAACCAAGCTTCTCTCACGACTCTTATTCCTCGTTCCCTACAGTAGGATGAGATATGTCATCTTTTTCATTGATATCCCAGCAAACCAATCACAAGTATCATAATAACCGCATATTATGAGACTAGGCCATGTAGGTGTACTCTAAAAATCATAATGTCCGCAAGAGATGTTCATTAAAAGACAAATTTTGACTAATATTACTCACACTGCTTCTGCAATTTTCGATGAACCACCGCGCTCACGCTCAGCAGGTGAGGCGACTATACATGTTACGCCTGGAAAGTACGGGACAATCAAATGAATGAGAACGAACGACCAGACCTTACCCTTTTTATGTAGTTGAGCATAAGGAAAGTGAATTACCAATAGGTGAATGAGACACTTGCCCTCCATGTTTCTCTATCTCTGACTTCCAATGTTGCTGCGTTAGAGTTCATGTTTAGCTTCTTAGCACAAAGACCATGCTTAATAAGTACCAGCAAAACTAACTACTAAGCAGAGTCTACGTACATGAGTTCGAGTAAGACGGCCCATTAGAGAGATCATCATTCCTTGGAAAGGCTTATCTGCAAGAACTAAGTCCCAAGTTGGGCGACTTTTTGGGTCTTGATACTTTTTCAGCAACTGCATATTGACCAATTTACAATGTAACTGCTTATAACATGGCAGAAACCAAAAGAATGGATAAAATGGGAGATTGATTACCTCGGCTACAGGAGAACTTTGAACAGAGTCCGGTAACTTTGTGGGTTCCTCTTTCCTGGGTGGGTTCTTGGTGCTGAATATGCAGCTAGACCACTCACTGTAAGCTCCTTTACAAGTATATCGCGTACCTGTAAACTCCAAACTGCCACTGCAAATGGGGCATTTATCTAGAGGACCATAGAACAGCATGTCAAGGCTGTCCGAACGGAACGCGAAAATATTGTTAGTCCAGGATTTGATTAAGAGTTTATACGTCTCATTTTTGGGTAATATGAAGCGCCAATATGAACTAACCATTTGGAGATCACGGCCCCATCAGAGCCAGATGAATCCTGGCCATTAGCTTCCAACAGTTCGCGCAACTGCTGTAGAGATAAATTTTCTTCAACAGCTTTGGATAATTCCTTGAGTTCATTATCACCGGGTTTTCCATCGGCTTGGCCGTTATCAGTTTCTTGCTTAGATTTCTTTGGAGATTGCTCCGCTTCCTGTCCCCTGGATTCTGCCTTTTGTTTCCTAGTCATCACCTTGTCTTCATCCATCGAAGCATGGCCATGACCATGACCATGACCATGACCATGAGACCTTGCTTCATGTACCTTAAACCATTTAAAAAAAAAAAAACAAAAAATAAACCACTCAACTGTAAAAATCTCAACTGAGATAGTCAAACATACTCCAACTGCTACCTCAAATGAAACGGTCTAATTCATATGCGGCTTTTTTTAAGTTCTATGATCATTTGGAGTTTAGATGTCTCTTTCTATATATTACCTATCCAAGTGTCATGTTTTAAGCAGCGTTTGATTACAAGGCTCAACAGGATGAATAGAACTGCTGTTCAGTATTATGAAAAATTATGTAATCAAACGCTACTACAAAGTGTTTGCACTTAAAGCTTTCACAGTAAGCTAGAGAAACAATGAAACATCTGGATGTCATAATCGAACTACTTTAAGAAAGAACCAGTACGAACCTTCATCTCTTCACTCTCTTGAAAACCCAGAATCTACTTTGGAAGTCCAGTTCGCACAGACCAAAAAGGGTTCAAACTGATGAAGAAGCTTTCACTTTCACTTGGAGCTAAAAACTCAAAACCAATGATTCTTTTCCTTTATGGAACAACAGAGCAATGCCGGGATCTTTTTACACAAACTGGCTGGGACAAAGTAGATAAAACTCCTAGAGAGTATGGATGTCAGTCAAGTCACCAAGTTCTTGGCACCTCTGTCTTTGCGGTTGAGCTACAAGTGTCTCCATGAATCTAAAACATGGCACTTGTCCTTGTGCACTGACAGCTCTTGCCCACTGACTTGACACGTGGAGAATGAAGCAGCAAGGTCATGTACTTTCATCTACTGTTGCTGGGGCGACCGAATGGGGATTAAGGGTGAAATCTGTTGACAGTTGACACGCTGTGCTATTAGAAACAATGCTAGGACATCTGCCTTTGGCGGGTCAGTTTGTTTCCCTAATTTTTTTTTTTTTGTAGCTTTGAATTTATCTTTTTATTATTTTTAAATAATTTATTTATCGAAAATAGATATTAATAAAAAAATAAAAATTTTATTAGTAAACTGAACAAAAATAAAATAGATATAATACAAATATGATATAAATATTAATATAGATAATGCTGAAAAAAAAAGTGAATAACTACAAATTATGTATTAATAAACAAATAAAATAATTAATAGTTTTCATAGTAATTGTATATATATCATTAAATATAAAAAAATTATTAATAATTACTCAACAATTAATACCACGGCAGCCATTACTCATATCTTTCTTAAGTCCATGATCCAGTAGAGTTTGAACAAATTTACTCAATCAGCGGTATACGAAATGAATCAGATTTTTCGATAAAAAAATACCATATAAAGAAATATTTATTTATTCTATCTTTCATTTTTATTAAGAACATAAGTCTTTTTATCAAGGTTTTTTCTAAAAAAAGAAAAGAAAGATCTGGATCGTTTATGGTATTGATTCAAACGATTCAAAACTAAAGAAGTCAATCAATATTAGTTGATTCAAATTCTGATTTTAAAATCAATATATCAACTATATGTGTATGAGATGGCACTCGCTTCAAACTTCGAAAGTTTTACAAAGATCTTGTATGGCATTTCATAAATATTTTCAAAAGATATCTACATTTTATGATTTTGTACTTATTTGATGCACCATTCTCCGAGTCAAATCCTTAATAGCAAGGATGGGTCCGGGTCCGACTGGAGCTCAGGTTTGAACAAAAAAAGTAATTTTTTTATTTAGAAAAAAAACATATATTATATGTATATTATAAAAGACAAATAATAACATAATAATAAGTATAATCTTGTAAACAAAAGCTACCTTCTAAAATAATAATTGCTTATCCTATTACAATTGAATCTTATTATATACTAATTATATAGCTTGATTTAGTAACAATTTCTTTCTTTTTGCAATTAATATTATTAAAATGTACATGAATTATTTAATAGTTATCCTATCCAGATATTTTGAATTAAATGATGCCAACCATTAGACACAAATTATGCAAGTAGACAACGCTCTTGTGATGCATGTGCAAATAAAACAACCCAACATATATAAATTAAATAGATATATTGTTTTGACAGTGAGGTTGAAGATGACAACCTTAATTAGTCCCAGAAATTAAGAAATTAATTACAAATCATAATTACAATTGTATTTTTTATAGATAACTTCTCAATGTTGGGTAACTACCATGCGGTTATAATATTAAAAACATTTACACTAAAAATATTTACAGTAAAGACACCTGCTAGATCGATATATAAAGATACTTACTTAGGCTAAAAAAAAAGAAAAGAGTATGTCTATTCAATCTCTATTTAATTCTATTCAAACTCTATTTAATTTCATGATTTAAAGGATACAAAAAATATTATATGCCCATATGCTAAAAAAAGAAAAGACTATACATATTCAATCTCTATTTAATTATATTCAAACCCTATTTAATTTCATGATTTCAGGAATACCAAAAATATTTTATGCCCACATGCTAAAAACGTTATATTAAAAATATTTACATTAAAAACACCAAAGCATGTGCTTTTGCTTTAATAGTATAGATAATTTGATTTAGTAACCTTTTTTTTCTTCTGCAATTAATGTTATTAAAATGTACATGAATTATTGAATAGATTTCCTCTCTAGATATATTTTATGATATTTTTTTTATTAAACACAAAATTGTGCAAATATTAACTCTTTATTTTTTTATTAATAATTAATTTTCAAGTGACATATGTAATATACAACCTCTTTTGAAATGCACTAAATAATCTTAATTATTATTTTAATTTTTTAAAATATCACTATAAAATAATTAACAAAATTCTTATAAATATATAAGATATAATATAACTGTAATAGTAAGCGCATATATACAAATAATTTTAATTTTAGCTTAATTAAGGTCCAAGCCCTCAAGTCATATAATCCCGTATACATCCCTGCTTAATAGTTAATACAAATAGCACTAAACTTTAGTTTGGTTACAAACTTTTTTTTTTTCCAAAATTATGATTGAAAGAAGTAGATTGAAAAAGAAAGAAAATATTATTTTGATTAAAAAATTCCAAAAGTAGGACCATTTGGATAGAAATCCCAAAAATAGGACTCTTAAAATTATGACATTAGCTGCATTTCAAATTGAGCCCAAATTTACATTTACTTATTTTAACTTACGAATACATATCAAAAGCAAGTTCAGTTATATACATATATATAGTAACTCCAGACACTAGTTTCAATCACTCTGTTCAAACTCCATTATAAAATAACTCCAAACTACAAAATCTAAACTCTAAACATCTCAATCTCAAATCATGCAGACAAATAGTAAACCTATAGCAAGGTGTTGGCTACACTAAAAAAATGTAAATGAAAATTTTAGTTAATTTTTACTAATAGGTTATAACATGTACAAATACATGAGAGATCGAAAAATCTACATAAACAATCATTATATGGAACTACAAATGTGATAAAAGAAGCTATTGGTGCCCTTTGCTCATCTTCATGAAAAATTGTTGCACTCCCTAGCTAAGCTTTGGCTGTAAATGTGGTTAAGTATCCAATTGAGTGAGTTACGTGCCATCCTAACCTTTACCTACTAGATGGTAGCGAGGACTTAAATGCATCGAGGTAGGATTAGGGTTAACTTGAGTGAGACCCTCACCTATCTCATCAGAAGAAGTTGCCAGGCATGTCTCATACAGAGCTAGTGGAGTTTGCAAGGTTACATTAGAGCTCTAAGTGAAAGGCATCTTAGATGAAGCTAAAAATAATGTAAGGGAAGGAAACTCATGAATGGGCAATGGCTTGTCCTTATTCTTTGCCAAAGCATGCTTATGGCCTTACCCTTACCCCTACAGTAAAAAATTATCATGCGGTGAGCCTTAGATGCTTGGCTTCGCCTCTTGAATCTCTTTGTAGCACTACTAACCAATACATTGCTAGTGGCCAATGCACGAGATGCCTTTTTATTTGGGTGCTAAAGGTGTCATTACAGTTGTAGAAATTTTTTATCACTAATGCAGGAGAAGAGAAGTTTCTAGCATTGTTGAGAGTGACATTATAACTCTCATCCATATTTGAAGACTTGATGACAAATTGTACATCCATATCATTGGCTAAGGTTCGCATTTGAGGTTGTGAGTCTTTAAAATATCTTTGTGTCCATAGGTTATCTACTTGACTACACCATAATATTGTCCATTGTAGCGACTACACATGGCTTGTGCTTGTATTTTTTTTTTTTTTTCGGAAAGTGTTATTAGCATTGATTACTAACTTGAAAACATTGACAAAGGTTAGTACAACTAGTAAGCATTAAGTTGTGTAGGCCAACCTACCCTACCCTACTTCAGTTCACAGATTATGCATGTCACACCCTCAGTTAGGATCTAGGTGTGTTTAGTGCCACATATAATACCTTACATATTACACATACAGGCTACTTTAAAGGACTTATTTATTATTGACATTTGCTAACTATTTTTAATTTTTGAAATCATATTATTAAATTATGTAAATAATTGGATTTAGCAATGGTAAAACAAACTTCACAAAAACATTCATTTCTACTGTCATGAGTAGATTAACCTCCCTAAACAAAACCATACCAACATGTATCTCAACATAATACTTATTCATGATGGTAAACAAAACTTTAAAGCTTAAATTTCAAATTGTGGGCTCCATAACTAGATCCTTAAAGAAATTACAAACTTCAAAAGATAAATTAAAATAAAGTAAATCTAATGGTCCAAACTTGCTTCACTCTTCAACAATTTCCTTCAAAGCTTTCCTATACCTAAAACAATCATCATCATCCAAATCATCACCTAAAAATAGGATGCAACTAGGTGGGTCTTTATAGAATACCCAACCCTCCGACTCACAAAAACCTTATAGGGTTTGACCCTATAGGGTCACAAGTTGGGTTTAGGTATTATAAATGGTGGGACAGGGAGGGTCACTAACTCCACTCTTGAAGGGAAAAAAAAAAAGAAATGTAAATGGTAGGGCGGGATGGGTTGGGTCAGGGTCAAAACCCTATAGAGGTGGGTTGGGGTATTATAAAAAAAAAAAAAACCTATAGGATTGGGAGTCGAGTTTGGGTGACCCTATAGGGAACTAGAGCAAGTTCAAGTCTTATATGATCCATCCCAAACCCGACCCGATTGCATCCTTACGTAGAAAGAGAATGAAATGAGCCAAAACCCAATAAAACGGTAACACAAGCACACATAAGATGGCATACATACTTATTCTAATGCAATGAAACAATCAACAAGTTATTATCTTTAAATTTAAGTGCCTTAATCAATAATGGAATATTCACACTTTAGCAACACACCATTGAGCATTTAAGGGTTTTGAGTAGTAGTAACTGCTCAGGTGGTTAATATAGGCAGCTCAAATACTTAAATCCCCTATATGACCATCCAATTTAAATAGCCCCGTCTAGGATTCACGATCATTACACATCTTTACTTATCTTGTTCTATAACATAATTTAGTTCAACCGGTCCTATAAACGTGAACTAAATCATGTTACTTCACTCCAAGCTTAAGCAAACATTATACATATATTGTTTGCCATATTAGTAACCCACTGAGCCACTTATGAAATATCGTTATCAATGATAAAGTTGGCTTAAGTGCTTGCCAAGCCACCTATAACTTATTAAATCAACTATATGGGGGTGCCTAACTACTATGCTAGCATCACCGAGCAAGGTTATCGCTCCCTAAACCGGATTCAATGACCACATACAAGCAAGACAATTATTTATTAAGCCATCTTTAGGTTTTAGTTTAGTTAAGATGCCTATCTTTACATATAACATGCAAGTTACTACGTACCTTATTTCTTGTCTGCAATCCAAAACAAAGCAAATGATAGATCAACTATCCATATCTATTCAAGAAGGTAATTTATATAAGTAATTAAATAAATTATTCACTTACATCAAACTTACATTAAAAACTCTTTTGATTAGACACTAAAGTAGGAATCATGCTATGGATGTGAAAATCCCTATGCCAAGATATGGATAGTTCTCCATTGTTTGTCAAAAAATTTTTTGCCTCTGCTTACAGATCATTCACTTTAAAGTTATTATTGCTTCTTATTATTTATATAAGTCTTTTAATAAATCATTAGCTTATAGGAAATACTTATTTTCTTAGCAAATTTTCCTTTGAAACAACATACTCTTTTTATTAAACATGGTTTAACCTAGCATATTAATCTAAGCCAATTACAAGTTATTAAGCTTATATTAACTTAATTTAGCAAAGTTGATTAGAATTAATCATTTAATCTAGTTACTAAGTCATATTCAATTATTTCACTAAGACTATTTCATATATCTTATGGATCTTAATTAGTCTAGTTCATTTTAACTTACTAATGTTCTTTAAGTCAAATTGAACATATATTTATTAATTAAATTTATTTTATACTTTAAATCTAATTAACTATTAAACCTATTAATTTACTTAACTCATCGTGAAGAAAACGAAAGAATTCAACAAGAAAAAGAACAAACATGAAGGATTATAGGACCAAATGAGGTTGTATGCGGGGTTGTATCAACTAAACACCACCTCGAATGGGCTCATATGAAAGCCTGTTTGGTTCTAAGATGAGAAATAGAAAAACAAAGACCCCCTCCAAATAGGCCGTTTGAACCTTTGTGACGTTCCTGTTCTTCTTACCCTATTTTTGACTCCCCATCTACTTGATCCATCCACAAAACTCAAAATATAACATCTTAGTAACAACATATCAGCTCAAAACCATAACTTCCAGCATCTATATACATATTATTACATCATATTTCATCAAATCATATCATTAATCATCTAGCCTATTTATGCATGAACATAAACTTAGGTTTTAGCATAGAAGTTCATATATCCTTAGTTTACAAATTTTATTATAAACCATATATATATATATATATATATCTAACATTAATTCATCATTTTTATGCATAAACATCAATCAATAATAAATAAAACAACTAACTTATTTGTTTAGCAAACTTAAGTTAACAAAACTTCTTTATTACTTCTCTTTAGTTGTTGAAGCTACTACTAGCATGATTTACATCTTCTATCTTGTTTTCTAACTTCATTTTCTCCTATGATCTTGTTGAAATTGAGATTTTAGAGTTAATTTTTGAGGAGAAAAAGATGAGAAATGAAGAAGAAGAAGAAGAAGAGGAAGAAGAAGAAGAAGCAGAAACAAAAAGGAAAAGGAGAAGGAAAGAAGGCAACTCTAAAACTTAAAGGGGAAAGAAAATAAAGGATAATGATAAAAGCTTAATTAAAGATATTTATGGTTACGAGTTTTGAGTTTAAATCTTTCATATCATTATCTTAAGTATAAAAAATAATTAGAAAATACTATATGGATCTATAAAATAGAAATTAATAGCTTGATTTAGAAATCTAGTTTACGAGTTTAATTTATAAGATATCGATATTTGGTTTGAGTTTGGACACAAGAACTGATATTTTAAATAAACAGATGAATTCAAAATTTATGGAAATTAAGGAATGAGAATTTAGACTAAAGGGTTTAGGAATCTACTAAACATTTAAATTGCTCGTTTATGGGTTGAAGGATTCGAAATTGGAAGAAAAAGGGATTTAAATTGTAATGTAGCTCTAGTCAAAGTTGGCTTCAAGGTTGCCAGCTTTCGAACAAAGGCCATTGGCCTATCTTCCTAAGCCGTGGTGTAATGCCAGCCTTCAATTCTCACCAAGAGCATGAAAATTCCAATGCCGGTTTCAAAGCCACTGGTGTTGATTTTTAGGTCATTAGACTACTTTGTCCTAAGCTGCCATCTTTTGTATCAGCCTTTATTTATCCGACTTACTTCTTGTTAATTCTTTTTAGGGATTTATGTAATAGTATAAATATCTCTTTTAGGGTTTTGGTAAAGACATCCGATATTTTATACTTTGAAACCCTTATTGAGAGAGATTTCTCTTGGAAATTGCTTGTTTTGCAATTGATTGTGTTTTAAAAGTAATCCGATGAGTTGATTTTTGTTCTTTACGCTTTCACAATACATCAGATTGGTATAAGAGTAAGGTGAGTTCTTGTGAAGATGGCAACTAATGACAGTATTGACGACGGTCTTGTTCTTAATAATGATCAGGATGAGAGAGTTCGAAGAATTGATCAATTGGTTCCTAGGGCGGTAATTGATGCCATGGATCATAGCCTTCGATGAATAGAGTAACTTGTTAAGGATTTGATAGAGCGTTTCGACGCAATGGCAGTAGATACCAACAGAGATAGGGAAATTGGTGGAAGACGACCTAGGGTAAGGGATGCTTATGGCAGTCCTATCAATCGACCTATCGCCACAAATCAATGGGCACAAATTTTAGATGAAGACTCCACTGAGGAGGATGAGATCTTATATGAAAACAGACAACCATGGAGGCGAGGTGGTGTTAGATATTGAAGGGGCTACTATGGGTATGATTAAGGGGATAATGAAGATTTTTGCTTGAAGGTAGATATCCTTATTTTTAATGGTAGTCTTAATATTGAGGAATTTTTAGATTGGTTGGCTGAAGTAGATAGATTTTTTGATTAGATGGAAATTCCTAAGGAGCATAGGGTTAGGTTGGTAGCTTGTCGATTGAAAGGTGGTGCATCAACCTGGTGGGAGTAGCTGCAGAACAGGAGATACTAGACAACTGATGAGGACATGGTATAAGATGAAACGGTTGTTGCAGAGGGATTTCTTACTTCCCGATTATGAACAAATTCTTTTTTCAACAATATCAGAGGTGTCACCAGGGGTAGAGGACTGTGCATAAATATACTGTTGAATTTTTGCGGTCAGTAGAGAGGAATGACCTGAGGGTGAGTGAAGGCCAGCAGGTAGCAGGTTATATGGATGGACTGAAGTTGCAGATCAGGGACAGGATGGGAGTGGTTGTATTGAGGACTTTGAATGAAGTGAAAAATGGCCTTTAAGGTTGAGATGATCAAGAGGGGAATAATAGATATGAGGGAAGCATAGCAAAATTGAAGTAGGAAAGAATGAAGGGGTTGAGAAGAAGTTAAATGGGAATATTGAGAAAAGAAAGGATAAAGCCGCAGACAAGAAACCTATTGAGGCTAAAGATATTCATAAACAAAATAATTCATATGCAAAGCTAATCTTGGGCAAGTGTTATCGTTGTAACCAGCAAGGGCATAGATCAAATGGGTGTCCTAACAGGAAGAGCATCGATATTGTTGAGATAGATGAAGAAATCTATAATAAGCCGATGGAGATGATGATTACTATGCTGAGAAAGAGGAGGAGGAAGTTGAGCAGACATTTGTCATTAGAAAGCTGATGTTAATACCTAAGCAAGAGGAGGACACCATGGCATCAGTTGTTTTGCACCAAGTGCACAATAGATGGAAGGTTTATGACCTGATAGTTGACAGTAGAAGTTGCAAAAACATTATTGGTAGAGAGATTGTGAAGTAGTTGCAGCTAGCAGTGGAGAAACACCCTAACCCATACATTGTATGGTGGATTAAAACATCTGAAAAGATTGATGTAAAGGAGAGGTGCAGAGTAGCATTCTCAATAGGTAAGTATAAGGATGAAATTTTTATGATATAACAGATATGGTGCTTATTGCTTGCTGTTTGGGGGACCTTGATAGTATGATGTGAATGCTCAATATGCGGGGAAAGAGAATGTGTACAGATTAGAGAAAAGGGTTTGAAGTATACTTTGCTGCCCTTAAAGATAACATATCATTCTAAAAATCATCAAGGCTAAGGGGCGCTCTTTTCTGACTATCATGCAATCAAAAAATGAGATGGAGGAATCTATTAGAAAGCTTGGGGTTGTGCATGCTCTTATGATGCAACATAAGTTAAGGGTATAGAACAAAGCAGCTAAAGCCAAGAAGAAAAAAAGAGAAAAAAAAAAAAACAAGAAGAAGCAGACAGACAAGAACTCGAGGTTGAGTTCTTTACAGGTGGGAGAGAATAATGTAGCTCCAGTCAAAGCCGGCCTTAAGGCCGCTAGCTTTCGAACAAAGGTTGCCGGCTTATCTTCTTAAGCCGTTGGCGTAATGCCAGCCTTCTATTCTCGCAGAGAGCACGAAATTCCAATGCAAGCTCCAAAGTCGCCGGCATTGATTTTTAGGCCACTAGCCTACTTTGTCTTAGGCTGCTAGCTTTTGTGTCAGCTTTTATTTATTCGACTTCTTATTAATTCTTTTTAGGGATTTATATAATAGTATAAATTGGTTTTTTAGGGTTTTTGGTAAAGATATATGATATTTTATACACTTTGAAACCCTAATTAAGAGAGATTTCTTTTGGAAATTGCATGTTTTGCAATTTATTGTGTTTTAGAAATCACTCGATGAGTGGATTTCTGTTCTTTATGCTTTCATGTTGCGTCAAATTGAAAATTGGAAGAGATGATGATGCAATTTGATTTCTTGGGATAGATAGTTAAAGCAAAATAGACAAATTGAAATAGTATTTGAAATCTCATATTTCAATTAATCTATTTACTAATTTAATTATGTCAAATTATCTAATTATATTCTGTTATTTACTTTACATGATTTAATTAAACTATCTAAATTTAATTTCTAAATTAAACTTAAATTAAAAATCAAAATAAACCACCTATTATACTATTCAATTATGATATTTCTAACTTAGTTAAGCAAAAATTTAGGTTATTCCAATGCGGGTCAGAATTTTTAGCCTAACTTACAAGTTAGTAAATTCAGCGGGTTGGCTTGAGAACTTGCTAAATATTTTTTTAGATGTAATATTATAGTATCGAGTTACTGGAAGTATATCTTAGTTTTTAATTAAAAAAATGTAATTTACATATAAGAAAAAAAAAATTCTTATTTCGATAAATTCTTGATGGTATTTGTCTTAGTTTCACCTAAATAACCAATCATTTAAACATATATTTTTTTACAAAAAAGATATTGAAAACTATGTCATCTAACAACACCACTACAAAATGTATTGTACCTCATCATTAATAATCATTGTCTAATACTAAATAGCAACCGAACTCAAATTTAAACTAAGAGGTTTAAGCATAATGTACATCAATATGATGTAATGAAAACCAAAAAACAAACTAATAAAATTAAGATATAGAATATAATATCCATCATCATTTGCCATAATTGCCAATTGTACATTAATTGTCATCATGAATAACTAAAATTGAGTCTTCCTTTACATAGTTTTCTTATTTTAATTTATTTTTGCTTTTTTCTAATGTGGTTTGTAGGCCAATTGCTTGCTTTTACTATCTTCAAGTGCTATTTGTTTTGTTTGCTAACATAGAAAAGGTAGCCTATCTGAGTTACATGGTGTTAGAATATGTTATAAAATTTCAATAATAAGTTGCCTCTTACACATCGATAAATAGAACAAACAATATTACAGAGGTAGTAGTTACAAAAAGTTTGATTAGATATTAAATTTATAATTTTAAATTTTAGATATTAAATTGAATTTTTGTATAATATAAAGGTACTAATTTTGACATTGAAAGAGTTTGAAAAAAAAAAAAAACCAAAAGGAGGAAACCATTGACTTATGAAACATTAGGGGACAAGTTAACTAAAATATAAGAAGGTCACAAGTGTGCTAGCCAAAAAAAAGAAAAAAAAAAGTTAGCAAGTGTAGATTGCCTTAGTCCTTTAGCATTTTAAACACAAATCTATCATCAACAAATATGGGCCAGTTCTATATCAACTTCCCTCACATAAATCTAGGGCTCACTCACATCTCCAACAAATAGTAAGAGCTTTATTGCCTTACATCATTCAATCCAACTAAAAAAAAAAAAAATCTGGCACCAACATAAAAAGGGGCTTAAAAAAGGTATCCAAGATAATGAGATAAAAAAAAAAAAAAAACTTAAAGAGCTTAGAAAAAAGTTTAGGATAAATGAAAAGATATATCACAGTTGGACCAGGCCAGTTAGACTTAAGGAAGAGTGTTGAAAGATAAAAAAAGTCCCATATAGAATCTTGAGGGATAAATTAACTAAAATATAAGATGTGAGATAGCAATTGTAGATTACCTTAGATTTTTGATATTTTAAACATAAATCTATCCTCAACTAATATAGCTCGATTTTATATCAATGCCCTCAAACCACATAAATCTAGGCCACTCATATTTCCAACACTCCTATTACCTCCACCGGGAATGTTACATCTTTAGAACGATCTAACTCTAGACCTACAAAGATAGATGGAAAAGGCGCACGTGGAGTCCTTGCAAAAATCGGACGGCAGATGGATGCGTGGGGATGGGGTTTTGAGGTGTTCAATTCGCTACAACCTTTGATTAACAAAAATGATAACATATCCTTTTAAAACAGCTACGATGAGATGTCAATCATCAATGGTGAGGAAGGGGGCTTGAAACATTTCTAAAGCATTGCAATTTGTCTACTCTTTAATGTACGTGCTGTGTCTTCTTGCTCGACCCAAAATGATCAAATCAAATTATTCCTCCAACTTTTTTGGACATTGAAATGTTCCTTTGCAGAAAATTGGTTCCATGTCGTATCCTAACCTAAATTGAATTTAAGAATTCAACAATTTTACACACGATAGAATTCAGCTCCCATTGAAGGTCTATGTAATTTATTTCTCAGGCGTTTAAACCTTTTCCTATTTTGTGTGAGCTGCAATTCACTATTCTGATTTCTTTCTTTTTATTTTATTTTTCAAATTATAGCAATAAAAATCAGCAATAAATCATTATCTTAATCATATCTTATACCATATTCTATCTTATTCAATTTGCTAAATTTAAAATAGCTATTAAAACTTATAGGATAGATTTTGACATTACATTCTTATAAGATAATGACATATCTTCTCCATGTCGTGTATGCATAAAATATAGGCTTAAAGGCTCTCTATACATGTTAAGACTAATAACTAATGAAATAAACAATACGATATTATATTTATATCTTCTAAATTCTACCAAAAGTAAATATATATACATAGGCTATAGCTCAAGTTGATCATCTATAAGAGATCCTAAAGTGTTTTTGTGCTTATTTTTCGGTCGAGATTATGCTTTTTTTCATAAAATTTGAACTAAAAGGGTGCTATGAAAACATTGATGACCGCTGAATATCTACCCAAAATTCAATATTTTAACAATGTAAATGAAAAAAATTACAGTTTAGGTTCTATTGGGTATGGCAGGCTTGTTTAAAGTTTTATAAAATATATTTTGATTCAAAAATTTAAGACTTGATGCCTATAGGCTAGAATATGGTTAGAATCTTATACTCTATTCGTGATGTATTCACTTATCCCTAATAAAAACTATAACAATTTTAAAAAATATTGTGGATTATCAGAATATCATACCTATACCCTTTGGAAATATAGATATTGAAAATTTTTTCTAGAAACTATTTCAAGTACACAATACTAATGACATTTTGTTCTTATCCTATGTCAATAAAATTCTCAAGCCAAATAATGAAATGGTCCAAAGAGCAAGTACATTTTTTCTATAAGAGATTGTGAGGTTGTGGGGGTATTGAGTTGGAGAAAAAAATTTCTGATGTCAACTATAGTATTCTAGAAAACCAAAATTTTCTCTAATTTTAATAGTTTTTCAAGGATATGCTGCATTTTAATTTATTTTTCTCTTTATTATTTTCATTTCTCATCATTTTCATAAAAAAGAAAAACAACTTCCAGGTGAAATTATTTATTTGTGAAAATCGCATTGCATCAAATTGGTCACTGGAGTAGGATGCAGATTCAACCCATCCCCGGCTCGAATTGACTTGCAAAGATCCTGACCCTGGTCTGGACCTGAGATCCTCGGCTCAGGCCCATGTGGACTATGTCAGTGATGGTACCAACATTGGGAGGCCCCATACGCATGTATGTCCATATCAAAAGAAAAGCTATGGCATTCAGGACCCAGCACTAGAGAACTAACTCCATACACTCCCCAAGCCGCACTAGTTTGGGTCTTTAGAAAGGGACTTCGGACTCGGGAGTGAGTGCACTCAACCATGTTTTAGGAAGAACTAGAAAGTCTTATCATTATATCATTCATATAAATCATATATCTCTCTCTTTTAAGGAAAGAGAGATTTGAATTTGGTTTATATTACTAGAAAAACAGTAAGAATATTATTAGGCTACAAGATTATTAACAAATTTTTATCTAATAGATGTCTTTTCATGCAATCGATGGATTTTTTAAAGGGTCAATGTCATGAATGGTATCCGAATTTTAACAAGATATGCTATTAGGTGCCTAAACTTTAAAATTGATTAATTTAATACATGAACTTTGAAGTTCATTAGTTTAGTATTTTGAAGAACTTTTCATACACATCAATAGTACCTCAATCAAGTTCTTTTAGGAATTAAGCTTACCAATTTTAAAGTTTTTCATATACTAAATTGATCAATTTAAAGCTAAGATACTAAATTGATCAATTTTAAAGTTTAGATATCTAATTATATATTTTATCTAAATTTAGGTATCATTTATGGCATAATCTCTTTTCTAAAATAGTTGTAACTTTCTTCCCATGGAGGGTTATATCAACAAATATGCTATATCAAAATACTATACTAAGACTACAATTTATTTGGGCTTGATTCTTTTAAGTTAAGTGATAAGACTTAGGAAGTTTGTCTCTTAGTTGGGAAGATTTAAGGAGATTCGCCTTTGTAGGCTTGGATATGGATCATTCATAAACTTTCTTAGATTGGCTCACATAATTAATAAGGATAGTCACTAATTTTGAGCCCATAACATATTCATTAAGAACCTTGATATGAGCTAGTAAGTTAAATCTCATCTATTAATCGGTACTATTTCACTAGATCCTAAAGTTTATAATGCCTCTAAGGCACAAAAGCGATTAGAAACCCTCCGATAATAATACTTTCACTCCCACTATCAATAGGACCTCTAGTGCCACCACCATTAAAAAAAAATGATAATGTTGTATTTTGTATTAATCTATGTAATGATGTCATCATTTATATTATTAATGTAAATAAGACATCTTAGCTTTAATAATTATATTTTTATTTTTACTCAATACAATGTTAAATGGACCAAACATATAATCCTACCATCATCTTGCAAATTACTATATCAACTGAATTAATGATATAATAACAATAGCATAATGTGATCAATTAATATATCATTAATTCTTTAGTTTAACTATTCATTACTTTTTCTTTTTAAATTTAACCACAATCATTAATCCCCTCACTTATTTTAAGAGTAAAGCAAGGACAAATTTAGGAGGAAGCTGACAAGGGCCCTTCCCCCACCCCCCAAACTCCATAAAAATTAATTTATTAAGAATTTTGTAAAAAAAAAAAATTGATGTATAATTTGTGTATTATAAATAGCAAACAACCTATTGTTTTAAGTATATAGTCTTGTACCCATGAGGTTATTAGTGCAAATCCCATAGTTATAGTTTTACTTTTTCTAACATGCATTTATTACTTATTCTCTAACATTTCTCTTTCAAAATGACTAATACCATCAAATTCAAGTAATATACATCTCTTATGAAATGCATTAAATACCTTTAATTATTTCTTGAATGAATTTTTTATACCTATGAAATTCTAGAAAATATCATGGTGAAAGCATTTACGAAATTATATATATATATATGTATATAAAATACAATATATATTGATATTTCTAACATTAACTTGATTAAGGGATGATCACTACTAGCTATATCATCTGTGTTCCTCTTGTAAAGAGCAATAGTGGTTCTTTCTATTTCTTTTTTAGCATTTCTCTTCATAATAACTAATACAATTAAGTTCAAGTAATAAATATCTCTTATGAAATGTATTAAATATTGTAGATATATGTGTACATATATTTATTTGTTAATTCTGTTACAGTTAGCTTAGTTAGTTTCTGATATAGTTTTCTTTTAACTATAAATATCTTGTACAGTTTCTGTTTTAAGATAACAAATCATTTTGGCTCTTCTCTCATATCTTGCTGTTCCTCTTCCTCACATCTTTGATACGTATTCGGAGATTGGAATTCTTCAGGGTATCAGAGCAGGTTTTTCGTGATTTGTTCTCTGTTCTTCATCAATCTGGTCTCTGTAAGTACTTTCTTTGCTGAGTTTGAAGATGTCAAATCAGTTTCTTGGAGAAAATAGTCGAATCGATATGAATATTTCTGATCCTCATTATCTTTCCAATTCTGATAACCCTAACATGAGTCTTGGAAATATTCTGTTCAATGGATTGAACTATATGGCTTGGAATAGATCGATTAAAATGGCATTTAGTGCTAAGTCGAAATTAGGGTTTATTAATGGTACGATTAGTAAACCTAATGATCATTCGGTTGATTTTGATAAATGGAATAAGTGTGATTCAATGGTTCGTTGTTGGATATTGAACTCGATGACGCCAGATCTTTCACAGAATTTCTTGTACGCTAATTCTGCTCATGAATTGTGGATTGAACTTACTGAGCAATATGGTCAATCTAATGGTCCTTTCATTTATCAACTACAACAAGAAATCTGTAATTTGAAGCAAGGTAATTTGTCTGTGAGTGCATATTACAACAAGTTGAAGAAGTTATGGGACGAATTAACTTCGATGCATGCTTATCCAACATGTGTTTGTGAAAATTGCAACTGTCATATGACTGATAGAATAGCAAATTGTGAATCACAATCACATTTGATGCAATTCTTGATGGGATTAGGAGATGCATATGAACATGTACGTAATCAGGTGCTGTCAATGGAGCCTCTTCCCTCTGTAAATCGAGCCTTTTATCTCATTCAACAAATTGAAAAACAAAGAGAGATTACTTGTTTGACAGATTCTGAAGGTGTAGCTTTTAACACAGCAAAGATTAGTACTAGTCGGTTTAGCTTTGATAAACGTAAAGCTAAAGGAAAATTGAATTGTAAGCATTGTGGAAATGATGGACATTCTATTGAGAATGTTTCCAACTTATTGGGTATCCCGAGTGGTATAAAGGAAGGCGTGTAAACAGAGGAGGAAAACATACTCCAATTGTAGCAAATGTTGAAAAGGATACTCCTTTGGATTGTGATATTAACGTGAATTGTTCAGATAGAGTTGCTGCAACAGATAATAAAGTGTTTCAGTCATTCTGTCATGAGATGTTTAAGATGTTCAAGCAACAAGCTAATGAAGGAACATCAATGGTGAATGCAACTTTCTGTGCAGGTATGGTTCACCTCTTGTTTTAACAGCTGCGAATATACTTTTGATTCATATAGTTGATACAGGGGCAACAGATCACATGTCACCCCATTTATCTCTTTTTACCTCAATTACAACCCTACACAAACCTTTAATCATTCGATTACCAGATGGTACAACCAAAACAGTAACCATAGTTGGTACTGTCATCCTCACTCCTATTTCTTATTCTGAAGGAAGTATTCTATGTTCCTGAGTTTACTCATAGCCTTTTATCTGTTAGTAAACTTTTGCAAAACACTCAACTAACCATTACTTTGAATAACCATTTCTGCCTATTTCAGGACCAGAAAACTAAATTGATCATTGCGGCTGCTAAGATGTAAAGGCTTTGTATGTACTTCAATCAAAGGCCAGCTTCACTATTGTTGATAGTGTCTCGTCTGTTCTTACTTGTAATAAATCTGATGTAGCAGAATTTAGTGCATCAGCGAATGGGTCATACCTCGTGTCAAACTACAACATTTGTCAATGTGTAAATCTTTGAATTTGTCAAATTTTTTTTGTGACACTTGTTCTCAAGCAAAGATGCATTGCTTGCCATTTAACAAAAGTTCTAGTAGAGCCTCTTGTGCTTTCCATTTGTTACATATTGATTTGTGGGGGCCTTATAAAGTAACTTCCTTGACTGGTGCCAACTATTTCTAACAATAGTTGATGATTTCAGTAGGTCCACTTGGACTCATGTGTTGAACAATAAGTTTCAAGTTCCTTCCATCTTAGATAATTTTTTCGGTATATTCAGAATCATTTTGGTCAAGTTCCTAAATTTGTTCGTACTGATAATGGTTATGAATTTTTGTCCCGTGTATCCCAATCCTTGTTTCATAAGCTAGGAATTTTTATACCAACGCTCCACTGTTTATACCCCTCAACAAAATGGTCGTGTTAAGCGTAAACATAGACATTTGCTACACAAGTCGTGCCTTGAGAATTCATGCCAATTTGCCAAAACGTTTTTGGAGTGAATGCATTTTGACTGCTACTTATCTCATCAATCGAATGCCCATGGCTGTTTTAGATTGGAAAACACTTATGAGGTTTTATTTGGTCATCAACCAGATTATACACACTTACGTGTTATGGGTTGCCTTTGTTATTCTACCATTCCATCTTCTAAAGAGATAAGTTGATCCTCGGGGAGCTAAGTGTATTTTCTTAGGCTATGTTCAAGGACAAAAAGTTATAAACTGTTTGATTTGTCTTCTCATCAAATGTTGTTAGTCGGCATGTTCAATTTTTGAACATTTGTTTCCTTTCCAAAACACTGATATTGTCAATCCTATTTTGCCTGTTGTTCAGTTTTGACTCTGATGGAGATGATACATATTCTACTGATATTTCTTCATTTCCATCTGTTAGTGCTTCTGATTTCCCTCCTCCTAGTCCTGTTGATGTTTCTCATCAGTCTTCTATAACTGGTGATAATTCTGGTCATCTACGTGGGTCTGTTTAGGGAAAAGAAGTTGCCAAGTTGGTTGAATGATTATGTACATACTTTGCCTAATACATCTACTTCAGCTGCATTTACCCATGTTTTACCTGATTCCGCCTCTACTATTTCTGCTCCACTTTATCCCCTATTTTCTTCTATTGCTTTTGCTCATTATCCTGATGATTATGTGATTTCTATAGCCAATGTATTGACTATTATTGAACCAAAGTGCTATTCACAAGCAGTTCAACATGAGGAATGGGTCCGAGCTATGAATGATGAACTTGATGCATTGGAAAAAAATGATACTTGGGAACTCACTAGTTTACCTAAGGATAAAAAGGCCATAGGATGTAGATGGGTTTATAAAACAAAGTACAAACCCGATGGTTCAGTTGATAGGTATAAGGCTCGTTTAGTTGTGAAGGGGTATACTCAAATTGAAGGAGAAGATTATCATGATACATTTTCTCCTGTTGTAAAATTGGGTACTGTTCGGATCATTTTAGCTATTGCTAGTGCTAGAAAATGGCCTTTGCATCAGATTGATATAAATAATGCTTTTCTTCATGGTTCTTCATGAAGATATATATATATGCAGCCTCCTCAAGGATACTCTAAAGCATCTTCTTCTCAAGTTTGTAAGCTTAAGAGATCCTTATATGGTCTTAAACAGGCTTCACGGCAATGGAATTATGAATTAACTCATATTCTTATTGAGTAAAGGTTTTGCACAATCCAAGAATGATTATTCTCTCTTTGTTCGAAATAATTCCTCCGGTTTTCTTGTTGCATTGGTGTATGTGGATGATCTCCTTTTAACTGGTTCGAATGAAGATGATATTATCACTTTGAAGCATGACTTGGATACTGCTTTCACCATTAAAGAGTTAGGTGAAGCAAAGTTTTTTCTTGGCTTGGAATTATTTCGAGATTCTGCAGGTATTAAAGTGCATCAGCGTAAATACATTATGGATATTCTTCAATTTGCAGGATTGACAGCTTGTAAGCCTTCTCGTACTCCATTGCCTTCACATTTGAAACTGGATCGTGTGTCTGGAGATTTATTGGATGATCCTCGGTTTTATTGCACCACTATTGGTCGTTTGTTGTATTTGAACATTTCTCGTCCAGATATTGCATTTGCGGTTAATAAATTGAGCCAATTTGTTTCTGCTCCTCGTTCTACACATCTCCATGCTTTGTTTCACTTGTTGAAGTATTTGAAACACACCATTCATTTTGGCTTGGTCTTTCCTGCTCAAAATGACTTGCGACTTTCTGCGTATGCCGATGCTGATTGGGCTTCTTGTCCTGATGATAGACGTTCTGTTTCTGGCTACTGTATTCTTCTTGGTTCTGCTGTGGTGTCTTGGAAATCGAAGAAGCAGTCTACTGTTTCCACTTCTTCTGCTGAAGCTAAATACAGGTGTTTGGCCACAACAGCAAAGGAACTTCTATGGATATCTTTTATTCTTCAAGATCTTCAAGTTCCTATTTCTCTCCCTGTTCCATTATATTGTGACAATAAATCTACAATTATGATAGCTAATAATCCTTGTCAACATGGGCGCACGAAGCATATTGAAATTGATATTCATTTCACCCATGAACAAATTAACAAAGGCTTTCTTCATTTGTTTCATGTTAGTTCCTCTCAACAAGCTGCTGACATGTTCACTAAGCTTCTTACAGAACAAGGTCTTTATTCTTGTTGTTCCAAGTTGGGTCTTTTCCAAGATCCAACTTGAAGGGGGGGGGGGGGGGGGGTTGGTGGTGTAGATATATGTGTACATATATTTATTTGTTAATTCTGTTATAGTTAGCTTCTGATATAGTTTTCTTTTAACTATAAATATCTTGTACAGTTTCTGTTTTAAGATAACAAATCATTTTGGCTCTTCTCTCATATCTTGCTGTTCCTCTTCCTCACGTCTTTGATACGTATTCGGAGATTGGAATTCTTCAAATATCTTTAATTATTTCTTGAATTAATCAATGAAATTAATTATTTATAAGATACAATATAATTATAATAACGAGTGATACATATTGATAATTCTAACATTATCCCCTTCTCCAATTGTATCATCTTGCCTTCGTTCTTGAAAACGAGTAATAATGGTTCTTTTACTGGGGAAAAAAGAGAATATATCTCTATTATTTTGGGCACATATGTTGGTGGGTGCTTCACTATTGGAATGTTCGCAAGAATTTGAATCCAATAGGACAAGTTGTACTCTTCTACTACATTATTCTTCCACTGAAACATGTATGAAAAAAAAAAAATTATCTATCGATTTTCACGTTATTAGCAGTAATAATTACACGTTTTTAATGATTAAGAGGGTCACAGCCAAACTGTCATTAATCTGAATATATATATATATATATATATATAAGAACAATACGTATGGTTGTTGCACCTCATCCACCAAATTCGACTATGTCAGAACCATTTTGACTCAATGTTTTAACATTGTTTTGGTATCGGCTTGCACAATGAATACTTAAGTGACTTATAAATAAAGAAGGATAAATACACATAATTGATATAGAAGAAAACACAAAACATATGGATAGATCGATTATAAATAACACAAGGTAGTAAATAAGTGAAATTGAGCCAAGGTAGTATGGTACTAAGTTGAAGTTTGAGCGATCCACCAACCTTAAAATTTTAAACTCAAACTTAACTTGAAGTAATATCCAACAAGTTTGAATTCATGAATTAATAAAATTAAATATTTATTGAAGCTTATTAAGTTAAACTCTACACTTAGCTATTTTTATATGAATACCAGATAAATATTAAATTGAACTCAAATTTTACTCATTTGCAAAAATTAAATGAAAAAGAAAAAGGAAAAAAAAACTATCAGCAAGCAATTTAGGGGATCAATTAAATTGTTTTAATGAATTTGGTGCAACACTTCTTGTCCTATAGTTGTTGGTTCCTTTTTTTATTGTATATTGACACGTATGATTTCCTTTAAATTCATATTACAAATTCAATCAAATAGTTTCATATTTAGGGTCTGTTTGTTTTGGCTTTTGTCCGGCAGATACAGATACTTTTTCAAACTTTTTTTAAATAAATTATTTATCAAGAAATAGATATAGATAAAAAAAGTTGACAGTTCTTATCAAAAGATCAAATAGAACAAATATAGATAAAATATAGGTGCAAATTGAATATATTTACACATATCATTTTAAAAAAGATACAGATACAGATGAAAAACAGACAATCCAAACAGACCCTTAATTTAAATTCATTCTTATGCTTACTTCAACGATTGAATAGTTAACTTTAATATTAAATATTTTTATATATTTAATTATAGATACAATTATTGAAATAATTAATCATTAATCTAAAAAAAAAAGTTGCAAAAAAAATTTTCTTCAATAAAGATAATTATGCGGTAAAGGTGACTATGTGCCACATAGGATGCAGCAAATATTGTGGTGTAACCTATTTAGCAACCCTACACGTCCTGAGATGCTTATTCGTCACACATGCCCCTTTAACCGGCCAAATGCAAGACATAATTGGCGAAGCCATAGAGTATACTTTTACTAGTTGTGGCCTTAACCGGCAACATATTAGATTTTCTAGTAATTTTTGTTTTTAATTTTTTGTTAGTTAATGTATTATGTTTTTAATATCTATTTCTCATTTTACTTTTCGACTTCCTTTAATATGGCCAAGGAGAGGATTGACGTTGCATTTGGTCAATAGAATTGGAATTGATATTCTGTCTCTATTACTGTAGAATAGTTATTCCCTAATTGGATTTGTAAAAAATTCTACCATAAGAAAAGTATATTCTCTATAATATAGAATATATTAAGAATCTTTATTTCTTCTCTTCACAAAGGACTTGCTACTCTATTCAAACCTTATTCTGTTTCAGTGAACCAAACATGACATAGATAAATAATAGATCATATATACCACGTGTCTCCTTGCGCTAGTGACACATCACATACATTATTATCTTTTGCATTCTCATACCATGCAAGCCTTGCCTCCTCATTACTAGAGATCTCATCCATTACATATCAGCCAAATTCTCTTCATTACTGCCCTCCATTACTATATGTGTTGATCATTGGGTATACATGTCATACAATCTTATCTTGTTTCAATAATATAGTTTTCTACCCCATTTGCATAGAACTTTTAGTTTTTTTAATCCTATGAAAAAAAAATGCTGGATTATGACTGCAATTTATTTGGACTTGATTCTTGTAAGTCAAGTAATGAGATTTAGGAGGCTTGGCTCTTAATTGGGACAATTTAAGGGGACATGGCTTTGTATTCTTAGAATATAGATCATCTGACTTATTTGTCTACACATAAACTTTCTTAGATAGGCTCACATACTTAATAGGATAGCTGCTAAGTTTAAGCCCATAACGTACTTATTTAAAATAACTTGATACGAGTAAATGTAATCTCATCTCTCAATCATAACTAGTTTTTGCTGTTTTAATTATATATTAATATATTATAAATATAATTCTCGCAAATCTACCAATGAATTTGTTTATGATCCTATTAACGACTTACTCATGAGCCAAAACTAGTTTATTCATAAGTCGGCTCACAAACTTTTATTGAATCTGGAGCTCAGCTCATTTAAATAAACGAGCTTTATCTTAAGCTCGGATCGACTTGTTTACTAATTGAACTTGATGCGAGCCAAACTCAAGTAGCTCCCAAGTAAATTAGCTTGTTTGTAGCCCTACTTGATACCTCAAATCATAAAACACGTCAAAGGATAATCAGAGGATTTCTTTCACAAATCATTTTAAATGATTCAATTAGACATTCTCAAATCACTCATTATAAATTATGATAGATATATTTATTAAGTACCTAATGGGTTGAGGATATGAGATCTGAAAAAAAATCAAAGTTCATGGGAATATATGGTACTTGTGAAGTTAATTTGTAGAGATCCAATTTCACGTAAATCAATTACATTATTTCATGAATATCAAAAGAATACATTATTCTATCACAATGACAATCATCACCTATTTCAATCATATTAATAACTAACCACCATTATTTTGAAGGGTCTCTCTCTTTTTTCTTGCCCTTTCTTCTCTTGGACTAAGAAATTTCAAGACGATAAATTAGCTTAAATCTTACTTACATTAGACCACAACAAATCTTTTCTTCATTTGACACTCTTACCTAAATTGTTACTGCAAAGATAATTCTCGACTACTCTCATGATTCTTTTTTTTCTTCCCTCAAAGCTTTATCTTATAGAAAAGTCAAAAAGAGGGAAAAGGAGACTAGGCTTTTTTTTAACCAAAACCATTAGGTTTAGCCATCAATTACCGATTGCCACATTGCTCTTGTCATTGTGTTTAATGTTATCGTTAATTTATGTTGACTTTATCGCCTAGATTTTTGTTCTTTTTGAATCCTAAACCATGCACATAACATATCATTTGTAATAATTTATATCGAGAGAAAACGAAGCATCCAAAACAGATAGAGCGATAATTTATTAAGAATGCCTTTAGAAGCAAGTGTAGGTATGGTTTAGGTGTTTCAATGTAATTCTTAAATCAATTGTAAGAAAGTTAAATTCTATCCATCTCCTTAGTGCAACCCTTACATTGGTATTTGTTTTATCAACAACAATGTCAATTCCAATAGTTTATTTTTCTGTATAAACTCAAGTTTGTGAAGTTTTACAATTAGTTTTATTGTAACATAGATTCTGTAATTAAGGTTTTGAGTACAACTATGAATTAATTAGTGATGCAGTATGGAAAGCGTGAACAAACACAAACTCAATTCACCAGTTGAATCAAGAAACCAATATTGCAAAAGTTTGCAACTTTACTGAGAAAAGATCTCAAAGAAGTATTTTTCAAAGCCAAAATATGATAGTCTAATGAAAAAGGTTGAAACTTGCCTATAAATACCATTACAAGAAACCCTAAAATGAATTAATAAAAACTCAGTCGACTTTAAGGGGATTTAGGAGAAGTGCAACACTAGAGAGCCTTATGGTGAATATCACATACATGAGGGGTATTTGATGAAGGGTAACTAGCTGTGTATCCCTGAGTCATCATTGAGGGAGAAATTGATTAGGGATTTGCATGGAGGGGGATTGATAGGGGCCGTTGGTGATTGTACCCTAGGCCAATTACTAGATATTGTCATTCATAAATATTTCTATTATATTGTTTGCATGTTTACTTTATAATAGAATTTGTGAATAATTTAATTATTCTGAATGTCTCTAGATGCTCATTATTGTGGGAACAACAATGAATTAAATCTAGTATGAGGTTTGATTGATAATCATTGAATGTTTATTTGCATAGAGATACAAATCAAACTCATAGGTACATGTTGGAGAACTATGTGTTGGACTGACCCGCTTTGAGATCACTACATGGATTAGTGTCATAAGTGATTCTCAAAATAAAATGTCATCGCATCCTCAGACCTGAAATCACCATGGATTCCAACATGAGGAATATTATGTTTCAACTCAATCAAACGTTGTCTTTAACCAGATAATTATAAAGGTTGAGATTGGGCATAATGTAAATCATGTAGAGGAAGTTAAGTGATTAAGATGAGATTTGTCCCTCTCGTTATGAGAGAGATATCTCTGGGCTCCTCGATGAGTGAGACTGAGAAATGCATGGCCATGCTTCAATGAATTGATAGTGTGATCAATTTCATTTGTTTTATCAGTTTACTTAGAAATCAAGAAATGATAAGATTGAATGATATAAGGATGACACTATCCATGCCTTATGTTCAATCTAGATATCATGTGACAAAAGGATAATGACATAAGTTATGGATTAGGTAAAAATTGGATTGCCGATCTTCACTTAATTTGGGTAAACATAATGTCTTGCTAGAGGCCACTTATGTTTTGTTGACTAAAATTGTTTTAGGTCAATTGCCAACATTAAGTGAACCTATAGGGTCACACACAAAAGAACGAGTCAAAAGGATCATAGACTAAATTTAATGTCTTATGGGAATAATAATATATTATTATTAAGAATAATAATAAATTAAAGGATCATAGACTAAATTTAATGTCTTGTAGAAATAATAATTTATTATTATTGAGAGTAATAATAAATTATTACGTTGTTATGTGCAAGAATTATATTTTAAGAAATATTATCCCTAATTAGATTAAGGGGCACTAATGTCATTACTCATGTGAGAATGACATTAGTATAAAAGGCACTTAAAGAGATCTCCCTAGGGTTAATGACTTGTCTGTCGACATTAGACCGGCAGAGAAAATTTGCAAACCCTAAAAAGAGGGAAACACGAAGAGTCGTGTATGAAAATCCCAATATTATCTAGAAGTGTTCTAGATTACGCTAGCATGTATAGGATCCTTTTTGAAGGAGTATTCGTTCGTGTGGATACCGTAGAGGGTATTGCGAATTTGTGATACGTACAGATCCGATCTATAAATTGATTTCAAGTTTCAAGCTTTTAAAGATACGAAATCAAACTATTTGTTTTTTTTTAATCTAATCAATACATATGGATACTGGGTTAGGGTTTTCTTTTTGAATTCTGCTGTGAAAGATTTTATCTTTATAATTTTAAAATCCTATGGAAACCAAACAAAGGTATCTGGGGAGAGACAAAACCCTTGTAGCAGTAGCTGATAGGTATTATTGCCCCCAATTTAGGAAGGATATGAGAAAGATTATGCAAAGATGCTATGTTTATCTAACGTCCAAGGAACAATCTCAGAACACTAGGCTATATACACATCTCCTGCATAGAGTTCTTTCATCTGCTAAAACCCTACAATCTTAACATTCATCACTGCTAGTACATCCGCCCTCTTGCTCAAGGCTTCAACCACTTTATTCTATGCTTTAGATTTGTGCATTAATATAAATGGAAACCTTTGCAGAAATTAGATCCATCCGGCATGCATAGCTTTACTGATTCGAGTTTGGTTACTCAAATGCTTCAAAGCCCCACAGTATGTGTACAACACGAACTTCTTCCCTACTAGATAATGTTCCCACACCCTCAGGGCCTTCACTATAGAATAGAACTCTTTATCATATGTCAACCAACTTATCCTGGTCTCACATAGTTTTTCACCATAAAAAGCTATTGGTTGTTTCTCTTAAGATAGTACAACCTCGACGCATACTCCACTAGCATCACAATAAACTTCAAAGAGTTTGTCAAAATCAGGAAGTGATAATACATGAGCACTACATTACTTCTCTTTTAACAAAGCAAAGCTAGTCTCAGATTCATCTCTCTACTGGAATTTCCCTTTCTTTAACACTCAATTAAAGGAGCAATAATAGTGTTAAAGTGTCTGATGCACCTCCATTAGAAACTAGTCACCCCAAGAAAACTTCTAAACTCAGTCACTATTTTTGGAATTGGTCATTCTCTAATAGATCTGGCCTTTTCATCATCAATCGTTATTCCATCACTACTAATAATAAAACCGAGAAATAACAGCCTTTTTGCCATAAAAATCCACTTTTTCAGATTTTCCTACAGTTTACTTTCTAGCAAAACCGTTAAAACACTTCGAAGATGCTCTAAGCATTCATTTTCAGACTTATTATAAACTAAGATATCCTCAATATAAACCACGAAAAATCGCCTAATAAAAGGTTTTAATACTTGATTCATAACTTACATGAATATATTGGGTGCATTGCTGAGGCCAAATAGCATCACTAACCACTCGTAGAGCCCTTCCTTTGTTTTGAAGGCTGTCTTCCATTCTTCCCCTAGCCTAATCTTGATCTGCTAGTAGCCACTCCTCAGATCTACCTTGGAAAAGACGACTGCTCCACTCAGTCTATCCAACATATCCTCCAAATAAGGGATTGAGAATTTATACCCAATAGTGATTTTGTTGATAGCTCTACTATCAACACACATTTTCCAACTGCCGTCCTTTTTAGATGTCAGTAATGCAGGTACAACACACAGACCTAAATAGTCCCTAATAAACTCCTCTTGCATAAGCTCTTACACCTTCTCTTGCAAAATCTCTATCTCCTTTAGACTCATCCTATAATATAGCAGATTAGGTAAGCCCGCTCTAGGCACTAAATCAATATGGTGCTGAATATCTCTTAGAGGTGGTAGCCCCTCTTGTAAGTCTTCTAGCAACACTTCTTTAAACTCCTCTAGTACTTCCTTTACACACTCTAGCACATCACTACTGTTCTCCTCCTCTACATTCATAATATTCTTCACAATAAGAGCATGTACCACTCTAGACTCTTTCATAGCTTCCTCCATTTCCTTTTTTAAATGTGCAATGGTAAGAAAAAAGAATCCCTCTATCTTAGAGGTCTTAGGACGATTGGCTACCTTCAAGGGTAATAAGGTATACTTCACTCCCTCTTTCTCTAACATATACACATTTTCCTTCCCTGTATACTGTGCATGACATCAAATTGCCAGGGTCTCCCAAATAATAGGTGACAGACATTCATGTCTTCAATATCATAGTAGATATTACTATGATACTTGCCAATGGAAAATGGTACTCGACATCTCTCTTTCACCTCTACCCTCTTAGTAGATTTAATCCACCCTATAACGTAAGTGTTATGATGTTTCTCAACTGGAAGCTACAACTGGTTGACAACCGCTCTACTAATTATATTCTCATAACTCCTACTATTTATAATCAGATCAAATACTCTCCCACCAAACCTAGTACAAAATAATTGATGCTGCTAAGTGTCTTCCCCCTGTTTTGGTGCTAGCATAAGCATCTTGATAACACATGCATGCTCAATCTCATCTTCATCATCGTCATAACACTCATCATCCCCATTAGGCTCACAAATCTCCTCATCCCTCTCAACAATGTTTACTCCTCTCCTATCAGGGCATTTATTTGACCGGTGACTCGGTTGATTGCATCTATAACACTTGCCTAAACTCGATCTTACATAAGGATTGTTTTGCTTTGGAGTGTCTTTAATCTTAATGGGTTCTTACCAGCAGCTTTGTCCTCTCTCTTTTCACTACCTCCTCCTTGTTTCTCCTCAATTCCCTTATTCTTCTTAGTTGTGTTTCTATTGCTACTCACCTCCATATCTCCCACTACCACCATTAAAACGGCTACTCTTATCTTGTAACATAATCTTGGCCCCAAGAACCATATTTTTCACCTCATTCAAATTTCTTAGCACATTTACACCAATTTTATCCCTAATTTGTAACTTTAAACCATCAACATACCTGGCATCCTGTTGGCCTTTACTTTCTATCAAGTCATTCCGTTCAACCAATCGCATAAACTCGGATATATAATCATGAATAGAACGTTGGCATTAGCGACATCGTTGGTATTGTTGAACAAGGATTTGTTCATAATTAGGAGGTTCCACTACAACTACTATTTCATATGGAACTATGTTCGCACAAGCTGTTTACCCTCTCTTTGCCTTCTATTTTGCAACCTCTCCCACAAAGCAGAGGCTCCTCCTTTCAATTGACAAGCAACCAACCTTACCCTCCATTCCTCCAGAATCTCCATATAATCGAAAAACCTATCGACTTCCGTTAACCAATTTAAGAACTCTTCAATATTTAAGTTGCCATTAAAACAAAGAATATCTACCTTTAATCGGAAATCTCTACTGTCTCCTTGGTTGTAGCCATAATAATTCCTGTAGTATCTACCACTACCATTACAACCTTGTCTCTATGGTTGTTTCTCTTTGTATAAAATCTCATCCTCTCCATCGGATTCATCGTCAGAATTGAACCATTCGATAACCAGCTACAGGTCTATTGACTGGACTGTTGTAAGCATTCCTTTCTCTTGGTCGTCTCCCATCAACATCCCTATCTCTGTTGGTGTCAAATGCCATTGCGTCAAAACGCTCAATCAAATCTTCAAAACGCTTCTCTAAACGTCGAATTCTATAATCCATGGCATCAATTACCATCCTTGGAACCTTAGTCCCTCAGATTCCTGTGTCTTGAACACCATCAAGAGTATGATCGCTATCAATAGTGTTGTTGGTAGATATCTTTGCAGGAAGTTGTTGTGCTCCGGTACCATTTTGATGCAGTGCGGAAAGTGTAAACAAACACTAACTTAACTCACCGATTGAATCAAGAAACCAATATTGTAAAAGATTGCAACTTTGTTGAGAAAAGATCTCAAAGAAGTGTTTTTCAATACTAAAATATGCTAGTCTAATGAAAAAGGTCGAAACTTGCCTATAAATACCATTACAAGAAACCCTAAAATGAATTAATATAAACTAATTCAGTTAAATGTACGCTAGTCCAATGCTGGCAACTTAAATAATGTACGCTGGTGGCCTAAAAATATAAGCTGATGGCTTAGGAGCTAGCTTTAAAAATTTGCTTTCGGGAGACTTTGTAAGTTGACTCAAGGCTGGCAGTGTACAGCAGCAAGGCCGACAGCCTTTATTCCAATGCTAAAAGGCGTATTGGCCAGCGTAGAGGCAATTAGCAAGGCTGGCCTTCAAGGCCTGCAGCCTTCTTAATTTCTGCCTTCTTTGATGACTCTAATTTCTTCAAGAATGTGTCAGCCAATTCCTCCACATCAATTAGGAACTTATTTCTTATTCTTGAATAATATCATCGTTTATGGGGAAAAGGAAAAAAATATAACTTTTTAATAAAAATTTACAAAAATGCTTCTATATAAAAAAATACTCCTAAAAATAGATATGTTAAGCTAGTTTTTTCAAGATACGAGTTTGAATTGTAATTTAATGTATTTATAATGAACTTATCTTTTATGAACATGTCTCTAGAGGAAAAAAGTCCAATACAATTTTAATGAATTCATTTATTAAAAAGATGAGTTTAATACACTCTAAATCTATTTTTTAAAGAGACAATTTCAAGTTATTTATTTTTGAGATTATATATCATGTGACAACATATTTGCAATTTTTTAAAATATAATACATATATTTTCCTTCTTCCATTATTTTTTCTTTATGCCTTAGCCAATGCATACTGTAGAAAAAAAATCATATCCATATCTTATCTTCTTAGCATATAATAGTAATATCATATTGTTGGTCTATTATCAAAAGAGAACGCCAAAACCCGATGTCTCTACTTTTAGCTTCGGTTGTCTAGATTCTGAGTACAATGTACCTGGAAAAGCATAACCATCCTCCAACCAAAGATTGTTCGACACGTGCTATATTTCAATTATTTTACGTCAAACGTTTGTCAGATGCCTCTTTAGATACCGCATTCCTAGTCCTAGCATTCTTTGGGCACCTAGATGTCTGGTGCCTATCGGTACTTTTGATTATTATTGGCTATCAAAGAATTAATTCCTTATTGCCTTTTATTTTCGGAGATAATTGCACTGCCGATCCCATCACTTGCTTGTTGTCTCAATGTAATCTTCCAAATTTTGTCCCCATTTAATCCGCTAAGTTTGTTGCATTCTCGCAAAAGAAGAGAAGTGGGATCCAATGATCCTATAAATGATTATAAATAACGATATGGTGTACGAGTTCAAAATGGATAGAGTAGAAATCCTTACTTTTAATCCATCTCCATCCTATAATTATATGTGCTGAAAAATGATAAGTGATATTTACCCCACAACTCCTTAAAATCACCTTGTAAATTATGTCATATGAATCTACAATTTTTGTGAACCTTGTAAATTTTGGATGCATTTGGTTCATTGATTTGAAGTAGATATAGGCATGGCTCGGTTTCAAACCAGAAACCGCATTAGTCTAGTTTTGGAGGAAAAAAACAAAAGATTGCAACACGCATGCAATAGCAAGAAAGTAAAAGAAAAGCAAAAGGAAAAATAATTCGAAAGGTTATTGTATGTGCAGCCTATTTTACGGAAAAGGAAAAAAAAAAGACATAATTAGCCGCCATTTTGTACCATGTTAGTCCAACTCCTTGACAAAGAGAGGGAGATTTTTTTTTTTTTTTGGGTGGGGTGTTGTTTTTGGGGGGGGGGGGGGGGGGGGGGGGGGGGGGGGGGGGGGGGCGGGGGAGGAGAGAGAGAGAGAGAGAGAGAGAGGAAGGAAACAAAGAAAATTCATATGATGTTAAACCTATGAAAAAATTCCTAGTTCACGAATTAGACTGGGAATTGACGGTTCTCAAGGAACCAGATCAGAATCGGGTTAAAAAAGATATAGATAAAAAATATTTTTACTTAAAAATAGATCCTACAAACTTGATATAGACAAGATGTAAATAAAATACTGATGAAAATTAGATATAAATAAGATACATATGAAAAAAAAATAATTCAAACAGACCTTTTAACTTTTTTACTTTCTTTTCATTTAAAGTTATCATTATCATTCGTACCTAATATTAATTTTCAAATTGAAAGTGTATATTACTTTACAAATTTTACAACAAATACAAAAATATTGAATTTTAATTTAAAAAACACAATACAATATAATTTCCTGCTTCATTATTTCTCTTCATAGTGAGTAGGATTATATTACAGCCTATGAGGATGAATGAATCATGCCTATTATTGTGAGTTTGAATGTTGCTTCTAATATGTTCTAAAACTTATCAAGCATATAAATTTTCCTTTTTAGTTCTTAAATTTTTTTTACCAAAGACTGAAGGAGAGAAGGTTTAGCTCTTAATTTAAGGTTTTTGACTTTTCATTGTGATTTAGTCATGTTTTCATTATATCGAGAATCTTGATTCAATGTAATCCATGATGAGATTTCCTATATCATTACATAATAAGTTCTTTGGTTGTGTAACCAATAAGTGATATTAAATAACACCTTTAACCATGGCTTAAATTTCTCATAAGGTCATGGTCCATTTCAACTTGATTTTAGTGTTTTTGTTTCATTACTATTTTTTTAGTGGTTATAATAACGCAACCACTAGAGCTTTTACAATGCAGGAAATCAAACTCGATACCTCAATAATGAGGATCAGGACCAGATGCTATTATGCTATAAGTTTATTAGTGTTTCACTACTAATTTGGTTTCAATGCTATTGGATATAAGATCAAATTGCTTTTAAAATTACTGAGTTATATCCAATACTCGACTTATCCAAAACCCTTCATTTTTTTTGTCTTGTTAAAAAGAATAGGAACTATACTTATTTTATTTTTTCCATCATTTTCATCACTGTCAAATCATGATTTTACTATTCATTATATCTAATTAGCAGAATCGTATAAAATCGTATAAAAGTGATAAAATCGTAAACGCATAGAATCATAGACCTAAATTTTTAATTTTACATAAAGTCTGTATCTAAATAATTTTACATCTATTTTAACGAAGCATATTTTTTTATACGAAAATTATATATATTTTTTGTTTTTTCATATCACATTCTTTCCATTTAGTTATATTTAGGAGTTGTGGTTTTAGTCCTTATTTAGTGAATATACAAAAAGAAAAAACAAGGAAAATTACTTTTCATTCCATTACTAGCTATTATGGAAATTAATTATGGTTATTTATTTCCAATAAAATAAATGACATGGCACATGTGATTTTTGGTTGAGTGTAAAAATTGATGTTTGGATAATTAAAGGCAAGCAAGATATTTATTTTTGAGTAAATTATATTCAAAAACGTATCAATGTTTGTAGGTAGATTCATTGAACGTACCATCATTTTGAGGTTAAAAAGAAGTATCAACGTTTGAAGTTAAGCTCATTTAAGTTATCAACATTTTCAGTGCTTAAAAAGAGATATTAAGTTTAAGTAGGTGAAATAAGGTATTAATAATTGATTACTAATGAAAATTTAGGAAACTTAATTAAAAACCAACCTGAATATTTATACTTTAAATAAACTTTGTAAAACTTTGATATCCATTCACTTTACAAAACATCGATTTTTTTTAAACCATTCCATACGTTGAAACCTTAAATGAACTTACTTCCAAATTTTGACACTAATTTACCCATTTGTTTACCATGGGTTCACTTTTAATTTATGAAGAGTACAAGATTCATGGATTAATCTTTTTTGGGGAAAATGGGTGTGATAAAATTTGAGATCAAGAACATTTTTATTTGAGTTTTGTATTCCATTCAAGATGAGTCAAAACTATTACATGGTTAAAAGATATCATAATTAAATATATTTAATCAAAACTGTTAATTAGGGTTTGACTAAAAGCTACCAAAGTTGTCCAGAGTACCAAGGTGATGGAGTTAGGGGCCAAGTGCTTCACCAAATTAGATCATAAATGAAACTAAGAAATTACAACGTTTTCTATAATATTATACCTTAGATTCTTAAGTTCATTAATAATTCAATTTGTGGCTTACGTTCCTATAAGGTCAAGGTTTGCCTCATCTTAATTTCGGTGTTCCAATGTTTTTGCTTCTCTATAATTGCTTGTTTAGAAGGGAGAGGAGTTTAGGGGAAGGGGAAGATTGTGATACCTGATCAAGTAAAGTTGCACATGAATTGTTAAAGAGTATTGGCAGCGTGGTTCATCAGCTAAAGATGTAGAAAAATTAGTCCACACTAATTAGGAACTTTTAGATTAAATAGTTTAAAGGACCCATTAATAACTTACTAGTTTAACAATTGATTACTTTTAGGTTATGGTAATTTACCTATCTTGTTGATGTAGGCTGCAGAAATTTGAAATCGAACTTACCATATGGCATCCAAAACTCACTCTATAACCTATCTATATTTTGGAAGATTATTGTCACAACTCCTGAACAGCTATCAAAATCATGGAGATTTCCAAAATTTCTAAAATTAATTACTTTTACCGCTTGAATAATAGACATTAGAAATTTTGTCCTCATTGCAATATCAATAAATTAGTATTTTGTATAACATATAGTTGTGATTATTGTTTTCAAGGACCAATTCATCATTAATTTAGCTAACTCTTTTTATTATTATATTTCATCAATCTTTAAAAGTAAAATCGAATTATAAATTGATCCTAGAAGATAATTGCAACCGCATACCGATATAAATGAACATGTTGGTACTATATTACACGAAAATCTTCAGTATCACACTTTAAAAAGGATGTAGGCATGGTATGAAATAAACTCATGATATTATGCGATTTTAATAGTTTCCAAGTTGTGATGCTGGATTCGTATGCACTTTCGACACCCATGATGCTAAGAATTACGTCTATATCATTCAACTATGGCAAGAACCATGCACTCAGTCTAGCCAGCAATAGCATGCGAAATTGTTTATTAATTTGAGCAAAATATACAATTAAGCCTGATTGCAGGAAGAATTGCTTTGAAAGTACTTGGATGAGTTAAAGAACATCATTTGGTTGGTTTTAAAAGTTCCTACATATTCTTATCTTGTCGTATCCATAAAGAGATCAAAGAACCACACTTTGAAAAAAGCTTGGAACTCTTACCTATTTTAAAGGTAGATCATAGTGTAGTAACATAAAGCAAAAATTGATTCATGAAAAATCGATTTCATTAGAGTCATTGTTGTTCCAAACAACCATCTAGAATCAACTACTTAGAAAATTCAATGAATGCTATAAGTTAGATTATAATATATTTGATGTCTAGACACTCACGTGGTTACTCATCCATTCTAAATTTAAATTTAGTGAACAATAAAGGAAGTATTATTTAAAGTTGTAATGAAATTTAACTATTTCTGGATAGTTCAACTCATCATAGTCTATGCATTTTCGGCATGAACGTATATGCACGTATTACTAAGATGGAGCACTTTTCAAGATCATGATCTTAGTTTTGTGTCAGAAAATCGACATTCTGTTTCGGGGGGGGGGGGGGCGCGGCTGGGGCCAAATATGGAAGTCTCTGTTCAATTCTTATTCGAAATGGAGTTTTGCGAATTCTTACCGACACTAGAATATATCATTTTGATTATTATTGTTGAAGTAAAAATCGATGTTCTTAATAGCATAAAATCAATTCTTTTTTATTTTACTCAAATGGCAGTATAACATGTGCGAGAACAAATAATAATAATAATAATTTGACCTTTTTGTTTTCAAAAGGGAACCATTTCACCATTTTCTTTAATGTTATTATGAAAAATCTTGACAGCAGTAAAAAATGTGTAATTTAAGTAAACAATTAACTAGCTAAATTCAAATTTACTACAATGCCAACTTTAAATAAGCTATAATGTGCATGCACCGGATGAAAAAAGTATATCAAATCTTTCAATCATAGAATATAAAAATTGGGACCAATTGCAGGAAATATCTTGAGCAACCAGCTAGGCTTCTACGAGAGGAAATCATCACTATTTGAAAATTATATATCCATATCAGACTCTCTCTTCAGACATCAATAATGGAATTATCTCCAACATCGGAAAAAGAAAATAATTAAAACAAATATTTAAAAGCCATAGCTGGGATGAAGCACTGACCTCCTAATCCTTATTTCTCTCTTTTAGTTCCTGCACCTCTTTCTCTTTCTCGTAATCATAATTACCAAAAAAGAACCTAAGCAACCATCACATGCACGCCCAATAAGATAGTGACACAGACGCGGCTGGACTGCACCTATTGTCGTGTTTTTTAATAGACATATCAATTTGATGATTTAATGGTTGATATTCGTACCTAATCGTAAAATATTTAATATATAAATTATTATATTTATTAGTGGATTCCTAAAAATATCTAGATAATATATATTTTTCATCTATATATTATTAGATTATATTTTCACGAAATCTTTTTTAGACTATCAATGAGAGCATCTAATGAATCATTTATTCATTAAAATAAATATTGTAAATGATATCTTAAGTATTTTAATAGTACAAATATGATTGAATATGAATCTTAACTGTTAAACAACTATCAAAATCGGTCCCATTAAAAAAAAAATAATGAGATCATAAAATTTTCCTATTTTCCATGCTTACTACTTGCATGAATTTTATTTTAAACTACATACAATATATTAATTAAAATAATGTAGTTACTAATCAAAAGTAACAATTAACGAAAAAAAAATTAAAATAAAACTTCTAAAATTACATACATGCATTCCTTAACACTGGAAAAACGGATAACGCAAAACTTGAAATTCTCCGCTGACACAAATTTCACATATATTGTAGTCCAAAATTTGTTAATTAACGACCTCAGTCTTTACCGTCGAACATCTTTGTTAGACCTTTATCATCATTAGTACATACAATCTTAACAGAATTTTGAAAGCATCGTACAAGCACCGAGAAGTAGGCAAACAAGAAAAGAGAAGTTTACAGATAATATAATAATAATAATAATAATAATAATAATAATAATAATAATAAAATCTACTTTTAATTCTATTACTAGCAATCATGAATTTTAATTATGATTAATTAATTTTCTACAAAATAAATGAGATGTTTTTTGTGGATTAGTTTTTGATTTAAAATGACCATACAAGATTAGAGAATGAATCTATTCGAGAAGATGGGGTGTGATACGACCTTGGGATAAGCCATAGAATTTTCCTAACATTTTTAGTTTGTTTGGCATGCGACACTCGACAAAAAATAGATACTTTTTTCAAATTTTTTCTAACAAAATATTTATTAAGAAATATATATAGATGAAAAAACTGTGACAGTTTTTATGAAAATAACAAATAAACTAAATACATATAAAATATAGATAAAAATAAAAAACCTTTATACATTAAGTTTAGATATAAATATAGATACAAATGGAAAATGAACAATCCAAACAGACCCCTTGGAGATGAGTTAAAACTTTTACATACTTGAAAAGATACCATGATTGACTAGATTTGATTGCAAAATTGTTCATTAGAGTTTGGCAAAAAGATACCAAAGTTGACCAGGGATTCCGGTGATTGACTCAGGGGCCACTTAATTGGTGCCGCCAATTGGGAAATAGACCATGTAAGAAACCATTAAACCACAAAGCTCTTGCATATCATTATACCTGAGATTTTTGGGTTGTTTAATGGATACATTATTTAATTACACCTTGGTTTGGACTTCCGTTACCACAAGGTCAAAGCCTGCTTGGATCCAATTTTAACCTTTTAGGGTCTATTTGAATTATCTAATTTTTATTTGTATCTTATCTATCGATCTGCATCTATATTTTATATTATAATTTATTTGTATTTGATCTATTTGATTTGTTTATGAGTAAAAATATATTTTTCATTTGTATTTATTTCTTAACAAATATATTTTAAAAAATGATAAAAATAAGATGTCAAAATAACCAGAAAAGATAAAACAAGTAGACCCTAATATTTTTGCTTCTTTGTCATTGCATGTTTATATCATAGAGGGAGTTAGGGTTGGGGTAGATTGTAATACCTGTAGAAGTAAACTCCTATATGAATAGTTAGAGAAAATCAAAAGTGGTTTATAAGTCTAATAAAGGCAATAGCATATCAACACTAATAAGAAGCTTTTAGATTAAGTGGTTCAAAAGGCTTATTAAACATCTGCTGGTTTCACTATTGAAATTTTTAGAATGTAGTATCATACCAACTTTGTTGATATAGGTTGCAAGAATTTGAAACTAGAACTTATAGTGACATCCAATAATACCCATCATAAAACCTAACCAACTATATAGGGTTTAGCAAATTTCTCAAACAAACAGCTCCTTGTACTCAACCTTGATAGATATATTTGGGTTGGTTACTGTTACACTCCTGAACAACTATCAAAATTATGGAGGATATAAAAATTTTTAAAATCGCATACTTATACCACTTGAATAATGTTGACATTGCTAAATATCTCCTCAATGCAATATCAAATCTTTTCTGCAATATACACTTGCAATTATTGTTTTTGGGGCCCAATTCATCATCAGATTAAGCCATATTCTTGGCTTAATAAATATTATATGAGTTACTATATGTCAAATCGAGTAATAAGCTGATTTCAAAACATAATTATAACTATATACTAACATAAATGATTAGGCTGATATTATTCATAGAAAAACTTGCGATGTCAGCATTTTAAAGAGGATGTGGGTATAATATATATATACATATATATATATATATATATAAAACACTCATGATGTTTATGTGTTTTTTATCAGCATTTTGGCATTTGCTTTAAATATTTTTCTTAACAAGAATAGGATGGTAAAAAGATGAAAATATAAGTGCGTATATATTCCTCTTATAAAATTAATCACCTACAGAATACTTATAAAGCTGTACTTATTTATCTCTTACATTTATTTATTTTGCAAAAAAAAAAAAAAAAAAACCATTTAAAATTTTCTCTTTCAATACATAAAATATAAAATATATATTTTGAAACCATATCTCCTAAAGTATTTGAATTATTTTTCAATTCTCATAAGTTAGTCAGTACCTTCGTCGTAACCATGAGATCGGGATAACATATTGATAAGATAGTTTTTCGAACTCCAGATTTCACATATATATATATATTTATATATATATATCAAATACATAATAGATAGTTATTGAATTTTCAGGGCATTGTATGCTTTTTCAACACCTCCGAAGTTAGCTAATGGAATTGGGTATACACCATTCAACTACAGTTTTATTCATCTAAGGAAAATATGCTATTTGGCCTACTTGCAGGAGGAATTGCTTCGAAAGTACTTGGATAAGTAAAGAACATCATCTTTGGATGGTTTTAATGAGTTTCTATTGCACATCGTTATCTTGTCATATGACTCAAATCCCTAAAGAGATCAAAGAACAACTCCTTTGAAAAAATTTAGAACCCTTATATACCTAAATTAAAGATAGATCATAGTAGCATAAAGTAAAACTGATTCATGAAAGATCAAAATTATCAATAAAAACCAAACCAAAACGAAAAAAATTAATTCAAATAAGAATCAACATTTGTTCTTGATGGCATATCATAATAGGCATCTATAATCAACTACTTACGAAATTCATTGAATAGTACGAGTTAATAATACTAAACAAGCATATTGTAATAGTAAGAAATACTAAATTATAACAAATTTAGTGTCTAGACTCGTCACATTAAGCCACTTGAGGATCGTTACTCATCCAATGAACTATAAAGGAAGTTTGAAAGTTGTAATAAAATTTAACGAATTCTGGACGCTATACATTTTGGACATGAATGTGTCAGTAGTTGGAGTCAAACAACTGTAAATTTAATATTTGTTCTTCTAGTCTATACTTTAGTTTTGTGTCGGAATCTCGACAATTATGTTTGTATTAGGGCCTAAGGTTACTCAAAATGGAGTTTTGTGAATCCTTACTAACAACAGAGTATCATTTGGATAATTGTTGATGTGAAAATCGTTGTTCTTAGTAGTCATGGAATCAATTCTTCTTCTTCTTCTTCTTTTTCACTCCTATTTATATGATAATGTCTGTAGAAAATCTAGAAGAAGAGTATTCAGTTATTTGTATTCAAATATCATGTTTATGACTCCATTGACCCAATTGATTTTGAAGAAATAGTATTCAGCTATTTGTATTCAAATATCATGTTTATAACTCCATGACCCAATTGATTTTACTAACCATTTCAACTACTAATATGCCTACTTAATCAAGAAAGAACCAGGATCTGGTAATATAGGCATAAAAATGTCATAATATTATTTTACAATGGTTATGGTAATATTTTATGGTAGATTTTCACACACACACACATATAATGTATATGCCAATCTCTTGAAACTTGATACTTTTTTTTTCCTTTTATATTTTTTTGGCCATCTTCTTTTTCCTTTTTTAAAGTGATCTGTTGATAGTAAATTTTAGACAAAGACTTATCGGGTCAAGCCCAATAAGTAATGGACTCCTTAGTCCTAATACCAACATCCGAAAGGCCACGTCACGAAGGCTCCTGAAGTAGATCATGCCTTAACAATGGAAAAAGACTTCCAAGTGACCTTGGATCGTCTAGGCAACGTGCATCCATAACCTCAACCTCAACCTCAACCAACCCCATACATGGAGGTCGAGATTGGTAATGTTTTACTAGTCGCGACCCTCAACTTCAATGGGAAGCCTACATGACTTGGCAACTAAATCTTCTTAGCAGTCTACATCTTATTCATCTACCTTCTGTGCTTGTGCGATGATACTAGCATGGGCACTATCCATGCCTAACACTATTGTGTCCAGTGGATCAGTAGGCCTAAAGGGAGTTTACCATGTGTAAAAAATGTCTCGTGGTTCCCTCATATCTACCATGGCCACTTCATATGAGGTGATCAATCCTTAAGATCCTGACTACTCTATTTTTGGAGGATTACTAGTGTGTTTTACTCAAATCTATTGTTAACTTAAGTATTAGAGTGATCACGTTAAATAATCTCCCAGCGTACCATTAGTCGAGTTTTCAGCGTGTGCAGGTCTTTGGTGCTTCAACCCCTCATCTCCTATTTAGGTAGAAGGTCAAAATTCGCTAAATTCAACACTTGCAATAGGATCATCTGACCCTTTTCCTTTAATGTAATTTCCAAATATCTTGACACTAGTAAAAAATCATGTAAATTAAGTAATCATTAAACTTAATAAATTCAAATTTACTAAAAATGCCAACTCTCAATAAGCTATGATGTGGATACACCAGGTAAAATGAATAAATAAATAAAATTTCAAATCGTAGGATATAAAAACTAGGACCAATTGCAAGAAAGTATCTTGAGCAACTAGCTAGGCATTTACAACAGGAAATCATCACTCTTTGAAAATATATTCCTATCAGATTCTCTCTTCCGACGTCAATAATGGAATTATTTCCAACTTCGGAAAAAATAAATAAAACAAAATATAATTCAATGGCCACAAGTTGGAACCTCTGACCTCCTATTCCTTTTTTCTCTCTTGTAGTCCCTACACCTCTTTCTCTTTGTCATAATTCCTGAAGAAGAACCTGAACGGCCATCGTATCTCTACTCCCAATAGACATAGTGAGATAGATTCGGTTGGACAGCACCCTAGTCATATGTGATATATCTACAATATATATAATATTTTCATGCTCGCTACATGCGCGGGTATATTATTTTAAAGTACATCCACTATATTAATTGAAATAATGGATTTACTAATAAAAAAGTAATAGATAAATAAGAAAATTTCTAAAATATTATGCACGCATTCCTTAGTATTATAGAGCAATGAATTAATTAAAAAAAAAAAGCAAGTTGTCACTACTGGCTAAGATAGTGATGCAAACCTCACTCTTTAGCTCTCCGTATTCTAGTTTAAATCATGATTGTCAAACTTGCTAGTCTACTAATACATTTCTTCGAGCTTACCAGTTGGTGATGCAATTTCGATTCAACAAGTATATAAAATTGTTTTTGGAGCAAATGCATGTAAACTCGCCATTCTATATAGTAGAATCAGGAAAATTAATGGTAGAATCGGTTAATACAATTATAGTATAGTAATTTTACACAATTGTGTTCTATTTAAAATTTTAAAAAGCACGTAATTTAATATGTTTAAATTTATGAGCTTTTAAGTTAGTTGATATTTATCTTAAGCTAACCTAATTTAGGTCTTTTTTCTTCTTTTTTTTTCTTTTTTTTTTCCAAAGTTATTTTCTTCAGGGTTATATTCTCTGATACAATCTGAATGATTGGAATGGAAATTAATAACAGAAAGGCCGTTTTTAAATCACTACATAATAATAGGCAAAAAAAAAAAAAATCACTACAATAATATGTTTTACAAACATAATAAGTGCAGACAAATAAATTACTCTTCGTGAGTACTTATAATATCCATTAAGAAAATATTCTTTACATTTGTGACTTTATTCAATGGATGCCTTTTGCATTTAGCATTTTATTGCACTATTGCATGCAATATTCTTCACATTCTAACGAATGAAATGGCTCACAAAGGTAAATTGTATCTTTTTCGGGAGGAAATGGATTATGTTAATTTACTTTCTAAATTTATATAAATATTTATCTCTTTAAATTTATTGCTATTTGCGTCAATAGTTGGAATCACAAGTGAAAGAAATTTATTAATATGCAGTGAAAATAATTATATGCAGGTGGCCTTCTTAAGGGAGAACCTTTTTCCATTAGAATGCATTAATGGTCACTTTTGAACTTTGGACCTATTTATAGCATTGCGTGCCTAGCTCTTTTTACAATTCGAACAAATATAATTTCTTGTAGCGTGCTAAACTAATCATTTTACTGATTATAACATGTGCTATAATTACACGAGCAAACACACGTATATATATATATATATTTATATATATTATTGATAGTGTTCTCTCTTTATTTGGCCTTTAAGCTTAAGGTCGACCCACAAGACTTATCCCCACAAGCTGATAATATAGAACTATGTATATGAGAAATGGTATTGGTATAAGCAAGGAGGAATTTCCACTTGCCCCTCTGCATGATTAACTCCCCACAAACATAATACATGCGTCAAGGAAATCATGGGATTATGGGCGCTCTCCAATATTAATTAGTTCATAAACTATTTAAACTCAACTTGATGTTTACTTGAGTTTGATTCAATAATAATTGAGTTAAGCTTGAATTTGAGCTATATTTCAGTAGTTTATTGAGCCGAGTTCGAGCTTTCATATATTTTGCTTGATTAGCTTGTGTGCCTAATCAATATTAAGTTGAGCGTAAATATTAATTGAATTTGAATTAAATTTAGATATTAACATTATTTTAGTCAAAATTAAATTATATTTTAATAAATTGAGTTAAGCTCAAGTTTTATGCAATATTACACCAAGTAGGACTCAAGTTTAAAATTTTAAGCTCGATTGGTCAAGCTCGAATTTTAAAATAATGAATGGAGCTTAAACTTATTATTATGCGATTTTGACTCGATTTAACTTAACTTGTTTCCGACTATGGTAAAATCTTGTTTTATCTTATAAAAATCCTAGGGCATACGAGGGAAAAGAGATACTTTCCATCTTACTCTCACATTTAATCTCTATTGACATGAGCGTCGGCAGAAAGAATTCCAATGCCCCTAACTCACGTGTTCCTTTTTGAAGACCTACTTTATTTCCATTGCACAGAAACACCTTGAGCCTAGTCTAAATCTCTTGACGGGGACCAAGTGACAGCGCACACGTGCATACATATGACTCCAACGTGACCTAATAATAGGTATACTCAGCCTAACAATGTTCCAAAACCAACCCCCCCCCCCTCCGTCGGTAAGGTGTGGTACTACAAAAAGTTAGCTTCATATCATCCATTCAAAGAAGGAGGCCCAAAACAGGAATCAGCTCTAAGATTTAACAAGTCATGCACATGCAAACCCGTACATGCAGTCATGTTTGAAAAGGGAAATGGAAGAAAGAGCTAGCGCTAGTGTTCTGGTTCTGTCTAGTGATGGTTGGCCGTGACTACTGGGTTTTCACTCGGAAAAGGGACCAATAAGCATGCTCACAAATTTGACAAAAAAAGATTTATGAAATCTGATGCAAGACATAAAATAATTATAAGATCATTTATTTAAAATAGGTTAGTACTTATTTGCTATTCACGAAGATATACATGATATCAAGTTCAATGAGCTACTTTTCAACAACGCATTTTGGTCTTATTGACCGTTCCTCGACACCAATAGATTTGATGCTGCGATTGGAATGCACAGGTGCAGAGGTGCTCCAGTCCGGAAAGGGGGGCCCTGCCAGGTTCATGGGTCTCCCTGCAATGGGAACAGGAAACGTGTGGAATATTTAGTTAAAGTAGGAAAGCACGGTTATATGTCTTACATTTGAAGTCCCCATCAATGAAGAGATGTTTTAGTTTAGTTGTGTTTTGTCGGGGTCTGTGTACCATTATAACTAACCAAAGCATTGTCTGTCCAGTCGATAAAAGCCAAACGCAGGATCATCGAATTACGATATTTCTCTTTATTCTCGCTTTATTATCCCACAATTAATGTACGTAGAATTTGTATTTTTCTTTTTACATAAAATGAAAATGCAGCCGAAAGATTTTCCTTTATGATATTAGGCTTGTCATAAACAATGCTCAAGTTTTGTGCCAATTAATAAGTCCTAGAGCTAGAATTTTCGAAATTGATATATAGAATAAGGTGCATGTGTTAACATAAAATTACTTGCGGTCTTTCCAAGTGACAAACCATTTTCTTCATTATCTTAATAATGCTTCGACTATCCTCCTTGTTTTTATTATTAAAATCTTATGAAATTTTTGTTGACTTCGTATAGAACAACAATACATGAGAAACTTGTCTAGATATAAAATCAACATAAGTTTTCTAGCCAGTAGGCATCACATTTAGGGTTGGTAATTTGGCACATAACCTTCTAATCTAAACACATATACTATTTATAAACAAGTGTGTACTAAAAAAAATTGATATGGTTGATGAACTGGTTATACTTAAATAAATCAATTCATAAATGTATTTAGGATAACTTTGGTTTTACATCACATACAAGGGGATTTAGGCATAATACATGGATTATAGATCTTGTATCTTGTTTTGTGATTCTTTTCTAATTTATGCTTCAAGAAAAGTTGCTTTAATTTCGAATTTAAAAGATTTTATTGTTTTGCTTACAATAGACATCCATTTTAGTTATAAAATCTTATGGTTTGTCTTGTATATTGTTATAAATGGATATGAAAAATAATGGCAAAGAAACATGAAGCATACACACAGATTTATGTAGAAAACCGTTGACGGGAAAAACCATGGGTAGAGGAGGAAGAATTCACTATATGTTGAAGAAAGCACAAGAGTTATGTGTACAACCACACCAAAATGATACTGCTACATAAAAAACCCCTAAATCATATGTGTATATATGACGCACAATAAAGGGGTGGAATTTCAACGTAGGCTGGCTCATAGCTGACAACCTTTATTTCAAGGCTTTCATTTCAAGGTCGGCAGCTTATTATTCAAGGCTGATGGTGTAAGTATTAGGCCGACGGCCTAAGTGCTACGGAATTCAGGACACCAATTTCAACAATCTCCACCTTGCCACAAATTCAACAGCATAAAACATAAATTCTCATTCTTCAACATAAAAACAAAACATTTTTCACCTCTTCTACAAATCCCTAAAGGGTATAAATCAGCTGTAAACATCAACCAAGTCTAAGCAATGCTCAAACTTGGCTATAGAAAGTGACTTGATCATCATATCAACAGGATTATCATGAGTGCTAACTTTGCTGACAATAATATCACCATGAGCAACAACTTCACACACAAAATGATGCCGAACATCAATTGCTTTGTCCTCTCATGATACATAGGATCTTTTGTAAGAAAAATAACACTCTGACTATCATAAAAAACTACAGTAGTCCTCAAGTCATCACTAAGTTCACCACATAATCCTTTCAACCAAATAGTTTCTTTACAGCCCTCAGTAATAATCATATACTCTGCTTCAGTAGTAGACAGAGTAACTGTAGGTTACAAAGTAGTTTTCCAACTAATAGTACAATCACTAATAGTAAATATATATCCTGTGAGAGATATTCTTTTATCCATGGCTCCAGCAAAATCAGAGTCAACATATCCAATAACTCCATCTCTAGTTCTATCAAATTGTAAACAAACATCAGTAGTACTTCTTAAGTATCTAAAAATCCACTGAACTACCAGAATTTGCTATGTATCTACTGACTACATCGACTGCATATAATAAATCTAGACGTGTACAAACCATAGATACATAAGAGATCCCACTGCATTAGAATATAAAACTTTTGGCATATAGTTGACATCTTCATTTGATTGTGGAGACAAGGCAGATAGGAGTCTGAAATTAGCTGCTAAAGGAGTACTAACAGGTTTAGCACTCTGCACATTGAACCTATTAAGAACTTTTTCAATGTACCCCTTTTGACTTAGGTACAATTTACATGCTTTTTTTTTTCTCTCATAATCTCTATCCCAAGGATCTTCTTTACAAGATCCAAGTTTTTCATCTCAAACTCTTTACTCAATTGAGCTTTAACTTTTCTAATCTCTCTCTTATTCTTGGCTGCTAGCAACATATCATGCAAGAGCAAATATATTAATGACCCATCACTACACTTCTTGAAATAAACACAACTATCAAAATTGCTTCTTTTGAAATCATGAGTAGTCATGAATGAGTCAAACCTCTTGTACCATTGTCTGGGTGAATGCTTCAGGCCATAAAGAGACTTTTTTAGCAAGCAAACATAGTCCTCTTTACTTGAGACTACAAAACCCTCTGGCTATTGCATAAAAATGTCTTCATTAAGTTCTCCATGTAAGAAAGCTGTCCTCACATCTAATTGCTCGAGCTCCAAATCATGTTTTGCCATGATACCAAGCAAGGCTCGAATCGAATTATGCTTTACAACTGGAGAAAATACATCTGTAAAGTCTATATGAGGAACCTGACAATAGCCAATTGCAACCAGTCTTTCTTTATATTTAGGTTCTTCAACTTCTGGTGTTCCTTCCTTCTTCTTGAACACTCACTTGCAATGGACAGTCTTCTTACCCTTAGGAAGCTTCACTAAATTCCATGTATCATTTTATGAAGGGATTCCTTGTCCTCCTGCATAGCAATCATCCATTTACCAGAATCATCACAACTAATTGCCTCTGAGTAAGTAAAGTGCTCCATATTGGATTCAATGTCTTTTACTGCATTTAAAGCATAAGTAACAAGATTAGCCTTAGCATATCTCTATGGAGGCCTAACTTCTCTCCTAAGTTTGTCTCTAGCAATGAAATATTGCTGCTGTGGTGGTGGTGTAGAAATAGTACTCTTCCGCAATTTTGGTTTAGTTTGAGAAGTAGGCTTTGGTGTAGAACCTGAATCAATCTCAACTTCTACCAGCACAATTGATTTCTGCTGAACTTTATTAGACGCAGTACTAGAAGATAAGCCATGTAATGTAGCGGTTTCATAAAAAATAACATCTCTATTAATTATAATTTTTTTCAATTCTGGATACCACAACTTATATCCCTTGATACTAGACTTATAACCAAAGAATATATATTTTACAGATCTAAGCTCAAGTTTTCCATTATCAACATGAGCATATGCAGGATACCCATAAACTTTTAAATTTGAATAACCAATAGGAGCACAAGACTATACCTCATATGGAGTCTTTTTCTAAATGGCAGTCGAAGGAGATTGATTAATTAGAAAGCTTGTTATAGAAGTTGCTTCAGCCCAAAATGACTTTGGCAAATGAGCATTTGAAAGCATATATCGAACCTTCTCCATTATTGTTCTATTCATTTGTTCTGTCACGCCATTTTGTTGTGGAGTACCAGGAACTGTTAAATGCCTCACAATACCTTTTGACTTGCATAAATCATTAAATTTATTAGAATAAAACTCCAAACCATTGTCAACGAGAAGACATTTTACCTGCTTACCTGTCTGTTCACAATCATGATCTTCTACTCCTTAGATGTGCATAGTACATTAGTCTTCTGTTTCAAGAAGAACACCTACTTTTTTCTAGAGAAGTCATCAATGATTGTCAATATGTAATTAACACCATCTCTAGAAGGCACTTTAGTTGATAAGCAAAGATTAGAATGAATGTAATCAAGTGCGCCCTTCATGTTTTGAGTACCTATGGTAAATCAGACTCTCTTTTGCTTCCAAAAAATGTAGTCTTCATAGAATTTAAGATTGCCAATGCTTTGCCCATCAAGAAGTCCTCTTTTACTCAGTTCTGCCATACTGGCTTCACTCATATGCCCTAGAAACATGTGCTAGAGTCTAGTAACATCATCACTTGACAAGGAAGAAGAAGTGACGACTACATCACTTGCAACAACAAAACCCTGCAAAACATACAAATTAGTATCCTTTCTCTGCCTTTCCATCACCAGAAGGAAATCCTTACTAATCTTTAGAACCCCACATTCACCAGCGTACTTGTACCCTTTTAAATCAAGGGTACTTAAAGAAATCAAATTTCTTTTTAGACCAGGCATATGTCTCACATCACCAAGTTTCCTAATAATGCCATCAAATATTTTAGTTTTAATTGTACTAATACCTGCAACCTTACAAAAAACATTATTTCCCATCAAAACGACAGCTTTAGAAACTTTTTCATATCTTGATTGGGACACATGAAAAGTACAACTAGAATTAAGAATCCACTCCTCACTTGTTTGAGGATCATCATTATAACCAATAAGAAGTTCTTCACTACTATGGTCTTCAGCTACATTAGTTTCAACTAATTTTTTTGGTTATTTTACATTTTGATTTGCAGCAACTCTTTTATTCTTATTCTGCAATTTATAACACTCTGACTTGATCTGCCCTTTCTTCTTACAATACCTATAAATTTTCCCTTTATTTACAGACTTCGATCTATCTCTTGAATTTCCACTAGAATTTTGTTCTTGACTCCTACCACGAATAACTAGGCTTTCAGCCTGAGGTTCAGATCTAATCATAAGATGTTTCATCTTCTCAAAAGAGCTTAAAGCTTCATAAACCTCATCAATGGTAAGAAAATCATGACTACATAAAATAGTATCTCTAAGAGTCGAATAAGAGGGAGGTAAAGAACATAATAGAATCAAACCTAAATCCTCTTCATCATGCATAACCTCTAAAGTTTCTACATTAGAAACAGTTTTTAAAAGTGGTTAAGTGATATTTTAGAGACCCACCTTCTGTCAAACGGTGAGAATATAATTGCTAATTTAAATGTAGCTTGCTAGTTAAGTGTTCGTCATACACAACTGCTCCAATTTCAACTATAATGCAGTAGATGTCTTCTCCTTCAACACATTTTTGTAATATTTGATTTGATAAATGTAGATGAATTTAAGAAAGGGCTTTTCGATTCTTACGTTGTCTTTCTTTCGGTGACCATGATGAAGGCATCTTCTCAAACCCTAAAAGTGCATCATCCAAATCTATCTGTGTAAGAATCGCTTGCATCTTGGCCTTCCATAACGAAAATCTGGTGTTGCAATCTAATAGTAGATTATTGTATTTCACAATTGCCATTATAGTATTAAAAACAAAACCTTCTACTATGATACCAGTTTGTTATAAATGGATAGGAAAGATAATGGCAAAGAAATGTAAAGCAAACACACAGAGTTACATAGAAAATCCTTGAAGAGAAAACCATGTGTAAAGAAAGGAGAATTAACTATATGTTGAACAAGGAGTATAAGAATGTGTGTACAATCACACCAAAATAATACTGCTACAAAAAAAAGCCCCTAAATCATATGTGTGTGTGTGTATATATATATATATATATATGATGCACAACAAAGGGGCAGAATTCAATGTAAGCTGGCTCAAGGTTGACAGCTTTTATTCCATGGCTTTGATTTCAAGGCCGGTAGTGTAAGTATTAAGGCTGGCGACCTAAGTGCTATGAAATTCGGGACACTAATTTCAACATATATGATAACCAATTTCTTTTATTTATTATGTTTGCTCCATTTTAAAATATGTCTTTAATATCCATGACATAGAATGTGCATATATCTTTCTCATTTTAAGATCATATGATTATATCTTGTTTTGCTCTACATCCTTACAAATATAGGACTTGAGTTGTTCAAACATATTGTAAGCACATGAACTTATATATGGCAGATACATTGATCGATTAATAGTTAAGAAATTTACATATATCGTTTAGATAACGACGATTACTTACACACTCATTAAACTTTGATAATATGAATCACTATAAAAACATAAGGAGATAAATTATTTTTATTAATAATTTTAAATTTTTTACATTAATAATATTTTATGTAAATTTTTTAGTATTCTCTCTTGAATATGTAATAGATAATGTGGAGAATTTCGATGTCCGCACTAACATTCACTTAAGTCATGGTGCTAAATATGTAAAATTGAAAACACGTGATTCGATTTGTTAAATTTTAATTAGACATTTATGCCAATTATAATATTTTTCTCATTTAATTTGTCATATTAATGAGTGTAAAAAATTGGTTTCTGTGGAGGTTAGATTTATTAAAAGGTAAATTATATCAACATGTATTAATATTTGTGAGTAAGTCCATCTAAGTAATGAACGTTTTTAGTAGTTATAAAGAAGAATCAACGTTTCATAAAAGTGAGTCAAATAAGGTATTTACAATTAAGCATTGAGGAAAATTAAGAGTAACTAATTGAAAACTACTACAAACATTCAAATGAACTTATCTCTAAATGTTGATATATTCGAATGCAATTTACCATTTTATTCAAACATTTATTCTTTGTTAAATTTTTTTAACAAAATTGATAAATATATTATGATTTATTTGATATTTTCATCCATAAACTTGTTCAAACTAAATATTATATGTGTTTCACTAGTGGTAGTGTGGGCAAAAGAGGTCAATGTACTTGCCTCAGTGGAGTAGATTTTTGTATAAAAAGGGTGGCTAACTTAGGCTAAAAGAGGTGAAAATAGCCACTTTATGATTACAAGAGGCGATTTTCGCATCTTTGATTATATGAGGTGAGTTTTGCCTTTATAGCCTAGTCAGGGCCACATATGCATGCTTCCTTCAGAAGATGCACAATTAAGTGGACCATGATGTTGAAAAAGATAGGAAGGAATATCATCTTCAGCTTACAAAGTATTAGGATTGTGGTATTCTCCAAAGACTTACTCTCCAAAAAAAGGGAACACATCACAAACTAATTATAGATTTGGTTATCGAGAGAACTACGAATGATACCTAAAAGGATCCATTAAAGTAAAACATGATAGTTGTGGCTCTTCAAACCACTCAAACTTACTTCATCTACCTAAACAGGACAATATATTGGAAGCATCTTCGTTTGATGATTTCACATCTCTAATTAACTTGCAGACCTCTATGATTTTTTGGGTCTACAGTGTATATGCAACTAATGGCTTGAAAGTCTGACCATCATGTGCTTGCAAATGTAGCTCTAAGCAAATGCCCATTTCCTAGAGGGTGAGTCTCACCTTATCTATGTCTTTGGACTTGCCCTTCATACTCGAAAATAGTCCCAACTAGATTATCATATATATTCTTTTTTATGTGCATGACATCAAGGCTGTGTCGTATATGTAGCTTATTCTAATATGGCAATTTGAAAAGCACACTTCTTTTATACCATTTTGTGCTGTCTTTGTTCGTCCTCCGACTAAGCCATTTTTACACCTATCCTAATATGACATACTCATACCAGCTCAATTGGATTATAATATCCTTGTGAGATCCTCAAATATAAGGTAGTTGAACTTTAATCATCAAGACGTCTTTTGGTGTAATGGTTTAGAGACTGTCTGAACTCTAAGGTTAAGTGTACTTAGTGAGGAGTACTTTTAGGATGGGTGACATCTTTTGAAGCAGTTGACACCAAGGACAAAACCGTGCGACATTTGATCAAAGTGGATAATACCTCAATGGGTGGAGTTCTATGTGGTTACAGGTGATATTAGAGTAGTTCACAAACCGGAAGTAAGGCAGCTAAGTGTTGTATAGAGCAATGTGCCTTAGAATTGGGGTCTCTCTTAAACATGTATGAAGCACCTCTAGTATCCTCCCTGCTTGGTGTGGTTCTAGACCCATGTAATGAAACTAATAAGGACATTAATTCTATAAGTGGGAGAGTATGTGATACTCTTCAAATATAAGATGGTGGAACTCTAATCATCAAGGCATCTTTTAGTGTAATGGCTTGGAATTCGTTAGAACTCTAAAGTTAAGCATGTTTAATTGAGAGTATTTGTAGAATGGGTGACCTCCTAGGAAATAGTTGACACTAAGGACAAAACCAGGCAACATCTTGTTAAAGCAAATAATACCTCGATAGGCAGAATTGTAAGTCGTTACAATACTTACCAATGAAATCCCTTGGTGGGGATCTTGTTTTGATGGTGCCATCAAACTTGCATTATCGCAGCACCATTGATGCATAGGTGGCAAGAACTATTTATAAATGACCCATATGATGGAACTACTGTTTGCATCTTAGCTTGTGTAGGGGTAAGCAAAAAAAAAAACCGAATTAAACTAATCCGTAACCAAACCAAAAAAATGGTTTTTTTTTTTTTTCTAAACAATTTGGTTTAGAAAAAAACTCAATCCAAATCAATTCGTAAATTTATAGTTGGTTTGAAGGGGTATACCGAACCAATTCGTAAAACCAAACTAAATTGTTTTGTACAAACATAAAATTATTTTATTTGTTATTATAAATGTTATTGTGATGATTGATTAAATGCAATATATATTCTTATGATTTTATTATGATATTTATTATATGATGAGTATTGATTAATAATAACCTGTTTCTTTTTTTTTAATTGTTTTTTAGGTTTAAATATATTCTTCAATTAGTAATTTAATGTTGTTTTATATTAATTGTTTAAACTCTGTGGAGTATGGATTTTATTATTTCATTATATATTATTATGTATTATGTTTCCATTGTATATTTTGTTAGCATTTTTTTTTATCAAATTTGTTAGTGGATGGTTGATTAGATGGTATTTTTAGAGGACTATAGATTATACTTTACTAAGTATTAGTTGGTGAGTATATTGTATTAGTGGCTAAATGATTTTGTGAATGATTATAGATAATGAATGTATTGGATTTATAAATGTTGAGATTTAAAATATGAACTTTGTAGAGTGATTTCAATATTTAAATATTGCACAAATGTAAAATATTAGAACTAAGTTTTTTAATTAGAATTTTGATTTAATCCGTAATTTGAACAGAACCAAATCGCTATTTGATGATTTAAAAAATTTCTAACCCGAACCAAACCGTTATTTAATGGTTTAGTTTAAGAAGGAAAAAAAAAAAAAACCAAACTGATCCGTGCCCACCCTTATGCTTATGAAGTCAACGTTACATATAAAAATGCTTTATATGCCTTGGTTGTTTAGCTTGAAATGTCACCATATATGGGGAATTTGTTGATTGTCCATAACAATGTAGCATGCATTCGAAATGTTCGACTTTCTACCACATCCATTGTCTTCACACCATTTGCCCATAGTTCTTCTAGCTCTTCCACAAGTGGTTGTAAGCACGTATCAATATCTCTACCTGGAGATCTAAGCTCCAATATTAAAAGAGGCATCATCATATATGACTCTTTCATGTATCTCGATGGTAGAACATTATATACAAATAGAATAACTAGCCACATGTTATATGTCGTGCTCATATTTGCATAACGATTGAACCCATCGGTTCTAAGTCCTTGTCGCATACTCTTGGATCCAATGCAACTGGATGCTTCAGCACACACTCATTGAATGCATATTTTTCCTTATGCCATCTCATCTCCAGAGCCATCTTTCAACATATAATAGCTTCCATCTTGCTTCAATCACACACTGGGCAGCAATTGAGATTTTGGAATTGTTTTCAGAACAACATGAAATCACTTTTATTGCACATGTGGATCATGTTTACGTCCATTCCAATTGCTTAAGCATCTTGCATGCTTCATAGTATGAGGATGGTAACAAATTACCGCCTAGTAACAAAGTTTTTATTAAAGCAAGCTAATTATTGAAGGACTTTATCGACTGTATACAGTCGACCTTTAGAGTCACAATCTAAAGCATTGTAAACAATACTAAGAACTTGGTCTAGCCTGGATACACTGGGTTCTTTGCATTTTTGAACATTCTTATCTACTATTCTCCATCAGTTATACTGCTTTCATCCTTACTATTGATGTCGTCACCTTTTGGGTCATTCATATCAGCAGCAAGATCCTCTAAAAATGGATGATTTGCTTCTTTTTTGAAGTATGGGTACTCATGAAATATACTCCCTCTGCCCCCAGTAATATCATCATTGACCTCATCTTCATTGTCTACTACATCTTGGACTCCTTACCTTAGTAAGACACCTCGAGTAGGTCTAGGTCATTCCTCTCTTCAAGAGGTGATACTCAATAATCTGAATAGACTACCATGAGGTGTTAAGATAATATCTACAAGGGCATCTTATCGATTCATTTGCCATTTGGTGATTTTCAATAGCTTGTAAAAATGTCCTATCCCCATTTCCACATTGTGTAGTTATCAAATCACTTATCATGTGCCAATTTCGTGCCAACATTCTACATTGGCATTTAATTAATGATCACACCCTATTATATAAGATATTTTCAACTAATTATCTTAATAGCTAATATCCAAACACTAATTTCTCAATTAACATATTATTAAACTATCTACGTGTCACATAGTTAAACTCATTAAACATGTATTAAATAAGTAATATCCAACTGCTAACTTCTATATAAATATATATTGTTAAACTACTAACAAGATACATATACATATAAATTAAATATAAGTTAAATGACAAATATGTAAATACTAGCTCCTAAATAAATGTATTTAAATTACAAAAATATTTTGCTAACCTTCAAATGCTAGCAGTACTTCAAATACTAAGCTCAAAGTAAACTGTTTATGAAATACCTATGAAAGAGATAAGAAAATACAGATATATTAATTAATATTAAATAAATATAATTTAAATATATATATATATTTAGCTGGTAAAAATTTTGGCATAACATGACATAGAGGGAGTGACTTAAGAGAGAGAGAGATTGGGGATTGGCGGTGGGCCGGGGAGGAAGGTGTTTGTGCTAGTTTAGAGGCGAGTAACATCTTTCTAGACTTTCCTCAATATCTCACCTCTATTTTTTACCTCAATTGGCCAAATTTTTACTAGTGTTTATTAAACCATTTGTGAGTTTAGTTTTTTCTTTTTCTTTTTTTACACAATTGATGAATAGTTTATGTTAAAGGTTGAGTTATTTAAACAAGAACCCATATATAGATTTAAACAAGAAATACCACTCATTAATGCCTACCATCAATTGTACTTACATCCAATCATATCGTTAGTCTTTACGATGTAACACTTCTAGTTTGATAAGGGTCATAATGCTTTTGGTCTTACCAAACCTAGAGTGAAAGGGTTTGTAGAAATTAATTCAAAGGTATGTTGTGGAAGACTATTAAGGATGGATTACCTTACACCAGTAAGCTTTAAGAGATGATATAGATTGAGGATTACATGGAGGAAGGGTTTAGAGTGTTACATAGTAGCATTAGTCTTTATGTTTGAAGTTACATGGATTATATATATATAATTCATTATCGTGTATTAAGAAAGCTATTTGTTTTATTATATTTTATATCATAGGCTTTATGGTTGACGGGTATACCTTTAATTTACATATTGCCATACCTTTTTACTAACAAATAGAGTTATTAAAATTATTAAAGGCTTGTGGATCCAATTAATGCATATTGAAAATACAATTATTTTGAAACACGATAGCTTTTACTCTATCTTATTCTTATCAATTCTATTGTAAAGTTACTATCAAACATGGATTTAATTTGGTTGTGTCACATATCAATTAAATTAAACCTAGGTCACTTCTCTCTCTATCTCTTGTACATAGTATCTTTATGAGAACAACTTAGATCTTTTTTAATTTCGTAACCCTAATTCCTAAAAATCCTAATATACAAAATTACCAAATTCCTAAAATAATCTTTAAATTTGAGTACTTTATGGAGTATGTTGTAAGTTCCTAAGCTATTATTAATATATACTTTGGCATTTTGTTACTTTATATCACATGTAACCCTTAATTGGATGGCCAAACTAAAGTTGCTTATACAATTTTAAGAGCCTTGCCACATGATACCATGGATAAGAACTTGATGAATTGATATTTTTGTCTTCCCATTATTAAGTATGCATATAATTGATGTGGTTAAAATGCTATAGGAAAAGCATGTTTTGAAGCGGTGTATTATCTCAATCCTACAACTCCCCTACGTCTCCTACAAGTGCAAAGAAAGCAAGTTTAGAAATGACATTAGTAGGTATATGGTCATTTACAAAAGCGGACTAAAAAAAAAAAAAAAAGGGCAACAAGAGTAAATGATAGGTGCAACTAGTTGAGCTTTTATGGGTATATCTTAAAAAAAGATGGATTTTTAGAAACTCGGCTTAGCATACCACCCCATGTAGACCTTTTAGGATGCTAAAACAAATAAATAATAATTCTTGCAACCACAACAAGTTTAAGATAGGTCACATAAGATTTGAATAGGCTTCGCTTCTATAGAGTCTCTTGAACCTAACCTTAGAGCTTATAGGGATTTTTTTTTTTTTTTTGCAAAACCAAAGTTACCCCTAAAGGGTATTAAGTTAATTTGTCTAGCCCCATTTGACAATTGAAAATAATCTAACCATATAATTAAAAACAAAAACTTAGTTTGAAAAAAAAAAAAATAATAACAAACCCTAAGTCGTACTATTAAAACAAAGAAGAATATCAACAAATAATGTGAAAAAAAAAAAATTACATTCCTGAAATGAGGTGTCCAGAAGTGGTTGAATAGGAGAATCACTATGACTACAGCCCTTGGTAAATTTACCAAAGATGAAAATGATTTATTCTCATTTTCTAAACCATTAATTAATAAAACTTATCAAAATTCAACTTTTACACATAGTATAACATAAAAAATCACAATTTTCTATTCACTATAAACATTAGTATAACTTAGATAAATAAAAAAATCATAATTAACATGGTTGTGGGAGAGAGAGAGAGAGACTTGATATTGAATTGAAATTTTATTTAATTTTAGTAGGTGGAGTTTCTCATCAAACCATGGATATGACTCGCTATCTAACCTTAAACTCTATAGGGTCATAAAAATTTCCCAACCCCATCTCAAGACCTTGTAAGGTCAAACCTAATAAGGTTTTTTGCGAGTTTAATGAGTTGAATACACTTAACAACTTGCTCAATTGTATTTCTATGTTTACAAGATCAAGCTCCCGGGTATTCTAACGTATCTAAAACCTTTAATCTAGCTAATATATCTCTTCATATTCCGGATGAGGTTGGCCAAGACTTAAGGGTAAATCTAACCTTGAATGACAAGGCTTAATGTTATTCTTATTATTAAAGTAAGAATAAAGGGTTTGTAGAATTTGGTTTGACATTCTCTTTTGGAAGATTCTTTAGAAGATGAATAGGTTTATTTGATTACTTCAATACATACAAGTACCTAGGATGGACTTGCTTACATTAGCAAGGTTGAAGAAACAATACAAACTAAGGATCACATAGAGTAAGGGGCATAACTCTTGATACATGAAGTTGAATGGATCATGTAGAATTAGTTATTATAAATTACATAATTTTTTTTATTATTTATATTTTATTTCTCACATTTTATGGTTGACAAATATGACTTTATTTCATATTTTGCTATTGAGTATCTTCCCTTCCTACTAAGAAAAGCCATTATTCATTAAAAGACTTTATTTAATGGGACAGTTATTCGATTCGCTAGAGCTTCTTTCTTCTTGTGTTCTTATTAATTCAACCTGAATGATGGTGATGATGATTCAAGTTATGTGTAATATAAACTTATCTTAACTTAGTTAATTCCCCCTTGTGCGTAATATCTAGAGAGCATTAATCATGCCAGATCTCTATGATATTTCTGTCTTGGGTAAATACGGGAATTACCCATATCAAACTTGGTGAAGGTTTTTGTAAAAGATTAATTTTGGAAATCATTTTCCTTGGATGACCAAAGTGTTATACTCACAATATAAATGCATGTCATCTATATTCATAAGAGAATAAGAAGAGTTTTGTGCTCTACATCCTTTAAATTTACTTAAATACTTTTATATTATATCAAGATTTATTACAACTAATTAACAATTGTTATGTTAAAAGATCGTATAAGAATTTAGGAAAAGATGTGTTAAAAGTCCATGCACCACTAGGCTTGTTTACATGCATGCAGAAGTTACATGATGAGTTTTTAAACTGATTTTAATTTCACTTAATCAATTGTTCTCTCTTTTGCATTTTTTGCGCAATTCATGCAATTATAATAATAATAATGGAGAGATAAGGGAAGGAAAAAATTACACTAGCATTTAATGTGGAGTTCGACCTGCACTTTATTCTCCAAAGTTCACAAATGCCTTAGTCAAGGAAGACTTCACACATCACATTCTACAACAATTTGCCTCATAAAGAGGACTTCAACAATAGCCCCATAATAAGGACTTCATTAATGCATACACACATGTAGGACTTCACACAAGTACCTCAACATATGAGGACTTTACCTATTACCTCAACCAAGAGAAGTCTTCACTAAAACACTCAAACAAAATATGTTAATAGTACCTTACAGTATTAACTCACTAATCTTACTATGGTACTATTCACTCAACAAAAATAAATATAAATTAAGAGAGTAATTTCATATAATCTCTATCAATTAAGTCATACTCTCTTGCACAAAAACATCCTAAACATTTCTATTTATAGGCGCACAAAGCAAGTTAGTCATTGCCCTTAGAAAATCCTTTAATGGTCGAATGACAAAAGTTTCAACTGCAATTTTTCATACAATAGCGACCCAGTCTAGATTCTACTGCCGAGCCAATCCACAATTCATGCTAGTGGTCTTCCCTTTGATCCCCTTTGATCAAGAGTCGCACCTCATCTTATTGCATAGGTAAGCTAGTGCGCTTCCTCTTTACACACAAACACAAAAACAAAAAACACCAACATATGTATGCACAATAAAGCTCAAACACATCACAAACAAGTTTTGCTTATTAAATGTAACTTAACTAAGTTGTGGAGCATTTGTGTAATGTATTTTCTCATAAAAAAAAAAAAAAGATTCCACATGGATCAACAAGATGTAGTTTCAATGTATAGAATTCATTTTTCTATAAATGACAATTTAGAATTTGAAGTGATTACAATGGATATGAAACTATAATTATCTCAATTTATTATTCAATTTCCGTAGCAATGACAACATTTTTCTTTTTCAATTCATTTATGTAATATTGTGGAGCACACAATCCAAGTGCATGTCAAATAGGCAAAATCAAATTATACTAAATTCTGTGAAGTTATGTAAAAATTTAATAATTAAATCTTATTTGTTATTATGGTATTCATATGGCTATCTCTTTATGAAAAAAATATAATATAATTAGCATATTTCCCTAATGACAAATATATTAATGATGCACTATTTAATTGCATATTTATTTTCTTAGTTAAGTATTATCATACCATTTAGCATGATTTTTATTTCGTCAAATAATCAATTATATAGCTTAATCTAATAATTATATATATCACAACCTTTTTATACTATTATATTTAATTTCTACACACGCTTAGGGTGCATGCCCACAAAAAGTTTGTGCTTAGAAACTAAAGTCATACAATAGCTTTTAAGTAAACAGGCATAGATTTTTCTTAGTCTACTCTCATTGGATAAAGTGTGAATATGGGGTCTCTATACAACTATACCCTACAACCATCATGAACCTATATACTAACATATACATGGCAGATATACTAAGGTACCCAATATCTATCTTAACAAAAGTTACTAAATAAGATTCATAAATAAGAATAAATACTGACCATATATATCTTTTCAGACAATAAAAAACAAGAGCCCAAGCTCACTACGAATCATAAACAACAAAACCTAAAGCTGCTTTTGACATTTTCCTCTTCTTTACCCTTTTTCTTCCTTATCTCTCTTGAAGCGACTTTTCCTTTCCTTTTCTTTTCTTTTCTTTTTTTTATTCTTTCCCATTTAATAAGTAGTAAGTGCTTACCTTAAACTATGAAAAACTACATCTCTCCTGTGCTTTAGGTTTCATTTTCTTTCCTCTTCTTCCTCTCCTAATATAGGGTTTTACATTTTTTCTATAATATATATATATATATATATATCACATAAAATAAAAATAAGAAATATGGAAAAATTAATTTTTTAATATCACAGTGTTGTTACAAATTTTACATATATTTTACTAGAGGTCCCACAAGTTGTTCATATGATAAAACTTATAATATTACTCATATAAATATATCTATTTTTTTAATATCACATAAACTAAATATTTATGAATAGAAAAAAAAAAATTTATGCATTTCACAAGATACTTTATACCCGCAACTTTTACAAGATAGAGTCTTTAATTGAAATTTAAAATTTGAGAACCTTTACCTTACAAAGCAACGTATGAATAGGTTTTCTTCTTCTCGCCTCATGCTTGTACATCCTAAGTACTATAATATAATTATATATTTATTGGTTATAATTCCATATTCTCAAATATGTCATGTTTTCTGGCGGAAATGCTTGTTATTATTGGGGGCTGTAGCCTATGAGAAAACGTGATGAAGCCACAGTTTGGTCTTTTAGGTTGACGGGAGAAGAAATTGATCACATAAAGCTATGAAAAATGGCTATGAAAATTACTTTAATTTCCATTAATAGGTAAATTATAGTCTCTGATGCTTAGGCTCAAAAGTTCGAAGGTCACCTGCAACATCACCGTTAAAAGCCAAATGCGTCGGTATGACGATAAACCATATATAGTTACACGATTTTATAAAAATGGTAAAAATTAAGTAATATATCAATATATAACATATCCTTTTAACCTTAGAAGTAATTTTCTAGATTTGAAAATGGGGATAGTTGATACTCGGATAGCTACTCACTCCTTAGAACCTATTGGTTTTGTCATTACAAACTTGAGAACTGAAAAGATAGGTCATG